>CM040455.1:2677396-2753783 GCA_022758105.1 Pangasianodon gigas | reverse complement strand
TAAATTCAACTATTATTTTCTCTTGTGGACTATATGTAAACATCTTTTATGTGAAATATCTTATTCAGGTCAGCACTAAATAAACAATAACATGCATTTTGTATGATCCCTCTTATTTTGGTAAAATAATAAACATTTTGCAGATTCTGAAAGGGGTATGTAAACTTTTGACCTCAACTGTATATATATATATATATATGTATGTGTGTATGTGTGTGTGTATATATATATGTATATATGTATCTTTTGCGAATAAAAACTCACCGAGTCGTACAGGGAGTAAACCCAGGAGGGCCATGGGGTCATACTAGCAGGATACAACTTCCTCTAAGAGAGAAACATTAAAAGCGTAAAGAAGTCAGATATAATTTAATGCTTTATATATTATTAATGTGCTACGTGTTCGTTACCCGTCTGTAGGTGTGGCAGCGTTGTGCTTGGCTCTGCGGTGGTGTGGGTCTGGCGTCTGGAACACGTCTGTGTAAGCGGGATGAGAGCTGCAGCGCACTCAAAGGGTCCAGCAGAATCCTTTCTGGCAAAATCTGCACCTTTGCTTGACGAATCCTAAAAAACAAACCGTTCAACAATCAGTGATTCATTCATTCACTCACTCACGGATTTTAATTCATTCAACTGCGCAGCACCGTGTGGCGTTAAATTCTCACCCGTCTGCCTGCGTGCGAATGTCATGCACTTTGAAGCGCTGCCGTCCGATAGCTTTGATTTTCACCGTCTCGATGCCGTACTCCTGTTCCTCGCGAAAGGCGTAGATCTCCGCCGTCGTCCCGAACTCCGCCTGCAGCTCTCCTCCGCCCGAATCCGGACTGCAGAGAAGTGATTATTAGTTCAATTTTTTTCTCAGTACTTTAAAGGTGAATTATTATTCTGGATTGTGGTGATTCTTGTCAGGGGAGTGATTCACTGCTCACAGGAGAATTACCTGGCTGCGCTGGGCTCATGCCGATTTCAGAATGAAATGGAGAATTTCTATAAAATAACAGACAGGAGGCCCACACAAACACAAACAAGCACTATGGACCGGAAGGCAAACAGGTTTTCTCAGCCACATAATACTCTTTTGCTCTTTTTATAACATTCTACATATATTTCCATATATTTATTTGTACTAGTAAGAAATAAAAAAAAATCAACTGTTGCACTTAATTGCTCAACTGGCGTTGACTTGGGTATAACAGTATGTTAAGATAAAAGGACAAACAATTTGTTCGACCAGTATATATGACTTTACTACTGAAATGATTTATAAATGACTTCCATACATCGATACTGATACTGGCATCAGGTATCTGTCTGATATTGAATACTATGAATACTTGCATTCATAAGAAATGCTCAGCTACCAGATGATACTTTGTGACGTAAGCCTAGTGTATGATCTAGATTCCTGTGAAACAAACCTTTGTCCTATAACCTATAACGAGTTTAACTAGAACTAGCATGCTAACTAGACTTAGAATTGGTAAGGGTTGCCAAGGCATCACTTTTTAAAAGTCGTGTTAAACCGCTATAAACACACAAATATTCTTGTTGTTCAATCTCTTGAAATGTTCTTCTCAGAAATTCTGATAAAACAAAAACACTGATGTTGGGAAAGAAATCTGTCTGGAATGAGTCTGCTGAATTTCACGCCAAGAGCTACTGCTTAGGCATTTGGTGTATTTTTTTTTTCGTCAACCTCCCGCGCACATTTTACACGTAATCCAACCCCAAGGTGGGAGGAATGATGAATGAGGATGCATTTAAAAAAAGGGCTGCCATCTGCATGTTTTGGTCACACTGGAACTTCCAAAATTAAAAAAAAAAAAGTTTTAAGAAAAGCGCTGAGTGATGTCAAACAATTATTTTCCTCTCAACCAATCAAAAACAAACATAGCATACTTGTGAAAAATGTACTGACCCGCCCACAATGAGATTTTTTTAAATACTTTTTGCGCTCCCTCTGAATAGTTTTTGGGTTCTCCTGCAATCCTTGCATTACACTAGGTGCATTTATTGAATTTTAATTTGACGCTGGATAAAAATATGGAAAGATGTTCACCATCATTGCTTAGTACACATGGTAACATAGGGGACTTTTTAAAACGGAAGAACTTTTTATTAAATCGAGGATGTGGTCAATTTTATTCGTGATCAGTTACAGTACAGCGGATAGCTCCACGGGTACGGACGGATGTATTGTGAGTGCAGAGAATATGGTCTACGTGTGAGAAAGGAAGCATTTGATTATTAATGAGCTGGATCCGAGACGAGCTTTACAGAGGAAATAAAAACGTCAAAAACTACTGCCAGGGAACGCAAAGGTTGTTGAGCAGGAATGCAAAAGTCTATAAAAACAAAATCTCATCGTGACCCTTTATTGGCTCAGTAAAAATAAATCTGTTGTTAGTTGTTAGTGAGCGAATATCAGGAGATTTATGTTGAATTGGAAATATTTCATTGGAAATACTCCAACGGTGCGATGTCACGTCGCACTTTGACTCTCACAAACAGTCAAGCGGCTTAAATTCTCTTTGATTTTCTGCCTCCAGACCTAAAGCGAAGACAAACAACCTTCACGTCACCAGAGTTACACCAATCTTTATTAATTAGATTATGATAAATCTAATCAGGAGAGCAATCTAGGTTAGTTAGCTAGCTGATACTAGCTAGAACTGGTGAGACTGTTGTTATGGTAACAGTGTGTGTTGAGTAAGACGCTTTTTTCTTATCTGCGCTCCAGTGAGCAGTTTTTCTGGGAAAAAACAACATAGATAGATAGATAGATAGATAGATGTACTTTATTGATTCCTAAGAGGAAATCAGCCTTAAACACCTCGGTGTATCTCTACATGCTGGTTCATTATCTGATATCCATAATAATTAACGTTTTATCTTTTGTTTGTGAAACAGTCAAATTAAGACGCATGCTAAGTCAACGGAGGATTCTGGAAAGCCCTGATGGAGCGGTTACCTGTGTGCCAGCACGGCGAACGTGCGGTCCTGGCTGACCAGGTTGCGGAACATGCTGACCTCCTGCGGTCTGAAGAGCTGCAGCGGCAGCGTCTGACCCGGGATCAGGATGAGGGCGGCGTGAGGGAGGACGGGGAGGTTCTGCACGCTGTCGTCGTCGTGTAGAGTGCGCCCGTGGAACTCCTCCATGTCTGAACCCAGGTACTAACACACACACACACACACACACACACAAAAAGTGTCTTATAAATAACCAATCACTGCTATCTGATCTGATGTCATCAGTGTGCGCCTTCAACTCCTCCCTCTCTTGAACTACTTAAAAAAAGTAAGATTATTGTATAGCTCTGTGTATAATGTACTTTCTTTGTGAAAATTTTGAATGATGGGATATTTGACACATTTAGTTTAGGTAGCTGATGTTAGCATTCATAAATAAGGGCATAAATAAGCAGAAATTGACCAAAATGTAAGCAGAATTTAATTAATTCACAAATTTTATTAATTCAAGAATTCACATTAAAAAAATTCTGACTTTTATTTCGTATCTCATTGCCACGTTATACTAACTACACACACATCTTAGTACGTTAGCACATTTATCCCATTCTGACTACAAATTCATACCTCGGATTTATTCAAAAAAACAAATCAGCCCACTTTTCACTATCATCACTAGTAATAAATAAATTTGTTAATCGTAAAATCCAGCATGAACAACTTGCATATAACGTGTGATCTTCAATAAGATAATGAAAGAAATTCAATTTTTTTTTTAGTACAGACATTTTCTCATTGACATGTCGATCTATTTTCACTTCCCTACATTACCCACAATGCAATTTGACTACCTGATGACAGTGGTGCACTGGGATTTAATCCCTCGCTTCATCTCTGCCTAAAGAGCGCGATGCAGCGGCGCTTTAGTCTTTTAGTCTGTCCGGCTCTCTCATCTCCTCATCTGTACTCTCTGCTCAAACAGATCCTCTTCCAAAGCTACGACTTCCCACATCATCGCGTAGATCGCTAACTATCCGAGCCGAGTCTCTGCCGTAGCTCGAGGTTACTATGTTGTGTAGCTGCATTGCATTCTGGGTCTTTGAGTCTAGCATTTGCAACAACGTCTCCACTAGGTCTGTGTTGGGTTTCTTGTTATGATGATGTTGAACTTACTGGAAAATGTTTGTTTTTAAGAGCTACCAATGAAGCCTGATTGTTATATCTTACGTTCAAGATCATGAAATTTCCAAAAAAAAAAACTCCGTCAGCGCTAGCAATAACAATGTCCTGCTGTGACGTCAGAGCAACACACAACCGCTAATATCTCACAGGAATAACGATAAAAAAACAAAATACAGCACCAGCCGACATATTAGCACCAAAATCACTAAACCCATCCCAAATATTTCAATAGAAGCATATTTTTCCTTTCAGTAATCTACACATAACACTCTTACACCATGACCTGTGTACAGAATCAGACTGTCGGGGTGTGTGTGGAGTGTTAAAGATGATCATTCCGCTCTCACAGCATGCGAGGTGGGCAGGCTGGGGTCGAAGTTGATGATGCTCGGCTTTTCCGCACCCTCGCTGTCCCGATCCTCCGTCTCCATGTCATCTTCCTCCTCCTCTTCCTCATTTTCTACAGAGCACACACACAGACACACACAGAAGCTTAGTGTTATTGGTGTAACATCTTGACACCATCTTAACGTATCACTATCTTACATACTCAGTTATTCTCGGCTGCTCTTTAACTAAATCTCGCACCCAATCACAATTCTAATACTGTACTCTATTCGTATTTTATTGAAATTACTGTCTAGTCGTTTCTTTTAAAGAAGTATTGTGCGTTCTTTTCTGTTGTGTTTGTGTCTTAGCGAGTTTACAGAGTCTCACCACAATGTACAGTTGTCTCATAGTGCATAGTGTGCAAATAAAACGACGTTGAATTTGCTCCAAGTATTCGGATTTAAACCTAAAGTGGGCGTTTCCTAACCCAAAAATCTTTTTTTTTTTTCAAACCTACCACTCTTGCTCTGGAAAAACACAGAGGAAAAATGTCAGAATGGTGTGACAGTTCCTCAGCCTCAGCTACCTCTTGCTACAGTTACCTCTGAGTTTGTGTGTGTGTGTGTGTGTGTGTGCGGGGTGGTGTCAGGCACTGATGTCGGGCGAAGAGGTCTGACATGGTGTACTCCATTTACTTTGACCGGAAGCAACAGCGGTGTATCAGTGCATCTTCCAAAACATTACTATAACATGTGAGATGGGAGGACGGGGGCGGGGCTTCCCAGGGGTGTCAATCATTCCAGAGTCTGATGCTGATTGGCTTATCGGTTGTTTTTATTAAGCAGGAAAAGAAGATCACGCTTTTATTGTGTTGTTGTTAAAATGCAGAGCTCCAGATCTACTTCCTAACAAATAATGAGTACACCTCTTATGTGTGTTTGTGTTTATTTTAGTTTAGACTTTTATTTTTGAATACATCTCTAGTTCTGTGCTTTCATTTTCACTTTCCTTCAAGGTTTTGGTTTGTTGTTGTTGTTGTTTTGGTTTGTTTCTAGGGTTGTTTGGATGTGGATGAACACCCAAACAACTGTGGGCTCATAGGTGACAAACCTAAAGCTTGCCATGTCTGAACTCCCGGGTTAATCCCGGGTTAATGTGGGTTAAACCCCGGGCAGCTCCGTGGCCTCTGAAAAGTCTGCGCAGCGCCGAAATGGTGGCGTTTCAGCGGAAGTGTGTCAGCGACTGCATTAGTTTTTAAGCGCATTCAGAGGAACACTCACCCGGTAAGAGTTGTAACTGGTTCCCCATGTCGTCGTTAATGTTGTTGTTGTCAGCGCCTTCTCTCTCATCAGCCATGGCCGTGTGTTTACACCATGATTACTCTCCCAAAACACGAGCAGGCTGAGCGCAGTCACGGAGAAGAAGTGGAGAAAACTAGCGCGCCCTCTGCTGTGCGGAGGAGGAACTACAGCACGCCCTCTGCTGTGCGGAGGAGGAACTACAGCGCGCCCTCTGCTGTGCGGAGGCGGAACTACAGCGCGCCCTCTGCTGTCCAGAAGAGGAACTACAGTGCAAAGGTACAAACAAATATTGTCTTTTAAAAAATTTTGTTTTAATTAAAACTTCTTTTCTCCAAATAGTACCTCAGTATTATTTCTTAACTCACTCTTACATTTAATACACTCTATATAGTCGTCTAGGTAGTTAGGTTAAAAAAAAAAACAAAAAAAAAACAAACTTGTTTTAATGCTATGTAAGCATCATGTACAATTATTTTAAATATCTCTACTTCTTCTTAATAAATGTGGATAAATACTAAACATATACCTATATTTAGATATCCCAGCACTCCTAATCTAAATTATAACAGTAACATTGTTTTTTTTTTATTTTTTGGAAAAATATTCTAATAAAGTTCTAAAGTGTCAAAAAAACAACATGGCTGACTCCCATTCTCTGTGTTTTTAATCATTCACCTGGAAAATTCTCCAGATACCAGGTAAAGAATTCAGTTATGATATTTAATCCTCCATTTCTCACCTGTTTAGGTAAAGATAGAGCTTTTCAATAAAGTATAGATACACAAAACCTGAGGTAATTATGTTATGACTTTATACAGTGGTTTCAGTGGTCACCACTTCTTTTTTTTTTTTTTTTAAGCACTATTATATTTCTGTGCTTCCGGTTATCATTATAAAAATTACTTAAAAGAATCAAATATACTAAAGTACAGTATAGTGTACAGTGATTTTTTTTAGATTGTTTTAATAATACCTACTTTGCTGTAGGCATGTTGGGGAAAAAAATCTTAAAATGTTGTATAAAAATATTGCTTTGTCATTTTAAAAGCATTGAAAGTGAAAAGATGAGTTTATAGAATCAGATAATGTGTTATAAACACTCGTAATTTGTTAAAATCAGAATTTTAAATTTCATAATCTTGAAAAAGCGTGAAAGCAACATTTTCCCCTAAAATCAAACCTGAGAGAAAATCAGATATCAGAATTTCATAATCAACTTAAAAAAAAAAAAAAGATTAAAAAAAGAAAATGCCTTAACAACATTAACATTAACTTTTTACTTTTCTGCATTTTCTGTCATTAACCCAATATTTCAGGACAATACATATAAATATATTTTTATATATATATTTTTAAAAATAAATGCTTAAAGTACATGTTGATTATTTCAATAAAAAAACATGCGGTGTGAAAATTTTGCATTTAATTTGCATGTATTATGAATTTACATATTTGAATGATAAAACAACAGCAAACATAATACACCAGGAGTTTTTAATATTAAGTGAAGAAGGTAAGATCAGCTATAGTCATGTTTACCATTTTATTTACCTAAAAATAAAAACAATTAAAAATAAAAAATTAATTTCTAAATTTATTTATTTATTTACATTTGTCTTTAATTTGAGGATCCTGAAGAATTGTTGTGGGATAACTGAAAACATGCTGTCCCACATTTAAAAAAAAAAAAAAAAAAAATCACCTATTTAATACCTATTAAATGACACACATTATACAAAATATGGTTACAGTTAGGGGCGGTTTAATTTCTGGCAGATTTACAGCTTTAAGATGAAACGATGCGAAATGTTATCTTTCATTGTGCCTTGCTCACGATCAGAGAAACTTCTAATTTGATCAAAAGTATGCAGGAAGGAAAAACAAAATGTCTTTCTTTATTAAAAACATGACTACCAAGTGTAGTTTGACTGTGTGTGTGTGTGTGTGTGTGTGTGTGTACATGTATTTAAAAAACGTAAAAAAAAAAATTCTTTTGTTTACTGAGGTTGAAGTTGGGGTTAGATTTAGATGTACGTATTGCATTATTCAGCAGAAACAGTGGAAGGTCCTGATAAATGTAGTAAAACCAACGTGTGTGTGTGTGTGTGTGTGTATCCGTGTGTGTCCATGCACAGGCAGTCGATGGCTCTGGCAGTCCGTGTGAGCGTCCTGCTGCTGCTCTGCGTGTGTGTATGTGTGTGTTTGGCTGATTATTATTCAGTGTTAGGAGTTCCTCGCTCTGCCTCCGAGAGAGAGATAAAGAAAGCGTTTCACCAGCTGGCCCGGAAGCTCCACCCGGACAGGAACCACAGCCCAGATGCTCAACACGTCTTCACACAGCTTGCACAAGGTGTGTATCCGCACACACACGCACACACACATCTCTATTACATTATTTTTCCAGTGTATCATGACAGCGCTCTGTCCATCTCTGTTTCTTCCTCAGCCTACGAGGTGCTCTCTAACCGAGAGAGACGGAGAATCTACGACCAAAACGGAGAGATGGAGAAGAAGCAGGATTTTCATGGTGACCAACATGGTTCCTATGGTGACACTGATTTCCTGGCCTTCGGTCTACATGAGCTCCTAAATATGCTGCGGATGGAGGATGATTTCATGATGTGGGAAGATGCGGGTCTGGGTCAGGGGTGGAGCTTTACAATGTGGGATGAAGATCAGGATGATGATGGTGATCATCTCAGCGATATGTTCAGTATGCTGTAAGATCAGAGAGAAGAAGAGTAATTGTAAGATACAGTATTGAGTGTATTTTAATTTTATATTAAATAAAGTATCAGTTTTAAAACAGGTCATGATAATGATTCATTCGGAGTCCATGCAGGTGCCAGCATTTTTTTTTTTTTTTAATATGCTGTTATTAAAATGTTTGATCCTGAGCTCAGGTTACGGTCTGTTTCCTGGATTTCTTCAGGGTTTCCAGATAAATTGCCCCAGGTGTGAATGAGTGTGTGAATGTGTGCGTTTGACGAACTAACATGTCGTCCACGGTACACTTCAGCTAAACTTTAGCTGAGTCAGCAAAATCCAAACATGCTTCTGGTTGGGCCTTTGCTCAGCTCCACACATAGGAATGACTGGAAAAACAAAGCATTTTACACACACACACACACACACACACACACACACAGTCTTCAAATTGAGCGGACGAGCTGTATTTCCATAAACTTTGTTGTACTTATTATACTAGATGTACTTGCAGCGTGTGTATTTTTTGTCTTGTATCTTTTTGTCTATTTGCACAACATGTTGTCCGGTGATTATTTTGCACCTCGCTGTTGTCACTTTTCTACCTTTCTATGCAACAAGGCGTCGGAGAACGCTACTTCATTCTACCGTATACTTATATATGACTAAAATGATATTAAAAAGCCATCTTAAATGTTAGTGTGTCTAAAAGATTTGCACATTGTGCAGTACAGAAAATTGTGGGAATAATGGAGGTTGGAGGAAAGCAGTAAATCATACTCAGATGGCTTAGAATAGGATACTCAGTTTAAATACTTAACATGAGGTGAGAGTTACAGCATACGGCACACAAAGGGGACTTTTAGCAAACACAGTTCATGCTTAAGGCCCTGCTTCCGTTACATTATTGGAATGAATATTCAATTCACTTTATTTCACGAAGCAGATTTAGAGAAGATCGCGATCCTTAATGAGGAAGCCTGAGGTGACAACGGAAAGGAAAAACTCCCTGAGACGACAGGAACCTTGAGAGGAACCAGACTTCCCGTCCTCTACCGTTTGACACCGGATAGTGTGATTATAAATCATTACAGTATACAAGTGTACAAGGATAAAGACACACAGTAAGTCAGTTTACAGGACGTTCAATATGAGCAGATTTTTTCAGTGCTTAAGATATAATTTTCTTTTTTTTTTTAAAAAAGATTCAACACTGCTGCACTCCAGTTTAGTAGGTGGCAGTAATGCACTGTAATTTGGCCTGCAAGAAGAAGAAGAAGAAAAAGAAGCAGAAGAAGAAGAGTTGCCAGGTCCTCGTTTTACCCATTATATTTGTTTACATGGGCTGATTTTTTTTCCTTGTTAGAGGCAAGACGTTTTGCATACATTAGATGAATTACATCAGTGTTCTGTAATACAAAGTTAAAATGGAGGGTTTTTTTTTTTTTTGTAAATGTAACAGTGAATGTCCATTAGGTCAATATGACCAGTGGTTATGATTAAAATGCAGTGAATTAACAGATGAGTTTTCAGCAGAAATAAAGTATTTAATACTACAGTAAAGGGGGAAAAAAGTAGTCAATTACTTTTAATGTATTAATGTTATTGTTGTGACAAGGATCAAATAAACTGAGACCCTTTAGGACCATGTCTGTCTGTCAAGCTACATATCTGTCTGTCTGGCTGCCTGTCTGTCAAGTTAAGTGTCTGTCTGTCTGTCTGTCTGTCTCTCAAGCTACATGTCTGTCAAGCTACATATCTGTCTGTCTCTCAAGCTACATGTCTGTCTGTCAAGCTAGGTGTCTGTCTGTGTCTCAAGCTACATGTTTGTCAAGGTGCATGTCTGTCTGTCTGTCTGTCTCTCAAGCAACGTGTCTGTCTGTCTGTCTGTCAAGCTACATGTTTGTCAAGGTGCATGTCTGTCTCTCATGTATGTCTATCTGTCTGTCAAGCTAAGTGTCTGTCTGTCTGTCTGTCAAGCTAAGTATCTGTCTGTCTGTCTGTCAAGCTAAGTGTCTGTCTGTCTGTCTCTCAAGCTACATGTTTGTCAAGGTGCATGTCTGTCTGTCCGTCTATCTCTCAAGCAACGTGTCTGTCTGTCTCTCAAGCAACGTGTCTGTCTGTCTGTCTGCCAAGCTACATGTTTGTCAAGGTGCATGTCTGTCTCTCATGTATGTCTATCTGTCTGTCAAGCTAAGTGTCTGTCTGTCTGTCTGTCAAGCTAAGTATCTGTCTGTCTGTCTGTCAAGCTACATGTTTGTCAAGGTGCATGTCTGTCTCTCATGTATGTCTATCTGTCTGTCTGTCTGTCAAGCTAAGTGTCTGTCTGTCTGTCTGTCAAGCTACATGTTTGTCAAGGTGCATGTCTGTCTCTCATGTATGTCTATCTGTCTGTCTGTCTGTCAAGCTAAGTGTCTGTCTGTCTGTCTGTCAAGCTACATGTTTGTCAAGGTGCATGTCTGTCTCTCATGTATGTCTATCTGTCTGTCTGTCTCTCAAGCAACAAGTCTGTCTGTTTGTCATGCTAAGTGCCTGTCTCTCAAGCTACATATTTGTCAAGCTACATGTCTGTCTGTCAAGCTAGGTGTCTGTCTGTGTCTCAAGCTACATGTTTGTCAAGGTGTATGTCTGTCTGTCTCTCAAGCTACTTCTCTCTATGTCTGTCAAGCTACATGTCTGTCAGGTTGTGTGTCTTTCTGTCTCTGATTTTCAACATACATTATCTTTCTTTCTTTCTTTCTTTTGTACATTAATAAAGTATAAATATTACAATATATGTGATCATGATAGTCATGATTTTGGAGTTCCATACAGAGTTTGGGATGTGTTTTGAAACAACGTAAAACACATTAACAACAATTTTTGCGGATGTTGTTATGGAGACGCAGCAACCCGGAAGCTGACTGTCCGGTTCTTCCAGGGTGGGCGGGGCGTGGGCGGGGCGTGCTGGAGCTCAGTGTGTGTGTGTGTGTGTGTGTGTGTGTGGATGATACTGAGTGTAGCAGGAGCAGGTTGGAGCAGAAGAGTCGAGACATGGATGGTGAGTGGAAGCGTGTAGTAGTGCCGCTGCTCTGTGCTGCTGGTGTGAGTGTTTTCCTGCTGAAATGGAGAGAACAGCAGAAGGTGAAGAGGAAACTGCAGAGAGCCAGAGAGAAGAGAGAGAAAGAGCTCGGACAGGCAGAGAAAGCCGTGAACTGCTTTAAGACTCAGGTATGCACACACACCAGTTTCACCTGTTTCACCTGTCCACTACAAATACCATTAAAAACCATCAGGTAACCATCAAACCCATTTCCATTACTGGTCCTTAATGGTATGACATAACATGCCACCAATAGAAGGCAACAAATTACCAGTAGAGACCCATAGAGACCATTAGAGTTTCCATTAAAACCAGTGCAATTCCCATTATAACCATTAAAACCATTACAAATGCTATGAGGATTTCTGTTGTTGTTTTTGTTTTCAGCAGGGATGCACCTGGTACAGGTTTAGAGTGTGTGTGTGTGTGTGTGTGTGTGTGTGTTGAGCACACTCTGTGTTTATCTTCGCTGCTGTGACATCCACATTTTCCCTTGACAATCACTGCTGTTTTTCTGTTTCCTTTTCTGTCTCTCTCTCCACCAGTTTGTGCTTCTGTCCATTTTTGTCTATCTATCTATCTATCTATCTATCTATCTATCTATCTATATACAGTGGATCTAAAAAGTCTGCACACCCCTGTTAAAATTGCCTTTAATGTGATGTAGCCACCAACAGAATTCCAGTGAAAAGCAAATAGAAATGTTTTAAGGAGAAAAAAAATCTTAACAATAACCTGGTTGTATAAATGTGCACTTCTACAGGTAATTTTATTCCACTCTTCCTCTATCAAAATGGAAGGAGATCTCCTGTACAAGTCTTCAAGTCATTCCACAGGTTTTTGATAGGATGTAGATCTGGGATCTGACCGGACCATTCCAAAACGTTGATCTTCTTCATCCGAAGCTGTTCTTTTGTTGACTTGGATTTGTGCCAATTTTTGGGTCGTTATTGTGCTGGAAGGTGATTTTTTTTCCTTCCTCTTCAGCTGTCTAACAGAAGCCTGCAGGTTTTGTGCCAAAGTAGATTGGTATTTGGAAGTATCCTTGATTCCCTCTATCTTGACTCAGTCCTAGCTGAAGAGAAGCAGCGCCATTGCATGATGCTGCCACCACCATGCTTCACCGTTTGTATGGTGTTCTTTGGGTGATCTTGTTTTTGCACCAAACATCTTTTAGAATTATGCCTAAAAGGTTCTACCTTGATCTTATCAGACCATAAGACATTTTGCTACATGGTTTGGGGTGATTCATTTGGGCTTGGATGTTTTTTTCCCCCGAGAAAGCGCTTTCGGCTAGGCACCCTACCCCATAGCCCGGACATGTGAAGAATACAAAGAGATTGTTGTTACATGCAGGGAGTGAGCAGTACTTGCCAGATATTCCTGCAGCCTGATAAGTTTTCTTCTTGTCTTTTCCTCAATTTTGGAGGACGACCTGTTCTTGGTAATGCCACTGGAGTGCCCCATTTTCTTCATGGTGATCTAACGTTTTGGAAATTCTTTTATACCCCTCTCCTGATTGATATATTTCAAAAGTGTGATCCTGTACATGCTTCGTAAGCTCTTTGGCTTCAGCAGTCAGACGAAACCAAACAGAAGTCAAAAAATCTTACAGAAACAGCCGATAGATATATTCATCCTATATTTGGGATGAATCAGAATCCCTTGATTGATGACAGGTGTATGATAATTATTTCTGAACATGAGTTTGAATGTGGTTCATTCTGAGCACAGTCATGTGCCTTGTTATAAATGGGTGTGCACACTTATGCAACCAGGTTTTTGTATGTTTTTTCTTTTTCTTTTTTTCCTAACACGTTTCATTTTTTTCCACTTGCATTTCGTTGGTTGCTATCACATTAAAGATGGAAAAAGATTTGACATGATTTATTTGGTTTCTTTTTTTTTACATTGCAAAAACCTGCAGTTTTAGTAGGGGTGTATAGGTTTTTTTTTTATATCCACTGCCTATCTGTTTGTCTGTCTATCTGTACATATCCCTGTCTGTCTATCCTCCTGTCTGTCTTTCTACTTATCTCTGTGTGTCACACTGAAAATATAAAATCTAATCTTTAATTGAAGTATGTTTATTCTAAGAAAATATATATATATATATATATAAAAGTATATATATGTCTCTTTGTGTGCTTATATATCTGTCTGGTTATCAGACTATTTAGCTCTATGTCTTTCTGTCTATCTTTCTATCTGTCCGTCTTTCTGTTTATCTCTGGCTGCCAGTCTGTCCATCTCTCTAACTTTTTATCTATCTGTGGGCCTGATCAGGCTGCAACATGAAAATGAAAACATGCAGCTGATTCTGTAACATCTGGTTTGAATAATCTTATGTTTGCAGAACCCTGGTGTTGATTTGAATGCAATCGTGACTCTCCCGCTGGCTGAGCTGAGTCAGCGGATCAGAGGAGGATCTCTACAACCTGACGCTGTGCTCCATGCCTACATGGAAAAAGTTCAGTGCACTCGCTTGTACACATTCAGAGACTGATCACACACTGTCACACCTGCTCTCAGACCTCTAACGATATTATGATGGTGTTACTATAACTGTCATGCCACAGCATTATGGAATTCCTCAGCATGACTGAATAAAACACTTCGGGACATGCTGTTACAGGAAAATAATCAGTTTTGGGGTGGTAACTGCACTTCATCACACCACCACGTTATTGATTATTTTCCTATAACAGCACGTTTTGTGTAGCAGGCCTGTGTAAATCACCAGTTTTTTAAATTTTAATATAATATCTAGTATCTCATACAGTTCTTTATTGATACTATTGTTTTCGATACTGTATAATCAGCTTGTCCTGTGTCCTAAAGGCTCTGGAGGTGAACAGGAAAGTGAACTGTAGCACTGCTGTCCTCATGGAGAGTTTGAAACAACTGGAAGACATCGAGTCACACAAAGACGGCCTTCTCTATGGCATTCCCGTCAGCATCAAGGACAATCTGAATTATGAGGTACTCAGGGATGAGACACTATCAAACTATTGTTCCTAATAATATTCCTGGTTTTATATTCCTTGCGTTTTTGTAAAAATCCTGGCAGCCGAGTTGGGAACGAGGACATGGTAGGCAAGGGATGGTGATATCAGAGCTGGATTCTTTATTATTTTTATTCCCTTCTCAAGAGTGCTTTTCACTGCTGCTCCTTAATGTTAAAAAAAACTGGAAAAGAGAGAGCACATAAATAGTCTGCCATAAACCAAGCACACAGGTGTAGACAATCACCCATTACCCGCTCGTTCTCTGCAGCTCTCCTGCTTCACAGCCGGTGATCGACCATGCCCCTGCTGCCACTTTTGTAATTTATGACATTGGATTTTAGTAGAGTAGGAAAACCATCACTATGAGGTTAAAGTGCAGAAAGCTGGTGCTAAAGCAATCACAGAAATCATAAAATCATTTTTTATGTACAACAGATTTAATACAACTTTAATACAATTTTCCTGTTCATTTTCTTAAATGCTTCTTAAATGATTTGAGTATAATTGATGAATCAGCTTCAGCTGTGTGAAACAATCTCCGCCCACTATTCTCTCATTTACTTGTCACATCCCAGTTTACCCTCATATACGTTTAAGTTACATTAAAAGTGCCCTAGTTTCTGCAGATATTATGATCAGTGAAAGGAAAGCATTCAGGAGACTAAAGTCAGATCAGAGGGAATAAGTAAACCGAAAGGGTAAAAAATAAATTTCGCTGAAAGGTTTTTTTGGAAGCTGCAGAAATGGTATCAAAGTTGCACACAAAATGAAAACTTGAAATAAAATATGTTCCACAGTTCACCCACTTTTAATGGAGAAAAGGATATATTGTGCAGTCCTTTCTTTAGACGTTAATACTATCATGTAGATATATCAGATATGGAATTGTCCTCTTTTTTGTGGATAGTTATGGTAATTATATTTATAACTAGATTTTAATTTCTGAAGTGATATTTGAACCTTTCTTTGCTACGAGCTCAGTCCTTAGTGAAGTGCTGCCTGTTTATCTTTTTTTTTTTTTTTTTTTTTTTTTTTTTTTTTTTTTTTTTTTTTTTTTTTTTTTTTTTTTTTTTTTTTTTTTTTTTTTAATCTAAGTGTGCAGGGTTTGGAAGTAGCGCAGACTGTAGAAGGCATTTATCAGTCTAAGAAGGCTGTGTTTTTCCTTCATGCTGGTTTAAACTTTTAAATAGCAGTTAAGGATGGTTTAATTAAAAAATTTAAATATGCATATACATAAATCTGTACAATCTCGATTAGAACATTTTGAAAATTGCACTAAAACATTAATTCGAATTAACCGAGTTAATCATGAAAATCGCCCAGCACTTACTGGAGCTTGTTTATGCAAGTCCTAGTTTATGCATGTACACTAATGTACCATTATCTTATTTGTGTGTGCATGTGTGTGTAGGGCTACGACTCTTCCTGTGGCGTGTTGACTAAGCTGGATGATCCTGCCGTTAAGGACAGTGTGGTGGTCTCAGTACTGAAGAAGCAGGGTGCAATCCCCTTCATCAAAACCAACATCCCACAGGGTCTCCTCAAGTAAGAAACACTCCTCAAAACACAATCAATCAGCAACAAGCTACAGCGGTGACACTGAATCTGCACATGCTCAGTAGCGTCTTATCAGACAACTTAATTGACAGCAACGTAATATACTTAAGTATTTATACTTGATATATATATTTATACTTGAGTGTTTTTGAAAGTGAATGCTTGTAGTTTTAATTACATTTACAAGAAAAATATACTTTTTGCTCCTTATAATTTTATTTAGACCTTCAAAATACTTATAAATCACACAGCGTCTCTTGAAATGACATGGAACTGGACAAGCACCTGAGTGGCCTCTGTGAATAGAAATGAATGAATCCTCCAGATGCCGAACGAATCCTCCTGATGATAATTTAACACACGATGGAGCCGCTACATGAATACAATATTAATAATAATACACACCATGTATATTTTCATATAACAGCATGGTCCGAAGTGTGTTATTCCGCTTACACCACAGCAATTTGCCCACAATTACACATTTTAATTAATTAATGAACGACACATTACACTTTTTAACGGTTTATAGTTACATATAATGTTATGGAACTCTGTCCGAAAACTTTCCCGTACTGGGAAACATACAAAGCGTGGACACCAGAGAATCCTTCCATAAATGTTAGATAAACTTCCTAAACTTACCACATCAACGCTTATATATTTTTTTCATTGTTAAACAACAACACATTTTTAAAAATCTGTTTATCATTAAACTTAGATTATATTGAGTCTCTATCGTGGAAGTCCCTGTGAATGAATTGTTAATATAGAATTAGGATAATGTATTAGATCGAAGGCATTAATATAAACTTAATATTCATTTATGTTATAACTGGAACTACACATTTTCTGACCAATCAGATTTGAGAAAAGGTTTGAGAAATGAATACGAACGTATTATTTACATTTATATACATGTATGCATCCATTATTCAGTAAATAGGCTATTCATTGCATTGGCACACATTTTTGTGTTATTTATATAAAGTGAAACTATACTTGTGTATTTTTATTTATTGTAGCTATGAATGTGGTAACCCCATATACGGGAGGACGGTGAACCCCTGCAACCTCGAGAAGACGTGCGGCGGCTCTTCAGGAGGAGAGGGTGCTCTGATTGCCGGAGGAGGATCTATTCTTGGTCTGGGAACCGACATCGGAGGAAGCATCCGCATCCCAGCAGCCTTCTGTGGCATCTGCGGCTTAAAACCCACAAACAAAAGGATAAGGTGTTTTATATTTCATGCGTAAACTAGTTAACATACACATGCACTTTTAGAGAGGCTACTTTTAAATTTTTTGTATGTTTTTACATATATTTTCTATATGTTTTAGATCCTGTTATGCTTAAATTATGATTGTATTACTTTTAAATTATTAACATATTTTAATACTGATGTGTTAAAGTGCACCGCTGAGCCAAAGTAAATACTATTTCCGTCTTCTGCACACTTGAATCTTCAATTTTGAACAATGCTCTGTCTAAAATGAATTAATAATGCATTAAATACTTATTATAATTCATGATATGCTTATAAGTAGGTATAGAGTATGTCACAGTATAGATACAACATGAAACAATGTTGTTTCAGCCAAAGGACAGAGCTGAAGCACTGCAGAAAATTAATGTGTTTGGGATATTTGATTATAAATAAATCTTTTTTTTTTTTTAAACTTATACATGGCATTGAATCAATCATAGTGTATGAACAAGTATACAATTCCAGATGTAGACATACAGTAAATGTACATTCATTTAATTATGACGTAGATTCTGATGTCAGATGTAGAGTACATAAGAAGTGATGACACCCAGTGAACCTGCTTCCAAGCCATTATTAAAAGTTGTGCAGTTATTGTAAATGTAATGCAAACAGTATTTAATAACACAATGATAATGTGGTTTTTTTAATTTTATATTTTTTATTTTTATAGCGTGCAGGGACTCAGCTCATGTGCAAAAGGCGGGAAGACGGGTAAAGAAATCACAGCACCAACAAATCATCACAGCATTTTCGGACAAGTTTTTAAAGTAACTGACAAACGTGGAAAATGCAGTATCTTTGGAATAAATGTGTTTGTTTCCAGCCATGTCTGCTGTTGGGCCCATGGCCCGTGATGTGGAGAGTCTGGCTCTGTGTATGAGAGCTTTACTCTGCACAGACATGTTCGCCTTGGACCCTACAGTTCCTCCAATACCATTCAACCAACAGGTACCAAACACAGTCCATTTCAGTACAGCAGCATTATGTGTCGTGTCTCTTGGCACTCAATCACATTTCTTTTTGAACAGGTGTACGAAAGCTCTGAGCCCCTGAGGATCGGATACTATGAGAATGACGGGTATCTTCAGCCTTCTCCAAGCATGAGCAGAGCTCTACGAGAGACCAAAGAGCTCCTGGAAAAAGCAGGACACACGGTATCAGTGCTCGAGCCTCATGTATATCATATTGGAGCCAGAAGCTGGGGGATGTAAACAAGTGATAATAGAGGGCTCTGGTTACAGGGCTCTGGGTACAGATAATACTATAACGCAAGGCAAACTTAAAGAAAACCAGAAACAAGACTAGACACTAGAAGTATACAAGCCAGAAAAGCAGGGAGACAGGATACTAAGAAACTACGGAGACAGGAAACTAAGAAACTACGGAGACAGGAAACTAGTGAGACATGAAACTATGGAGACAGAAAACAAGGACACTAGTGAGACATGAAACTAGGAAACTACAGAGACAGGAAACTACAGTGACAGGAAACTAGGAAACTAGTGACAAGAAACTACAGAGACAGGAAACAGGAAACTAGTGAGACAGGAAACTATGGAGACAGGAAACAAGGAAACTAGTGAGACATGAAACTAGGAAACTACAGAGACAGGAAACTACAGAGACAGGAAACTAGGAAACTAGTGAGACAGGAAACTATGGAGACAGGAAACAAGGAAGCTAGTGAGACATGAAACTAGGAAACTAGTGACAGGAAACTAGTGAGACATGAAACTATGGAGACAGGAAACAAGGAAACTAGTGAGACATGAAACTAGGAAACTACAGAGACAGGAAACTACAGAGACAGGAAACTAGAAAACTAGTGAGACAGTAAATGAGAGAGATGGGAAACTATAGAGACGTGAAACTAGAAACTAGGAATCCACTGAAATCTATCATTTGAATTGTTATTTTTTGGACCAAAATATTCATTGTAAATCTTTAAGTATCCCTTTGTGTGTGTGTGCATGCGTGTGTGTGCGTGCGTGCATGCATGTGTGTGTAAATTCCTGTGTATCCTCCTCTCATTGCTGTCTCGGCTGTAGCTGATTCCGTTTAACCCTCCGCGGATATTCACCGCCTTCCATGAGTACGTTCTGAGGGGAAACATCGCAGACGCAGGCACCACGCTCCTACAGCACTTGTGAGTTAAATCTGTCATTTTGGCATTAATGTTATAGCTACTGCTACACAATCCTACAAGGTGTGGTGTGTTTTCAGTAAGGGAGGTCCGGTCGATCCATGTCTGAAGCATCAGGTGTCACTCTGTGGGCTTCCTCTGTTTGTGAAGAGGATGATCTCGCTGCTCCTCAGACCCATCGTGAGTTTCGTCGACTAATTTAGTTAACGTACAATACAGATAGACAGCAATATAGAGAAGATTTATATAGCGAAGAGGCATTTAAAAATAATTTTTCAGTACAGGCCAAAAGTTCAGAGGCAGCCAGGGATTTTTATTTACCATTTTAATTTAAATTATTTTACTACAATATACTACAGTGCCCTTGAATTCTTGAAAGTTCACTGTTCACAGTTGTTGTTGACTGATTTATATCAATTTTCAATCAATATATCAGGTTTATATCAATATTCTCATTCTAATATGTTATTGTTGCTTTCGTAGCAGCTGATCTGTTATCTCTTGAAAAAAAAATGTTTTTAATTTTCAAAAATTTGCATGTTCTTGGTCTGCAATTTTTAGTGTAATTTAGTGTAAACCGGATAAGATTGGCGTGACGTGATCAGAAATGATTTTTTCCTGGAAAAGACATGAGCTGCAGCATTCTGAATTAGCTGAAGCATATTTAAAAACAGTGTTGCAGCCAGCTAAAAGTTAAAAGTTTGATTTTTTTTGTCTTTCTCCTTAGTATCCACGCATGGCTGCAGCTATGCACACCCTCTGCGGAGTCGGGTAGGACTGAAAGTACAGCTCTTTAAAATGAAACTAGAGACAGCGCCAATCCAATACCCATCTGTATCAGTATTGGAGCAATAACAGCAAAAAACATGGTGGATTGGATAAAGAATTAATAATTTTATTTCATTTAATTTAAAGTTTACATATAAAAAGACTTGATTGTATTATTTTGTTAGGAGTGATTTGATTCTGTTTACACTTTTTTTTTAAAGTTGCAATGTAAATGATTTTTCTAGGGGGGCACGTTAGCATGTTTGCCTCACACCCCCAGGGTTGGGGGTTCAATTCCCGCCTCTGCCTTATGTGGAATTTGCATGTTCTCCCTGTACTTCAGGGGTTTCTTCCATGTACTCCGGATAGGATCCAGGCTCCCCGCGACCCTGTGTAGTATAAGCGGTACAGAGAATGGATGGATGGATGGATGGATGGATGATTTTTCTATGAAAGCTGCAGTTTTGTATAAGTCATATTTTTAGCTATGAATTTTTTTCCTCTACTTTTGTATCCTGTAAGTTCTTCATTTGAAAAATATCATTGTAAAGCTTAGGAATTGTGATAGAAAAAAATTATCGGATGGGTATCGATATCAGAAATGAAAGTATGTTATCGTGCCATCGCAGACGTGTAAGATGTGGCAAACTTTTACACACACATATTGTATAGGAACATACACACACACAGAAAAGCTGACAGGTAGCTGCAGAAATCCTAAAATCACTCCTGAATAGCAAACATGGCAATCGGAAATGCTCTTAGCTACGCCATTTTGTTGAAAATCCTTCCGTGTAATTTGCACTCTCGTTGGACGATGTGTGCTTAGTCTAGTTATTTCTATTTTCTCCTTCAAAGACATTTTGAAAAATGGATGATTGCGTAAGTGGTTCATCTCCTCCCTCATCGCTATTTCCTAGGCGCCTTCTCAATCACTGCTGATGACGTATTAATAAACAAATAAATTAAATAAACTTAAAATTAGCCCCGTAGACACAAAATTTCTGATATTGTATGTTTCATTGCATGTAATCACCAGACATAGCTGTTACTGACAATCTGCACAAATCTACAGTCTGGGCTAAAAAGAAATCAGCCCCAGCTGATCGCATACTATTGCAAACTGTTCTGTGTATTTTTACTACAACTGTTGGTGGTGGTGCTGCAAAAGAACAAGATAATCAGCTTCGAGGTGTTTGTTAACAGCTGATAAGATGACATGTTTGCCAATGAAACCTAATTTTGAGTGCTTAGCTTTGCTAGCTAGTTTTTTTTCCCAGCCATCCCTCATTGCTTGTCACTTTGTGTGTTTTTTGCTTTGCAGCAGTGCAGCAGAACTGTGGAAGCAGCACAAAGAGGTTGAGGTATGTGCGTGAATTTTGAGAGCGTACCAGTTTCTAATCATTGTGAAACATTTAATAAGAGAAATTCTAATAATTTTATTGTGGCAGTTGTATATGGTGTTTTACTATCAAAAAATCTTTAGTTGTGTTGTCTGTTGTCTTTATCTCTGTACCAGTGTTATTGTGGAGAGGTGTGAATTGTTTGCCCAATAGGGGGCTTGCACCCCTCCCATTTCCCATCACCCTGCTCACCAGCAGCTAAACATAGAGTCATGATACTCTACACACAGAAACCCAACAGCTTCCTGACTAATCTTATATCAGACTTGCGGCGATAAAATAATTCATTTGATTATACTAATTGAAAATGTCCAACAAGTCCATTTCCATCTTTGATATGGTGATGTTTTTTGTAAGGAGTCTCCAGTGTCAGCTTTGTAACAGTCAGAATTAAAGCTGACGTAGAGAAGTTTATGCTTTTGCAGTTTCTTGGTAACATGAGAGGCTGGTGACGGAACTACTGTTTACAGCTGCTATGACGTAAACGAGAACAAGAACTGACTTAATTTGTGGACGTTCAGCAACAGTCAGTGTAACTATAAATGATGTGTCGTTTATTAATAAATAAAAATTGTTAGTGTTGGCAAATTGATGTGGTTTAAGAAGAATAAAACAATTCAGAACATGACTTATTGAAAAATAATCAACTTCAGGATGGTAACAGCAACACCACAATGATGTCGATGATTGATTATTTTCCTATAACTGCCTGACCCCGTGGGTTTTTATAAATGTTACAGGAAACATTATAGACTGTTGTTCATGTTTGTAGGATTATATCCATGAGACGTTAGCTGAGTGGAGGAAGCTGGAACTGGACGTTCTGCTCTGCCCCATGCTGGGACCAGCCTTCAACTTTAGCTACCCTGGAAAACAGACCAGTAACGTATCGATTTCTGCCTTATTTGGACCTCAGGGTGGTAACAGTAACTCCGCTTCATCATACAGATGTTATTGTCGTTGATTATTTTCCTGTAACAGCACACCCGGGCATATTTTAATACCATACATATAGCCAGATGTGATGAAAATGAGACAGCTTCCTACATTCTATATTCTTTCTACATTTCTACATTCTCTTGGATGGGGCTAATCAGACTGGGAATATCAGACAGACTTAGACGGTTAACCAGTTGTACTTATTAGAATATCAGACCACAGTGTGCAAACTTTTACACCAAACTGTAACATTACCTTTTAAAAAAAACTACAATAAGTGATTTTGTTGTATGATCATCAGGCTAGTTATGTAGTCATAGAAATGTTGTGTACTTTCGAGTATTGTCTAATGGATTTGATCCTCTGCTGCACTCTGCTGATTGTGTGTGTGTGTGTGTGCAGGTGCTCTGAGTTACACTGCGCTGTACAACGTGCTCAACTTCCCTGTCGGAGTCGTTCCTGTCACTGTGGTCACAGCCGAGGATGAAGATCAGCTGAAACACTACAGAGGGAACTTTGGAGATATTTGGGACAAAACCTTTGTCAAGGTGAACATGACACCATGACACACAGGTTATTTTACCTGGTAAAGGTTACAAAGTGGGCCATGGAACTCAGTGGTCTGAGGAGCTTTAGCATTTCCACTGAAAGATTAAAAAAATAGAGAATGGGAAATTTTATAGGCATTTCTGTCCTTTAAATTTAACTGAAGTTAACAATTAACAATGAAACTGAGACTTGTCCAGCCAATCATGCACTTCGGTTTAACCCCTAAAGTCCCAATATAAAGGTCCATATAAAGGTTTTATTATTATTTTATTTTAATGATCATTTCTGTCTCATTTTTTTACTTGATTTTATTCTGAAATTCATGTCAAAATGTATTTATTAGCATTTATTATTTTTAAAGTGAAAGATTGTGATGTAGGCAGAACGAAGGTGAATATGTCACAATTTTGACTGTCAGATTGTGTCTTTAACCATTTTTGTCACATTTTGCATGCTATAGTTTTAATGCAGAAGTACACATTTCATTTTATAGCCAGTTAAATGCTGAATCTTGCCAGCAAGCTGGCAGCCTTACTATGTTTATAAAAAAAAAAAAAAAAATACTAATCGTTACAGGTGTAAGTACATTTGGCTGACCGAGCCGTTGAGGGTTAAGCGTCTTGCTGAAGGACCCAAAGTTTGGCACTTGTGGAATTTAAGGTCATTGCCTTCTAATCTAAGTAGCCCAATGCCTTAACCACCGAGCCACCACTGAGCAAAACTGATATGTGCATTGACTGGGAATCGAAACTGGGCCTCCCATGTGGCATATAGCGAGAATTCTCCCACTGAACCCTCCGTACTGTCACTTGAGTTCTTCCACTCCAATTTTGGCACACCATGGCTTCATGGAGTTCGCTTTGTGCACAGCGGCATTGTCATGCTGGAACAGGCACATGCCATTCTGTGAACTGATGAGTTGAAAACGATGCATAGGCCTACAATTTATGATCAAGTAGATGTATTTCACACCTATTCTTCATGTCAATGTGTGTTAAACTCCAGCAACCCTTTATGTTTACCCAATAGAAGTAAAATTGGTCATTCAAATAACTGAGAAAGAATCCAGTCATTCTAATAACCAATCCAGAATGTAAGTGCAGGACTTGTTTGCAACCTTGCCAAGTTCTCCCACACCACCCCATTGCTACGTTCCCTCCACTGGCTTCGTGTAGCTCTAACACTGCTCGACTGGATGCACCATCTGTCCGGGTACGAGGAAGGCATGCATCAACGCTCTTCTCTGTCCGAACAGCTGGCTGTCTTCAAACGAAGTCTAAAGACCTACCTCTTCAACACATACTTGAATTACCACTTTGTTTATCTATTATAAAAAAAAAAAAAAAAATTATAGTATATAGACTTGTAAGACTGATGGTTCTCTTAGTCCTTGACCTAGCATGAGGATGAGCTTTGGATAGAGACTACAAATCACTTGTCTGCTACATGCTTTAATTATTATTATTATTATTATTATTATTATTATTATTATTATTATTATTATTATACAGGATCAGATTACACTGTGTGTAAATAAATGGAGACAATGGAAAAGTACTTTAAAATGGCTAACTTCTTGCTAGCTGGCCACTAGACTGCAAACATGGCATTAAATAAGTAAGAAAGCGTAATGAATGTCAGTGTTAGTCATTGTATAATTTTGTGTGTGTGTGTGTGTGTGTTACAGGCCATACGAGGTGGTGTGGGTCTGCCAATAGCAGTGCAGTGTGTGGCTCTGCCCTGGCAGGAAGAGATGTGTTTACGCCTTATGAGAGAAGTGGAAAAGCTCTGTGCCAAGAACAAACACTCCAACCAACACCACTGAACATGCACATATTCCTTATATTCCTTTTTTTTATTTTGCACTGGAGCTACATGGCTAACGTAATGGAAGGATACCTAACAGTTTAGAAGTGTGTGTACTAGTAAATATTGAAATCATCTCCACAGTCACGTCGATTGGAGTTGTTCTGTGTTTTTAAATAGGTGTGTTCATGTGGTGTCTGACACTGTCTTATGCTTTTACTTATAAAAAATGGACAAAAGGACATCACTGAGGTAAAAAGAGTGAATCAGCTTTACGTCTAACTATTACAAAGCACTGACACTGGAGACTCCTTCCATAAATGTTAAATAAATGTCTCCTTACAAAAAACTTTCTTTGTTAAATAACATGTTTTTAATCCATTTATTATTTGACTTCGATTATGTAGGTCCCTGTGAATGAGCTGTTACTATAGAAACGATAACTTATTAGAACAAGCACATTATAAACCTGTGATTTATGTTAAAGCCAGAACTACTGTCAGAGCTGCTGTTGTAGGAAATTAATCAACACCTTCTGATCGGGTCAGTTTTGATCATTCAATAGTGATGTGGTATAATTAATTGTAATACACAATCTGTTTATGTGTAAATGCTTTTATTGAGTCAAGTGTGTGTGAAGATGTGCACGTTAAATCTTTTTATTTTCACTCCTTTCTTGATCCTGCGTCGAACAAATCTTGCAGAGCTCAGAAGCACTTAAATATTCATGTGACTGTTTGTGTATTTATTCATTCAATCACATTCATAAATATTCCATATAGCAAAAGTTCTCGAAGTAGGTTCACTTGATTTACAAATGTGGTTGTGAGGAAAAACTCACAATATGCGCTTAATATTAACAACTTAATATTATCGCTCTAACTGTGAAAACGGATTTTGTGTGCTATTATTTTGAAATGTTACTAGGAGTCGCATTCAAACAAAGACATGTTTAAATAAAGAGTGTATGTGCAATTTTATTCTTTTTAACTATCCTGACATGATTTTCTTCTTAATGTTTCTATACGTCGAACGAGAGTTTGTATATAACAGGATAAAATGAAACCATGATTAATAGTTTTAATTCCAGTTTTGCATGTCAAACAGGAACTAACTTCAGGTAGCAACTGATGTTGTGAAACATCAGACCACGTGTGCTGAGGTCTGAGGAATCATTCGAGCCATTCGTTTGGATTCGTTGTTTTCCAGCATCATACCTAATTTATACAGAACTGATAAAATCTATTCAAATATCACTTGTCGCTCTGTTGCTCGTTGCAGTTGCAGGAACAACATTGTGATGATGGAAATTAGAAAAAAAAATCTTAGTTGTAATGAAGATTGCAAAACTTAGACAAAATGATGCCTAAACGGTGAAAAAGCACCTCCTAATTGTAGTGTGTGTCAAATTTTCCAGTAATGCAGCTCAGCCATTGCAGCGCATCGGCTTACGTAGACACACACTCTTCCTCCTTTTATAGGATGCTATTACTTTTGTCCTAATGGAATGGCTAGTCTTATTGGTCTTAATTTACATGTTTGTTTTGGATCGATATCTTTCCGGTCATTAATATGAAATGAAGTTCTGCTAAATGTTCATTAAAATTTGTGTGTGTAATTGAAATAAATAAATCGTTTAAAATTGATATGCCTTTGTAGTAACTCACGACAGTAATTCAATTCAATTCAATTTTATTTGTATAAGTGCTTTTAACAATGGACATTTTCACAAAGCAGCTTAACAGAAATCTGTACACTTTGGATATAAATTTTAAATCTATAAATTTATCCCAGTAATATGATTTGAAGCCGGTTAAATTTAAAAAAGTTGTAGGGGAACTGGGTCTGTTTATTGTCAGTCTAATAAAATAATCAGTCTTATACATATTCTACATATGTATGTTACGTAGGTACGGAGATATCCTACCTATGTGCTGTATATCCTCTTTCATAATGTAGAAATTAAAATGACAAACTTTTATATAAATCAGTAAAATGGAATTTATTGAAATACAGAAATGGCAAACCACCAATCAACTGCTTAACGAAGGACTACTAATATATTAACTTTCAAAGGGACAGATCAAAAAGAAGAGACTGTGTGTGGGTGAGAGAGAATGAGTGGTGTGTGTGAGGGCTGATTTATACACTATATGGCCAAAAGTATGTGGACACCTGACCATCACACCCATATGTGCTTCTAACCCAAACTGTTGCGACAAAGTTCTAAGCACACAATTGTATAGAATATTGTTGTATGCTGTAGCTTTACAATTTCCCTTCACTGGAACTAAGAAGCCCAAACCCTTGTGCACATGAAGACATGGTGTGTGAAGGTTGGAGTGGAAGAACTCGCGTGTCCGGTGCAGAGCCCTGACCTCAACCCAACTGAACACCTTTGGGATGAACTGGAACACTGACTGCACCCCAGACCTCCTCACCAAACATCAGGTGATGTTCGGGTTACAGCATTCGTATTCAATTACACTGTAAGAATAATGGCTTATATATTATTAATATAACTATATATATATAAAAAAAAAAAAACGGTCAGTTCTCAACTTTAACCAAACAGAGCCTAATCTACTGAATACCTGGCAACCAATGTGACTCTCTGGCTCACGCAGGGTCAGAGTGAACAGTGCGAGGGTGGCTTAGTGTGTGTGTGTGTGTGTGTGTGTGTGTGGATGATACTGAGTGTAGCAGGAACAGGTTGGAGCAGAAGAGTCGAGACATGGATGGTGAGTGGAAGCGTGTAGTAGTGCCGCTGCTCTGTGCTGTTGGTGTGAGTGTTTTCCTGCTGAAATGGAGAGAACAGCAGAAGGTGAAGAAGAAACTGCAGAGAGCCAGAGAGAAGAGAGAGAAGGAGCTCGGACAGGCAGAAAAAGCTGTCAGCTGCTTTAAGACTCAGGTATGCACACACACACACACACACACACACACACACACACTGGGTTCACCTATTCATCATCACACTTATGCACTTTTTACAAGTTTAGTGAGAAACTTGTGCTTCACTCACACTCCTGAGCTCTGTATAACACTTTCACATCGTCCTTTACACACTGTCTTACTTTGTGTAATGTACTACAAATGCATGTGTCTTTGTCTGTCTCTCTGATTGTGTAACATTTCGGTTGAATAGTCTTGTGTTTGCAGAATGCTGGTGTTGATTTGAGCTCTGTCGTGACTCTCCCACTGGCTGAGCTGAGTAAGCGGATCAGAGGAGGATCTCTGCAGCCCGATGCTGTGCTCTACGCCTACATGGAGAAGGTTCAGTGCACTCTCATATCTCACTCCTGCTCATTTACACATTCACACAGTGATCACACACTCACACATGCCCCCAGACCTCACCTGTGTACAGTTACATATCCACTTTCTCTGCCATCCATTAACTCAGTAAAGACACGTCTTTATCTTTAGATACGATGACTGGGTTATAGAACTGTTTATATCACTGTTTACTTTATAAACCATGGAACTGTCTACTGTTTAACACTGTTAATATAACATCTACTGTATTATATTAACAGTTTTTGTTCTCTAGGACTCTAGGATGGCTGCGGCATCATCAAATTTGAGTTTAGTACTATTTTTTGAGAGTGTATAAGTAGGTGTGAAAACTAATAACCGAAATTTTGCTCATGTAATAAATTGCTTAACAAACACCCAGTGGCAGTGGGTGGTTTTTAAAATAAGGGAAGCACAGGTATCTGTTATTGAAGTATATATCTGTGTGTTTTGGTCAGGCCTCCCTGTTTAATTCTCAGTCTCTCCTCATAAGTAAGAGCATCAAAATACTTTTCCAAACTCAGCCTGACAAAATTAGTAGTGTCTTCCATCTAGGATGCTAACTAGCTGGCTCACTTTCACTGAAGAAGGTAGTAACAGCTAGACTTCTAGACCTGTAATGAAACAAAAACCAAATGAAATAATCAGACTTAACTTACAATTACTATACTTACAATTTATTTACCATATTTGCCAATTACAGTGATAAAATAACAAGCTGTACTAGATAGTGTAAAACTGTTATGGATTCGGTTAGTGACCACTACTGCAGCTCTGTGCGCTCTATGAGCGCATATGACAGATAAGTTTAAGTATGAGATGTCAGTCATGTTTTTTTATACCGTTTTAGTGTTTGGCATAGAAGGTTCCATCACTTTGAGAAGTCTCCCACTCATCATGTGGAGAAGTTTTGTACTCAGGCTTGACAATCGCAAAGGATTAGAAATATCCAGTAAACATTATGATATTTTTTTCTATGCGAAACCCACACACCCATTGACTCCCATTGAAGCTGTGCATTTTGGCAGGACCTAAAATGATGTATTAAAAGTCTGCTGTCTAATGAGCATCAGTATATGCTCCTATTAAAAACAGTGTACTTGAATCTGCCATAGGAGCCCATAGAAGCTGTGCAGTGAGATATTTGATTTGCGAGGCCGGGCTTCACACGTAGTGTTAAAGTGCTCTATACTGAGCTTGTCCTTTATTCTACAGGCTCTGGAGGTGAACAAGAAACTGAACTGTGCTACTGCTGTCCTCACAGAGAGTCTGAAACAACTTGAAAACATCGAGTCACACAAAGACGGCCTTCTTTACGGCATTCCCTTCAGCATCAAGGACAATGTGGATTATGAGGTACTGATGGAAGGAATGCTATCAAACTACCATTCCTGATCATACTCAATATGGATTGGGACCGTGACGTGGCTTTAGTTTTGGTTTTGTTATCCAGTATATTGGATTAGAAGTAAAACAGTGACTATAAGAATGTAGAATATTTCTGTTTGTGATATTATAGAGGGGATACATCATAAAATTGACATATACAGTATATGAGCTTTTAAATGCAGACACGAATCTTCAAAAGCAATTCAAAAACATGATCAGCTATAACCATCTATCATTCCCAACATGTTGTTATCGGTCCCAACATGTTGTCGTGTAATAATGGGTGTAATAATGTTGCTGTAATGTCGTCCGGACATACCAAGACGGGTAGTAATTGGGTATCTGATGGTGGGAAGAACAGAATGAGTCGGGTGTCATCAGCATAACTATAACAGGAGAAACCGTGTGTAGATATTGCATTACCAAGAGAAAAGTTATAGATGGAAAAGAGAAGAGACCTGATCACTGAACCTTGAAGGACACCAGGAGACAGTTTACCGAGCAGATACGTCCCCTCAAGCGAAGCAAACTATGACCTTGCTTAGCCAATTATTCTAAGGCTGGTGAGGATGCTGTAAAGATGTGTTTGGATGCACATGTAGGTTTTATTTGGGTATTCCTATAAGGCATACTATTTTCTAGCCCATCTTCCCATAATCGAGAACACTACAGACCAAGACACACAACATTTATAGCTTTACAAAGACAAACAGGCCATACATACATGCATACACAACCAATGATCAAAATAAGCTAGTGACATGCGGAAGTGAACATTAGCATTGTGATGAATTCCCATAATGCACTGGTGTGTCCTGCTTTAACACTGCGTCAATTCGCTTTACATTTTAACATCAGAGTTGTATAATTTTCAATCCTTTGTGCTGGAATAACAAAACCAGACAGGTGTTTATTTCTCTTACACAATCTGGTACAAGATGACTCAACTGTAGAGTCGACAAGATATAATTAAAAAGAGCAGGAATTAGTAGTTAGCAGTTGACCTCGGCGATGATAAACGGTGAATCTAAATGCAATTTTGTAATTATATTAATTTCTGTCATTTATGCACACAAAACAAACAAGCTTTGGGATCACTGTCCTGCATTTTTTCCAGTGTTTCCTGAAATTTGGCCTTTGTATTTGCAATTTGCTGTATGTATTGCACAGCAGACATTTTAAGAATACCGACTTTCAGTCTCTGTCTCATCACCGGAGATAAAAGTCACTCACTGCAATTAAACATGAGCCACATCATCATCAAGGTTTTGGAAACACTGATGTTCTTCATACTTGAGAGAATACAGAGAAAACAGAAAGACAGAAAGACAATCAGGACATAATGCTCAGATCTATTACTGTAAAAGATAATAATAATAATAATAATAATAATAATCGTGGTGGATCAAATAACTTCACAATACATACAGTTAGACAGAAGAACCCACACACAACTACATATTTTCAGTAAATGTGTGTATTTCAAGTGCAACGTTATACAATAATCCTACAGGAGAAATTAAATGTGTGAATGTTTCTTCTTTATCTCTTTTCTAAAACAAATGAAAGAAGATTTTGTGTGAATGTGTCTTAAGGGCTATGACTCTTCCTGTGGCGTTTTGACTAAGCTGGATGATCCTGCCGTTAAGGACAGTGTGGTGGTCTCAGTACTGAAGAAGCAGGGTGCAATCCCCTTCATCAAAACCAACATCCCACAGGGTCTCCTCAAGTAAGAAGCACGCTACAAAACACACTGCCACACACTCCGCATGTGTGGTTAGTGAAAGCAGGATGCAAGTGTGAAACCTCAAGTTGTGTTTTATTTAGGCACATCCAAAAATCATTGTCCATAGTGATGCTTTATTTATGCTTTATTTAGGGTATGATGCTTTATAACAGCGTTATGAATTATAAGTACATTAATACTCCTTATGAGTATACCTCCATCATCATTGTGTCCAGTCCTTATTTCTTACATCAGTACAAGCACAGTTAAATGATAAAACAACTCATGACATCCACTTCATTAATCCATAAATGTTTATTCAGTGTTTATGCATGTCTCATAAGGCTCTTATGAATATCACCTTCATATAAAGTATTAGCAAAACCAATTCTGATGCTTTATTGAACTAGTATTGTGCGTTTTTTTTTTTAATGGATTGTAGCTATGAATGTAGTAACCCCATATACGGGAGGACGGTGAACCCCTGCAACCTTGAGAAGACGTGCGGCGGATCTTCAGGAGGAGAGGGTGCTCTGATCGCCGGAGGAGGATCTATTCTGGGTCTGGGAACCGACCTCGGAGGAAGCATCCGCATCCCAGCAGCCTTCTGTGGCATCTGTGGCTTAAAACCCACAAACAAAAGGATAAGGTGTTTTATATTTCTTGCATAAGAACAGGAATAAAATTTGAACTTTTGAAAATACACTATATTGCCAAAATGTGGACACCTGATCAATCACACCCATATGTACTTGTTGAATATCCTATTCCAGATTTATTCCCCCTTTGCTGTTATAATAACCTCCACTCTTCTGGGAAGGCTTTTCACTAGATTTTGGAGTATGGCTGTGGGGATTTGTGTTCATTCAGCCACAAGAGAATTAGTGAGGTCAAGTACTGATGTTGGGGGAGGAGGCCTGGGGTGTATTCGGTGTTCCAGTTCTGCAGGACACTTGAGTTCTTCCACTCCAACCTTGGCAATCCATGTCTTCATGGTGCACAGGGGTATTGTCATGCTAGAAAAGGTTTGGGCTTCTTAGTTCTACTGATGGGAAATTGCAATGCTGAAGCATACAAAGACATTCAATACAATCGTGTGCTTTAAACTTTGCGGCAACAGTTTGGGGAAGCACCACATATGGGTGTGATGGTCAGGTGTCCACAAACCTGTGACCATATACTGTAGTGTATGTTAGAAAATGTAATAAGTAGGAATGTGATAATAATTGGTTGTACAGCATAGCATAATATTTGCCAGTATTGTTATTAATTTAATACATTTTATAGGCTGTCGGCATTAATGCTAGTCCAAACACTGCCACTTCAAAAAATTAAAAAATTGCTCATGCTTTAAAATGTTATGCATTTTACTGCAACTATTAATTAGCAGTTATATTGACACATGCCTAGTAGTAAGAGAGGTAACACTTCCTGTAAATGCATTTATAATGTGTTATATAGCATTAATAATACCTGATAGCACTTATGATTACATGCATTATGTATTATGTTGTATGTGACATTATAAAGTCCTTTGCTCATGCTTGACCTTATTAAGTTTTTTGCTTATGCTCATAAACTGTTATGCATTTTTACTATAACAATTATAAGGTAATATGTATGCTCTATAACATGCCATAAATACATTATGGATACAGGATTTATAGGAAGTGTTACTGTAATTAATAACACTATTTTGATATTGCAATGTAAACAGTTTTTTGAGACATCTTTTTTTCATGCAGCGTGCTTGGACTCTCTTCGTGTGTAAAAGGTGTGAAGACAGGTAAAGCACTGCATCAGTAAATGATCACACATGTTCCTGTGGATTTGGAGATTACTGTAGTAGCTGGCAAATATTGCCATTAAATTACATTGTCTTTGGAATCAATGTGTTTGTTTCTAGCCCTGTCTTCCGTTGGTCCCATGGCCCGTGATGTGGAGAGTCTGGCTCTGTGTATGAGAGCTTTACTCTGCACAGACATGTTCACTCTGGACCCTACAGTTCCTCCAATACCATTCAACCAAGAGGTACTGAACACAGTCTGCTTCAGTACAGCAGAGTAGTGTGTCAAGTCTCACTGGCACTCAATCACATTTTTTTGAACAGGTGTATGAAAGCTCTGAGCCCCTGAGGATCGGATACTATGAGAATGACGGGTACCTTCAGCCGTCTCCAAGCATGAGCAGAGCTCTACGAGAGACCAAAGAGCTCCTGGAAAAAGCAGGACACACGGTATCAGTGCTCGAGAATGGCTAGTTCTGTAAACCCCAGATAACTTCTAGGGGAGGTGTTTAACACGAGACATATGACATATGATCAACATGTAATGGGACTTGTGCAGGGACTGTTTAATAATATGTCCCTCTTTGGTAAAGTGTCTAAGTGCAGTGATATCAGACAGATTTGTTGAGGAGTCTAATGGCCTGTGGAAAGTAGCTGTTCATGAATTTGGTAGACTTGGCCCAGATGCTCTGTAGCCTTCTTCAAGATGGGAGAAATGTATATATCCGGGAATCCTTCCTGATGCTGCAGGCCTTTGTTATACAGCGCTTGATGTAGATGTTCTCAATGGCAGAGAAATGTGACCCAGTAACGGACTGCTCAGACTTCATCACCTGCTGCAGTGCTTTTCTGTCTGAGAGAGAGAGAACAGTTTTACTGCTCGCTGTTTCTACTGCTTCACCACCAATGTGTAGAGGGGTATGAGGTATTTGGGTCTTTTTTGAAGTCAACAGTCATCCCTTTAGCTTTTCTGACAGTCAGAGAGAGATTGTTTCCTTGCACCAGATTTCTAGCTGTCTCATTTCTCTTTGTAGTCCATCTTTGGCCTATAAAGAATTAAATATTCCTCTTAGAATAGTATGTCATGGTAGGGGTTGAATGTCCAGCCTGTTTGCAGGCCGCAGTGATGAGTTCCCATGACTTTATAAAGCACAGGGTGGATCAGGTTCACTCATGTGCTCATTGGGGACCTTCGAACTTGGTTGTAGATCTGTTGCTCTGTTGCTCTGTTGTAGCCTGTGGGCCTTTGAGGGGCACCAGAGCATTGGCTTGGTCCTTGGTGTTCTAGTAGGATGGCTTAGAAGTCTATTTTACTCTGTTGGGTTTACATTTCAGAAAACAAATTATACTCTTAGAAAAAAAGTTCTCAATGATTCTCAATGAATTCCTAAAGAGCGTCTACTTGGAACCATTTCTGAAAAGAAAACCCCAGGGAATTGGAAGCCATTTGGGATTCTGCCAAACTAGGTGATTCTGCATTGACAAAGAGCTGCAAACTTAGCTAAAGAAAACATCACTGTGGTTATATATGTACAGTGGCTTGCATAAGTATTAACCACTGTTAAACTTTTTCCATATTCTGTAGTTGTACAAATGTCACATGATCTCAATGTTCCTGGAAGAACCCAGAGTTTGTTACCTAAACAGCATAATGATGAGGAAAGAGATATCAAAAGAAGTCTGGGACAAAGTTCTGGAAAAGTATCAGTCAGGGTTTGGATTTAAAAAAAATATATAGATCCTGCAGAGCACCATTAAACCCCAATTTCTTCCTTTTTCTACTCTGCAGCTAATTCCATTCAACCCTCCTCGCGTATTCACTGCCTTCCATGAGTTTGTTGTGAGGGGAAACATTGCGGATGGAGCAGGCACATTTTTAAAACACTTGTGAGTCGAATCTCATTTTTTTCCATTAGTGTTTCATAGTTTCATAGTTTCCCTGTTGTGGAAATGGGGCGTCTGTTGGCTTCAAGATTCCTGTGTTGTGTTTTCAGTAAGGAAGGCCCTGTCGATCCGTGTATGCAGCATCAGGCCTCACGCTGGGGTCTTCCCAAGTTTATGAAGAAGATGATCTCTCTGCTCCTTAGACCTATTGTGAGTTCAGTCACATTTATGCAGTTTCAATTTCAGTGTTACTGGCACTTTTGCTGCAAATGGATAGCAGGACATATAGTGAGTTACATTAGCCAATTTATAAAGCCATTGATAAGACCTGAAATAAACCACCAAGCTGATTTATTAACAATGCAATGCAAACCGATTAGTAAATAACACTGCAGATACTAAATGAAACCTGAATGTCACTTCAGGAACAGAGAAAGAATGTTCAAGATAAAATACACCCTGAAGGGCAGGTATTAAATTTGTTAAAGCCTGTTTACCCTTAAAAAACAACTGGGATACGTTTAAAAAAATAAGCTTTATATCTAAACATTATGAGATTTATTTTTAAATATTAGGAGATAGTTTCACGAAACTTTCTCATTATTACATTATTATTACAGTAAATGTTTTTATCTGTATTTTAAATACTAATTCAGTTAAAGCAATTCTTCTTATTAATTTATATTATACGACATTTTCTATAATAATTCTTATTTTTATAATCTTTAATTTTTTTTAATACAATTTTTAAGTGTATTATTTCTTTTTAACTTCTAAAAGTGTTAATATTCATTTTTAGATAGATTTTTAAGTTGACGTTGTTTCCACAATTCAGGCCTCTAGCATACATTCTTCATAGTTTTCTTTCTTTCTTTTTTTCTTTCTTCTTTTGCATGCTCTATATTGCATAATGAGTTTTTTATTGTCATATCTGTATTATTGGCATATTAGGTAATTAGGTTATTGCAAGCTTTGAACATTTCCTAAATAAGTCAGCAAGTGTGTACCAGTAATTCTGTAACTCTCACTAAAATAATTCAGTGCGATAAAGACTTAGACATAGTTATTTAGACTTTTCTTAGATTGTGCTTGTAGTAAAAGTATGTTTTTTGTCTTTCTTCTCAGTATCCACGCATGGCTGCATTTGTACACGCCACTTGTGGAGTCGAGTAAGACTGAAATCCCACCTGAACTGCAAACACATGAAACTATATTATCATCCTAATCACTTTTACCATATACTTCTGCCTCTTGTAGCTCTGAGACAACTCTAGTCACTCCATTTTGAATAGTATTTAAACAGTGAAAATCATTCTGACTGCTCTAGTGACTTCTGCAACTAAAGCACAGCTTTTTTTTTTTTTTTTTTTGGAAATTAGGGAACACGTCATGCTCTGTTTGAGGCTTTATATCAATATTTAGCATTGGAATTTTTGCAGTGTAAATGTGCGAAATCAACAACAACCCAGAATCGAGTGTTTTCTAGAACTACACTAGACACTACAACCTGAAACACACAAAAATGTGTAATCTTGCCATGTAATGTGGACTCATTACAGTTCCTGTGTGTGTTCTGTGCTCTGTAGCTCTCCTGCAGATCTGTGGAAACAGCACAAAGAGGCTGGGGTTTGTGTGTGAATTTATTTGCCTTTTATTAAACATTGATATTGATGTTGGGACATTGCTAAACTATTATTAACATCATAAAAAAAAACATTATAGCTTGTTGCACATGTTTGTAGGATTATATCCATGAAATGTTGGCTGAGTGGAGGAAGCTGGAGCTTGATGTGCTGCTCTGCCCCATGCTGGGACCTGCCTACAGCTTCAACTACACCGGAAAACTCTTCAGTAATGTACCAATTTTGAACATTATAGACTATATATTGCATTATAGACTATAAATTGCAAAACGTGCAGCAGGATGTCAGCACTATAAGAGTGTCACTGTAAGTTTTCAGTGCATTGCCTCCTTGCACTGCACTCCTTTTTATAGCAAATAAGCTTATTTTTTTGGTAAGGATAGACGACATGGTGAGTAGTTCTACCTCATTCCTTGTTTTTTACCAGTAAAAGGAATGAGAATTAACAAGAGTGGCTGCACCATGTTCGAGATAATCAAGATCTACACCTAGTACTGTCAAAAGGGAGACCAGCTGTAGTTTTATCTAATTTTATCCATATTTTAATAACACACATTGGTTACATGAGCGCACATTGAAAAGCCAAGACCACAGTTTATCACAATGTATAATAAAATCTTCTTGTAAATGTTATAAATGGAAAAGAAGTTAATCTGATCTTGCCAAGCTTCACCAGCAAAACTCACGACCCTAAATGGATAATCTACTTGTGTCAATTCTACACACTTTTCTAGCACTAGCACTGGTCAGACATTGTTTACATTGCCATGGTGATGCTATTGTCAATCATTCTGCCATCTGACACACCTACCTAATTCTGATCAGGCATAAAATAGGAGGTTTTTTTTAGTGTATTGTAGCAGGGGCGCAATGGCGCAAAAATATAGCTACAAATAATTTACTTAATTAACAAATCATTAGCTTAAATTACAGAAGAGACACAAATATTAGTTAAGTTGCTATTTATATGGGGGAAAAAAAACCTTACTTATCAATTTAGTGGCATTATATAATAACTGATTATATAATATTACCTAAAACTTAATAACTGGTTACATAAGTTATTAAGAATATAAACTATTAAACATCAGTTATCATTGACTCAGTAACTCATTGCTAAATACTTAACTGAATCTGTTAATAACTAGTAAAACTAGTAAGGATTAATAAATAGGTTACTAATACATCAGTTATGGGTAAACCTTGACTTATAAATAGTTTAATGAATAATTAATTAATAAGCAGCTCTCCTCCACTAAGACGTCTGCACTGCGATCAAAACAGCAACTGCCTTAATCCTTCATTTGTGTTTAAACTCTTCCTTTAGCAGGATGCTGTTTTGCATTTTTATCCCTTTTTCTATTCAATTTACTGGAACGGAGAAATGAAAGAAAATGATTATTTTATTCATAGTCATTCTTCACTACAGTTAATGATCCTATACTGAGCATGTTTTAAAGAGATCCTGAACACACGTCCACATATTTATAGTCAACATTCTGGTTTATAGTCAACTATACTGCACTTTTAGTGTAATGTGTTATGCACTTAACCAGTCTGCTGTCGTGCCGGTCCATAATTAAGCGAAATGTGTTTCTGTCAGCATCCACAGGTTCACTAAGTAAGTCTATCATTTAAACTCCAACTGTGAATGTATGAATGTGTATTTATTCACAAAATGTGTTTATTCTGCCAAAATATTGAACTTAACACTGAATTCTGAAATGCTTTGAGCTTTAAGGTTAACTAATTCACTAACCTGCTATCTAGTTTATCATAGCCATCGTTTATTAAAAAAGGTTTTGTAGCCAGGGACCACTTTAAATAACAATAATTTCACTGATCCTTCCGAACAGATTTATCTCATTCACATTATTTAAATGTGTGCAATAATATTTTATCTGTTTACTTCAGCCATAGAGATTTTTAATCCTGATTTTTAATTTCTGCCTAAAAACACATTTGGTTCAAGTTGACCTTATTTATTACCTGTTTTTGAGTTATTGAGGTTTGGATTAAACCCATTCAATTCACCAGACAACTATAATAAGGAATATAAAACCTTTGATAAAGTTTGGGTTGTGATTTCCTCCACTGTAAATAATAATAATAAAAAAAAAAAAAAAAAAAAAAAAAAAAAAAAAAAAAAAAAAAAAAAAAAAAAAAGCACAGACTCCTTGGCCCTGATTCGCAGACCCCAGTGCTGTAACAGAGAGTGGACTGTCAATCAACAGTCCTCATTATAATATTAAGCCACGCCCACCCTGAATATAATTAGAGCTGACACATTCATGACTGTAGTAAGATCATCACATCATGGGTTGAAGATTAAGCTCCTGAAGTTGTAGCCTCTACAAATACGTATCACTCTTTGTGATTAGGTGTGTGTGTGTGTGTGTGTGTGTGTGCAGGTGCTCTGAGTTACGTTGCTCTGTACAACGTGCTCAACTTCCCTGTTGGAGTCGTTCCTGTCACTGAGGTCACAGCCGAGGATGAAGATCAGCTCAAACACTACACAGGGAACTTTGGAGACCTTTGGGACAAGCTCTTTGTCAAGGTGAAAATGACATGGAATTTATTACAAAGGTTACAAACTGATCCATGAAAGTCACTCAATTCACCTAAAAACATTTATATTTAGGTCATTCAGGGCATTAAATTTTTCCCAGTAGTCTGAGAGTCGAAGCAACTTGTTTGTAATATTGAAGAAACCCCATATTTCTGTCTTAATAATAACATGTAATTAAAATTTTTAGACTATCCTGCCTTAAAAAGTAAACTCGTCATCTTGTAGATCGCTAACTAGCCGAGCTGAGTCTCTGCTGTAACTCAGAGCGACTGCGTTGTATTGCTGCATTGCATTCTGGGACTTTGAGTCCATCATTTGCAAGAAGGTCTCCATTACTCCTACGCTGGATTTCTCATTAATATGATGTTGAACATTGCTGAAAATGGTGTGTGAGAAAAGAAGCTCTATTAAACTCCTTCGTAACAGCGCTAGCAAAAAACAGTGTCCCCTTATGACATCAGCGTGGCACACAACCGCTTACTTCTCCCTGGAATGAAATAGAAAATAGAGCCAACAAATTAGCACCAGAATCTGTAAACTCTTCACAAATATTTCAATCAAAACATATTTAATGTGTTTCAGGCTGGAGTTTACCTTTAAATAAGAAAATAAGTGTGTAAGTCCGCCATTAATTCGGCGGAGATGTGGCTCATAGCAGGCACACACTAACAGCATGTACTCATGAAATGATGATGATGATGATGATGTGTGTGTGTGTGTGTTACAGGCCATACGAGGTGGTGTGGGTCTGCCGATAGCAGTGCAGTGTGTGGCTCTGCCCTGGCAGGAAGAGATGTGTTTACGCCTTATGAGAGAAGTGGAAGAGCTCTGTGCCAAGAACAAACGCTCCAATACACACCACTAAACACACACTGACACACGCACACACACACATGTGGCGTGTCCTCATATACAGGTCCCTGTGAATGAGCTGTTACTATAGAAACGATAACAAATTAGAACAAGTGCATTAATATAAACCTGTGATTTATGTTAAAGCCAGAACTACTGTCAGAGCTGCTGTTGTAGGAAATTAATCAACACCTTCTGATCGGATCAGATTTGAGAAATCAATAGCGTTACTTGTTCTACCAACAACAAGTCGTATGAAGGTCCTAAACATTTTATTTTCTAATCACAAAGTTTATACATTTATATCTTTGATGATGATGTAAGTCAGTAGTTGAGCTCAGTTGAGCTGGATTAGCTCGTGAAGGTGTTTTTTGCACTTGTACTGGTAGCTAAAGAGGCGTGTCTCTGCAGAGTGGAGCGAGCTGTGAGTGGGCGGGGCACTTCGAAGCAGATTACTGCTGCTGATTGGTCAGTTTTGGTGCCAGAGGATGTGTCTGGACATTTGCTTGGTTAATATTTATCATTGTTGCATCCTGGCCTGATACTTCAGTCCAGTTAGTGGTGGTGTGGAGACAGAACTAGTGGTACCCTCTGCCATCTTTGCTTTATTTATACTGTATGTAGCACAGAAGTATGACAGCAATGATAGCATGATAGCAATGTAAATTTTTTTTTGGTTTCCATGAAGCAGAAATATCCCACTTGCACGTCTCCAGTATGCAGAAATACAAACCTGATTAGTCCTTTCAAAACCGAAAATCATGAAAATGGCACAAGCTAATGCTAACATTAACATCTAAGCTACTTGACAGCTTTTAGCCATGAACATTTACATTCATTGGTATCTTTATAAAACAGGAAACATGCATCAAACACCTTTGCAAAACTAGAAACCATGTTTGAATGATTTTTCTATTTGTCGTCAGTCATGACACACACTGATCAACCCTCACCTGATTGTCTAAACACAACACAATAAAGAACTAAGTGTCTAATAAAGCCTGTTTTAGATGCTTACAATGAAAGAGAATAAAATCAGGTTGTGTATGTTGAGATGAATATGAAGACATTATAAACCGCAGTGCAGTAATTGTGAATGTGCCAGGACATTTTAACAGGTAATGCGTTGTATAAATTATAGTGCAATTAGCTTAGAACTAGGAAACGTAAAACCACCTCTGAGTCTGTAGATAATCCTACAGAAATATATACACACACGGAGTAATGCTTAGGGTAACTACTCAAAATGAAACCGACCCAGGGTTCACACTAGCAAGCCACAAAACCCTTGTGCTGTTTGTAGCTACTTTTGTCGATTTTTGTGGGCGTGACCTGTCCAGCATAGTAATCAAAATGTATATCCTACAGCTAACTAATTCAAAACAAAATGTTACATGTTATTTGCTACACTTTCTTCCAGCTTCATTGGCAGATTAGCAGAGAAAGCTAACTGTACCAGCTACGTACACTCACCAAAGGCACCAAAGATCTCTGCTACTTCCACACTTTATTTATTTTTCTTCGTAATGTCTCTATATAGGTTGTATATGACAAGATATATGACAGGATAAGATGAAACCATGGTTATAAGTTTTTATTCCATTTTTGTGAGTCAGGCAGTAAAGATGTGAGTGGGAACTGAGGAACTGTCGGACCACACTTGCCATAAGTTTGATCCGAGGAATCAACTGAGCCAGTCGTTTGGATTTGTCGCTTTAACTCATCACCTTATGAGGTGAACAGAAAATCTTAGTTCAAATGCAATTGCAAAAAAAATAAAAATAAAAAAACCCATTGTAATGATGTAGATTAAGATGAATTTCTATACATTTATACAAGATACAAGTTTAAGTACAGATTTCTAATCGCAAAGGGTCTCATTTATCAGTCTTTTAGTAAAGTCATGTGTAAATGTTTTTGTGGCCCAACCAAACCAAAATTCACATCAAATTTACAAAACGTTCTTTATACTCACATGCATGTGATAATAAATTCCAGTCAACTGTAAATTACCAAGTGGGTTCACCGTACAGCTAATTTACATTTAGCCATGCCCCTAAACTCCATAAAAGGCAAAGCTCACAGAGAGCTAAAAATGACAAGATGATGACTAAATGGTGAAAAGGCAGCTCTGAAACACAACACGCATTGACTCTTCCTCCTTTTATAGGGTGCCATTACTTTTGAACGGCCAATGACGTCCAATTTCATCAATAATTAAAAAAAAAAATGCAATTTCATCATGTAACAGGAGAATACCTCCACGGAGGAAATGGAAAGAAAGGAAAAGCCAGGAAGGGTAAGGAGGAATTTTTTTTAAAGGAAAGAATGGAAGCAAGCAAAAGGTAAGGAAGAATTTAAGGAAGGGAACAAAAGAAAATGTGAAGGAAAATGAATAGAAAGGAAAATGAAGACATGGAAGGAAAAGACTGATGGAAAGAAGGACCTGAGGGTAACAACAAAAAGCAGTAAAGTAATGTGAAGATAAAATAAAGTCATGTGAATAAAGGTGTAGATAAAAGAAAGGAAAAAAATAATGAAGGAAGAATGAAAAATAGGAAAACATTTAGAAAAAACAAAACAAAAAAAAACCAACCCTCTCTTCTAGAGATTACCTGTATCCTAAAAATGACTAAACTGGTGTTTGCGGATTAGTGATAGGAATTCCGGCTCTTTTCGATGAGTCAGGTCATTTGGCTCAGCTCACCAAAAAGAGTCGACTCTTTCGAATCTCAAACAGCTCATTAGCTTACTGTAAGTATCCCTGCTTCAATGCTATTGTGTCTGTGCTTCATCAACACAATAGGTTCTGTTTGTCTTGCTTCCTCCTACACCCAGCTGAGAGTCGAACACATGACTCACCATTCACAAACAGCTCAGATGTTAAAAAGTGGTTTCCATGAATGCATTTTTTGTGTTCAATTACACTGCAAGAATAATGGCATTGCATACATACACATATATAAACAATAATGGTTCATGTATGCAAGTCGGTTTTCAGGTTTCATCTAAAAGAGCCGACTCCTCTGAATACTTGGCAACCAGTGTGTGACTCTCCTGCTCATGCAGGGACAGAGTGAACAGCGTGAGGGTGTGTGTGTGTGTGTGGATAATACTGAGTGTAGCAGGAGCAGGTTGGAGCAGAAGAGTCGAGACATGGATGGTGAGTGGAAGCGTGTAGTAGTGCCGCTGCTCTGTGCTGTTGGTGTGAGTGTTTTCCTGCTGAAATGGAGAGAACAGCAGAAGGTGAAGAGGAAACTGCAGAGAGCCAGAGAGAAGAGAGAGAAGGAGCTCGGACGGGCAGAGAAAGCCGTGAGCTGCTTTAAGACTCAGGTATGCACACACACCAGTTTCACCTGTTCATCATCACATTTCACTCTAATGCCCCTGTTGCAGGTTTAGTGAGAAACTTATGCTTCACTCACAAACTCATGAGCTCTGTATAACACTTTCACATCATTCCTTACACACTCTGACATTGCAGTGAATTAATTCTAAGCAGGGGACAAAGAAATACAACATTAAATAAAATTAAAGCTGCAAGCAGCATTTTCGGGGGCCAAGCACCCATTCTCGGTGAGCTGCACATTCATAGACGTGCTACAATTGTTGCTTAAGCAATCACAGGAAAGCAGAGCCATAACTTTAGGCAAAAGGATTCAAGAGTGATTGTAGTTTCACTCATGAGTTGTATGTTTTGACCACAGACAGGGGTGGAATTGTCTGACTGTAGGAGCAAAGGTCTAGATAAACAAATGGGCCACAGGGTGGCATTGCTGCTGCAGCTGCCACTTCTGCTGTGACCTGTGGAGTTGTCTGTTGCTACTTTGACCTTTGGTCGTGATTGCTACTGTTATGACCTAATTTTTTTTTTCTTCTTGCAATTTAAAAACATCTAAGGTATTAATGTTTTTTCTCATCAGTTTGGACCTTTTTTCCCCACTTTATGCAAGTTTAGACAGGTACCAATATGACGTGAGCCAAATTTGGTGAAGATTGGACAAGATTTGGAGGAGAAGTAGCATTTTTGGCATGTTATTGTAACTTTTGACCAGTAGGTGACACTGTCACAAAATTTGTTGTGTAGCCTCAGGGCATGGTCCTGAAGATGCCTACCAAGATTTGTGTCAGTGTGCAAGGTCGTTGCTGAGATACAGCCTCACTTCCTGTTTGGTGGCTTCGCCGTCAGATTTGCTGGCACATTACGGGCAAACCATTTGGAATATCAACATTCTTTTGAGAATTTTTGTCCAGGTTGGTCTGAATATGATGTATTCCAAATTTAGTGTTGATTGGACATAATTTGTAGGAGAAGTAGCGAAAAAACAGTTTTTGACAAAATCCAAGATGGCGGAAAAACTAGTTAGGCAGAAATTGACATCATAGGGTGTGTTGAACTCGTCTTGACCCAAGGAATCCTGAGATGCCATGGTTCAAAAGCTATGACCATAAACATACTTCCAAATTAGGCCAAAATTTGACCCGATGGTGGAGCTAGAGAGTTGACAGCACTTGGCCCAAATTTGGTCGGAATGTTCCTTAGACCTTCCCCAATCAGTGTGCCTAGCTTCTCCCCAATCAGTGTGCCTAACGTCTTCTTCTGGCTAGGGTGTCTAGGGGCTGCCATAGACACCCTAGCCAGAAGAAGAAGAAGATGAAGAAAAGATAGAATAACAGTAGGGTGCCTATGCACTTTTGGTGCTTGGCCCCCTAATTACTGTGTGATCTGTACAGATTAAATTGAGAAGTGTGACACGCTCTTGTATTTTGAGTGGATGCTACACATCAGTAGTAGCAGTGATGGCATGATTTTTTTTTATTATTTCAATTATTCAATGCATCATTCCCATTATTAATAATGTTGCCATAAAATACCATTATAACAGTTCTACTGAAAATGATTAAAATAACTTACACTATGTGGCTAAAGTTTGTGGAAAAAGTTTCTTGGCTGTGAGGATTTGTGATCATTCAGGTCAGGTACTGATGTTGGGTGAGGAAGTCTGGGGTGCAGCCGGTGGTCCAGTTCATCCCAAAGATGTTCAGTAGGGTCGAGGTCAGGGTTCTGTGTAGGACACTCGAGTTAATCTCTGTGCTCATACTATAGCAAGCTGCCACACAGCTTTCATTCAGAAACGGAAAAATATACATGATTCTGATGTCTGTCTGTCTGTCAAGCTACATGTCTGTCTGTTTGTCAAGATAAATGTCTGTCTGTCTGCCTGTCTGTCAAGCTACGTGTCTGTCTAACTTTCAAGATACATGTCTGTCTGTTTGTCAAGATAATTGTCTGTCTGTCTGCATGTCTGTCAAGCTACATGTCTGTCTGACTTTCAAGATACCTCTCTGTCTGTCTGTCTGTCTGTCTGTCTGTCAAGCTACATATCTGTCTGACATTCAAGATACCTGTCTGTCTGTCTGTCTGTCAAACTACATCTGTCTGTCAAGCTACATATCTGTCTGACATTCAAGATACCTCTCTGTCTGTCTGTCTGTCTGTAAAGCTACATATCTGTCTGACATTCAAGATACCTGTCTGTCTGTCTGTCTGTCAAACTACATCTGTCTGTCAAGCTACATGTCTGTCTGACATTCAAGATACCTGTCTGTCTGTCTGTCTGTCAAGCTACATGTCTGTTTGTCTGACGAGCTACATGTCTATCTGTCTTTCTGTCTCTCCCAACCTGCCTGTCTGTGTGACTGTCAAACTACATATCTATCTCTCCACCCATTTGTATTTCTGTCTGTCTATCTGTCTCTCGGATTGTGTAACATTTCGGTTGAATAGTCTTGTGTTTGCAGAATGCTGGTGTTGATTTGAGCTCTGTCGTGACTCTCCCACTGGCTGAGCTGAGTCAGCAGATCAGAGGAGGATCTCTGCAGCCTGACGCTGTGCTCCACGCCTACATGGAGAAGGTTCAGTGCACTCTCATATCTCACTCCTGTTCATTTACACATTGACACAGTGATCACGCATGACCCCAGTCCTCAGCAGTATACAGTTCCATATCCACTTTCTCTACTGGGTAACAACTGGTGTTTGCCTGTAGATATGCTGACTGGGTTATAAAATTGTTTACTGAATAACCATGTTACTGTCTCACCAAAGCAACAGCCAATAACAATGTGATTAAGCAAATTAAGGGACTCGTTCATTTGTTCATTTGATGTCTGGGTGCTTAAATGTGGAATCGTATTTATGAGTGCTTTGACCTTTTGTGAATATCATTATAGCGTAGCTGCTTCGCAAAATGATACTATGCATACAGTTGTATAGTTTCTGTTAGACCTTTTTCCTATTTTTTGTGTGCTTTTGTGTATTTGTAAAATGACATTTTATCACCTGGGAGAGTTCAGTATCACCCATATACAATCTAGGTTTTTTTTTTAACCTTGATACTATGCTATTACTACTGAACTGTATGACATACAGTATTTGTACAGTAGTCAGGTAACAAATTGCGCAACAAGAACTGTTGTTCTATGTTCTACAGGCTCTGGAGGTGAACAAGAAACTGAACTGTGCTACTGCTGTCCTCACAGAGAGTCTGAAACAACTGGAAGACATTGAATCACACAAAGACGGCCTTCTTTACGGCATTCCCATCAGCATCAAGGACAATGTGGATTATGAGGTACTGACAGAGGGAACGCTAGAACAGCAGGATGTCAGCTTTCAATCAAGAATATTTCGTTTTGTAGTGGGTAAAATATTGGATAATGGATTAAAGTTCTTCATCATATTGATATGTCCAGGCATACCAAGATGCGGGTAGCAGTTGGCGTATCTGATGGTGGGATCGAGAATGAGTCTGTTCTATTATAGGAAAAACCACTTAACTATTATAGGAAAAACCTTGTGAAAATATTACAGTAGATATTACACCAAGAGAAAAGTTATACAGTAGATGGGCCTACCGGGCACAGGCCCAGGGGCCCAAGGAGTCAGGTGGCCCCAAAGTCAGAGCCTCTATGTGCTGTAAAATCGCTTTTATAAACTACCCAGAGTCAAAAAGTCTACTGAGGATGAAAGGTCTCCCTGAAAAACTGAAGTCGTAGCCTAACAGAGAGAGCGTTTATTACCTTAGTTTTCTGTAGGACTTTAGGGGCTAAATTCTTTGTTATTAGAGGCTCTAAGCCTTCCTGTAGCTCAGTACTATCCTGTAGGCATGTAAATGTTAATTAATTAATTAATTAATTAATTAATTTCTGGCCATGTACAACTAAGGGTGTCGGGGTATTTTGTGAGACCCTGAAGGGCCGTAATCTAAGGCTATTAATTTCTATAACTTTTTTTTAACATATTCTATTAATTAACACCAATAACCTAGGCTCTGAAATTAAAATTAAAATTTGTAGGGTAAAGAAAAGCTTACAGAATCTATTTCAGTATATGCACTAATACGTGATAACAGTTCTAATACTGATTAGAGTTTTTTTTAAGGAATGCAGTCCTTGTTTTATTGGCTACCAGCTGCTACGGTAAAAAAGAGGATTAGCCAATCAGGTTCATGCTTTTTCCTCGCATATGAATACACACTATAGCACAGATATGTTGAGGTGAGATCCGATGAATTAGCCTACTGGAGGTTTACAGCTGTAAAAGGAAAAGAAAAGTAGATCAGGATTTATAAGATAAGACATAATGTTCTCCTATTATTGAAGTTTTTTTTAACCATTTTCAGTAGAACTGTCATAAAGATAATTTATGCCAACGTTATTGATATAGCAAGGCTGTTTAATGGTAGATTTTGTATATGTTCTCATGACCCCGAAAGTAAATCCTTTACACAACTGCCCACATCCAATGTGTTTCTAAATTGTTTTGGGACAAAATCCGGAGAGAAGGCGTTGATTTTGAGCGGCGGTTCGGCACAGAGATGTGAGATCTCGAGCACTGTACAGTAAACTGATTAGTGTGAAATGCAGAGAAATAGATACTCTTAGCCGATGCAATGTTATTTGTGCATCTATGCCCAGGGTCCCATTGTCTCATAATCCGTCCCTGGGCCCGATCACTGAGCCTTGAGGGACACCAGTAGCAGTTTACTGAGCAGATACGTCCCCAAAGCAAACCACTGCCTTGCTAGCCAATGATTCTAACACTGGAGAGGATGCAATATAACATACTGTTTTTCTAGCCCATCTTCCCATAATCTAAGAAGACACGCTAGAAAAACAGCAGAGAGTCCATTCTCATACACACAAAACAAAAGGACAGAAAATGAGAACATTACAGACTAAGACACACAAAATTTATAACTTTACAAAGACAAACAGACTATACATACATACCCACACAACCAATGATCAAAATAAGCTAGGGACATGTGAGAGTGACCAGGGTGGAGATTGGAGAAGAGGAAAAAAAATTCAGAACATTAGCATTGTCCCAAATGCTAGAATTCCTGCTCTTGTGATGAATTCCCATAATGCAGTGGTGTGTCCTGGGTTAACACTATGTCCATTGTTGATGAGAGAGATCAGAGGAGAATAACCAGTCAGGTCTGAGCTGACAGGAAGTAACTCAAATAAGCACTCTTTACTATCGTGGTGAGCAAAAAAGCATCTCAGAATGCACAACACGTCAAACCTTGAATTGAAGACCACATCAGGTTCCACTTCTGTCAGCTAAGAACAAGAATCTGAGGCTATCATGGGGACAGACTCACCCAAACTGGACAGCTGAAGATTAGAAAAAGATCAGGTGATTTTTTTTCGTAATCTTTAACTGTCTAGTTTGGATGAGTGTGTGCCCATGATAGCCTCAGATCCTGGCTGTTTGCCTGAATTCCTATTTTCCCAGACTGCCACATATTCATGGTTCTGATGTGAGGACACCCTGTTCATTTCAGTTCAAGGCCATTTTCCTGATGAAAATCCATCTACAAATATACAGTGTAATGAAATATCATCTTTCCAGGATCACAGTGGATCAAATAACCACACAATACATACAGTTAGACACAAGAACTTAGACCATAGACAACTATACATTTTCAGTAAATGTGTGTGTTTCAAGTGTGACATGATACAATAATGAAAAAAAAAATCCCATGAGAGGAATTACGTGTGAATAATTCTGTGTGTGTGTGCGTGTGTGTGTGTGTATGTGTGTGTGTAGGGCTACGACTCTTCCTGTGGCGTGTTGACTAAGCTGGATGATCCTGCCGTTAAGGACAGTGTGGTGGTCTCAGTACTGAAGAAGCAGGGTGCAATCCCCTTCATCAAAACCAACATCCCACAGGGTCTCCTCAAGTAAGAAACACTCTACAAAACCCACTGTCACACACTCCGTGTGTGTAATGTGGTTACTGAAGGCAGGACGCAAATGCGAAACCTCAGTCTGTGAAATATAACACTCCATTTGGACGCTCTTTAACATCTGTAACTCATAATCTTGATACAGATGCTAGCAAAAAAAAGTAATGTGTTCGGCTAAACACTTTTTTTTTCCCAACTCAGCTACGGTCTCTTTTATCTCACATTGACAGTGATATCAGATTGAAAGCCACACCTGTTTCAGCTCAAGAAAAGGTTGATAATTAGCACACACTCCTGTTTATATTCCATCTCATTCATTTTCCTTTAAATCCGCTTGAAGGAAAAACTGTTAAAAATAGACCCTGAAATGTTTAGAAAGTCATTTATTGTGTTAAGAAAGTTATTTGTTTGATATTTTAGTTTCATAGGAATCAGAATTACGAAGATGTCAACATGTATGGTTTAGCCGTAGCATTGACAAATTTTTTTCTGCTTGCTACAGTGATACAGGAGATATGTGAAAAATCTGCTTTTTTTTTTTTTTGCTTTTCCAACCAAAGCAATAAAATTCACCCTACAGAAAAGCTAATTGACTGAAAAGGAAAGGATCCTGGATGTGAAATATACAAATATACTTCTGGTAGTGGGTCCTTTTGTTCTGCGTTGTCTTTATCTAGGTGAATTTTGACATGTGATTTCATGAACCTTAGTCTTGTGAGCCAATAGTAAGCATGTAGATTGGGCTGTGGTCTATTTGTTTGGGAAAAAAATGGAGGAGCTGCTTATTATTAAGTAACGATTACACTAGACGTTTGCCTTGTTGTTTTCTTACTGTTTCTTGGCAACAGTGTCTGATAAAAATCTAAAAAAAAGATATTAAAAAAGATATTTGCACATCTGGAATTGGCATACTCCATTCTAAAACAAGTGCCCAGTCCAAATCTTAAAAGAATGGCCTGGTTATGATGCTTAATAACAGCATTATGAATTACGAGCACACCACCATCACTGTGCTAAGCAGGGTAACAAATTACGAAGTCCCTTTTTTCCTTATATCAGTACAAGCAAATTAAAATGATAAAATGTGATGAAAATTAAACGCTTTAATCTGTAAAGGTTAGGCAGTTTTTATGCATGTACCAAAAGCTCCAATATCTTAGCAGAACCACTTCTGATGCTTTATTTTTTTTAAATTGCAGTTATGAATGTAGTAATCCCATATACGGGAGGACGGTGAACCCCTGTAACCTTGAGAAGACGTGCGGCGGCTCTTCAGGAGGCGAGGGTGCTCTGATCGCCGGAGGAGGATCTATTCTGGGTCTGGGAACTGACATCGGAGGAAGCATCCGCATCCCAGCAGCCTTCTGTGGCATCTGCGGCTTAAAACCCACAAACAACAGGATAAGGTGTTTTAAAATATCATGCAGAAGGACATATTCTCTGCATTATTTAATTCAGGAGGTGACCATAGAACCTCGTTTGATTTAACAAATATATAAAAGGCCTAGCTGTTCAACCATTTGAATTCAGGGCTCAGAACTGAATTAATGTTATTGCTCACTAGCCACTGTGGATATTTGCTCTGCCAATTCAGTAGCCTGTCAGCATTTACACTAGCCAGTTAAAAATGCATTAAGAGAACATGATTCATAGGAAGTCTTACTCTAATTCATAACACTATAGTGATGTTTGGATGTAAACAGTTCTTTCGAACTTTTTCTTTGCATGCAGCGTGCATGGACTCTCTTCATGTGTAAAAGGTGTGAAGACAGGTAAAGCACTGCTCCACTAAATCAGTTCCTATACATATGGAGAGTAGTAGCTAACAAATGTGACCATTAAATTACAACGTCTTTGGAATAAATGTGTTTGTTTCCAGCCATGTCGGCCGTTGGTCCCCTGGCCCGTGATGTGGAGAGTCTGGCTCTGTGTATGAGAGCTTTACTCTGCACAGACATGTTCGCTCTGGACCCTACAGTTCCTCCGATACCATTCAACCAGCAGGTACCGAACACAGTCCGCTTCAGTACAGCAGCATTATGTGTCGTGTCTCTTGGCACTCAATCACATTTCTTTTTGAACAGGTGTATGAAAGCTCTGAGCCCCTGAGGATCGGATACTATGAGAATGACGGGTATCTTCAGCCGTCTCCAAGCATGAGCAGAGCTCTACGAGAGACCAAAGAGCTCCTGGAAAAAGCAGGACACACGGTATCAATGCTCGAGCCTCATGTGTATCATTGGGGCTCACATGTATATCATTGAGGTCAGATCAGATGCAAAACTGCAGAATCTTCATTCTTTGCCAAAGCCAGATAGATAAGAAACAAGACTGGAAAAAACTAGGAACATAGTATTCGGGATATATCACAGGCAGACATGGATAAAAATCCATAATCCAAGGTCAAAATATTCAAAAACCAATAAAAGAGACACGACTGCGGAAACGATCAAGATATGAACATTCTATAACAAATTATAGAATGGATAGTTTCAGTTCTAAAGTCTGAACTGTGACTGCATCACAATAACGAATTTCTGTAATATTATGCCAAATTTTAAACGAATAAAACTCTTACAATTAAGACATAGAATACCCTGTTACGTTGCTTAGCAACCAAAGCTTACTATTAACACACTACATTGCATGGTGGATGAATTGTTTATAGCGAATATTATTAATAATACATCAAGTTATTTAATGAACACTGGATCTTATCATATTGTTTTTGAGATTAGATCAAGTGGACAGCGAACTTTGTCTTTTTCTATAGTTTCATAGTTTTTATCTTCCCCAGTTCTAGTCTACTAAAGACATGGAGTAAGGTCAGGTACTGATGTTGGGTGAGGAGGTCTAGGGTGCAGTCAGTGTTAAAGTTCATCCCAAAGGTGTTCAGTGGGGTTGAGTTCAGGGCTCTGTGCAGGACACTTGAGTTCTTCCACTCCAACCTTCACACACCATGTCTTCATGAAGCTCACTTTGTGCATTGTTATGGTTTTGGGTGTCTTAGTTCCAGTGAAGGGAAATTGTAATGCTACAGCATACGAAGACATACTATACAATTGTGTGCTTCCAACTTTGTGGAAGAACCAAATATAGGTGTGATGGTCAGGTGTCCACAAACCTTTGGCCATAAAGTTCAGAACTGCAGTTTTCTGAAAATGTCAAAATTTCATCATATGAATAGTTTTCCAGGCCAGCAGACACACACAGTATCATGCACATACATGTATCTTCCTTTCTCTACTCTGTAGCTAATTCCATTCAATCCTCCTCGCATATTCACCGCCTTCCATGAGTTTGTCGCGAGGGGAGGCCTTGCAGATGGAGCCGTCACCCTTCTAAAGCACTTGTGAGTCAAATCTCATTTTAGCATTAGTTTTTGCAGAAATGTGACTTCTGTTAACTTCGAGAATGCTGTGTGTTTTCAGTAAGGAAGGCCCTGTCGATCCGGGTCTGCAGCATCAGGTCTCACACTGGGGTCTTCCCAAGTTTATGAAGAAGATGATCTCTCTGCTTCTTAGACCTATTGTGAGTTTAGACGATTCATGAGGCAATGAGTTGATGTTTGATGATTGCCATGTCAAATCACCTTGCTATCCTATGAAATTATTCATGCATCAGTTTAAAAATATATATATATTTTTTTACACATCCGTTGTCTTCGATAATGATCGATTAATAATCAGTGACACACTTACTGATTACTGGCACTAATGATCTATGAACACATTCATATCATGTTATAATGCATGCATGTTAATACTGATTACATAAAACAGATTGTACTTGTATCTCCTTTATTTATTTATTTATTTATTTATTTTTATTTATTTAATTATGTGCTTCTTCCATTTTACTTTTTTTACTTTCTTAAAATGTTCTATATTGCATTTTGTTGTGTTGTTTTTATTGTTATTATATTTTTAAATTGATTTTTAAATTATTTATTTATTTATTTATTTATTTATTTTTATTTATTTTTTTTTTACAATTTATTTTCTATTATTTTATTATTGTTTTTTAAATTTTCTGTAGCACTTTGATATGCAGATTTATTTATTGGAGTCCCTTTGCGATCTCCCTGCTGCCAAGTTTTTTTTGGGATCTTAGTACATCAGTACCCTCGTATCCTAACCAGAGAATCTGGTGTGTATGATTGCAATAAAATTCCAAACTTCATTGCAAAATGCAGTTAGTAATTATTTGGTCGTAAGATTATCTTAAGTATCTTATAAAAAAATTTATAAATTTAATCTTATAAAAAAATAAACCTTTTTATTCTATGCTAATAAACATAGTAATATATTATAGTATTCCAGTTATCTTTAAAAAAACATCATATTAATCCTGATTTTTTTATTTATTTTTTTTTTTTTTACACAAAGTTTGTATTGCTTAAAACTTTTGGTCTGTATTGTACATTTCAGTTCAAAGAACAACTTTAAGTTTTCTTGCTTTTCTTTATATAATGATGAGGTAGATCATGAGATTGTTTGCATATCTGTATTACTGACAATCATAAATACAGTATAAGTGGTAAGATTATTGAAAGACATGGACTTTTCTTAACTGTAATTCTAACTCTAATTAAAATAATTGGATGCAATAAAGATTTAGACATTTTTCTTTAGACTGTTTTTAGCTTGTGCTTGTAGTAAAAGTATATATTTTTGGTCTTTTCCCTCAGTATCCACGCATGGCCGCAGTTATACACGCCACCTGTGGAGTCAGGTAAGAGTGAAACACTTACTGTATCTGTGACTGTTGAGTTACAGTCGTCCTTTTTTTAAGGAACAGTTCAGACAGAACATAGAACTCACACACAATATTCGCTAATATGTAAAGGTGTGTTTGGGGTGTGAGGTTTGCTTGTTTAGTTTTGCGCTGGAACTATGCGAGGATAACGTAGCTAACAAGTAACTGAATCCTACAACCTCTTTCTTGCTCATTAGGGATAAATCCATATCTAGATCTATATCCAGATCTGTAAAGCTGAATCCTTTGTTTAGGACTTAATATCAATATTTAGTGCTGGATTTTCTCAGTAATATTGACGTGCTATAATGGAATCGAGTGTTTCTACACAAAGGAGACGCTATGACTTCTAGTTGTACCACAGTGTGTGACGTATTGTATCTTTCCCCGTATCTTGTCACATGGACTCATCACGCTTTTCCTGTGTGTGTCCTCTGCTTTGTAGCTCTCCTGCAGATCTCTGGAAACAGCACAAAGAGGTTGAGGTATGTGTGGGAATGGATTTATTGCCATGTTTGCACATTGCTTACTTATTACTTAAATTACAATTTAAATAACATTAGAGCTTTTTTGTTCATGTTTGTAGGATTATATCCATGAGACGTTAGCTGAGTGGAGGAAGCTGGAGCTGGATGTTCTGCTCTGCCCCATGCTGGGACCAGCCTACAGCTTCAACTACACTGGAAAACTAAACAGTTATGTACAGATTTCTGCCTTATTTTGTTTTAAACAGATACTGGAAGGATGTGACGTTGGAAGGATGGGCAAACTGGTTACATAAACGAAGCAGGACCTAATCTCATAGCATCACTATAAATAATTCATATGTACAAGTATTGCTTTTAAATATGGCGCTTTTCCGGTATCCTAATTTTTAGTGCCTCTCCCTCACGTTGCACTGATTTTATAGCAAATAATCTTAGTCTTTGGGTGGAAGAAGTAAGGATAGATGATTCACCAAAGGACTTTTAACAGGTTTAATGCAATAAATGATACATACATGTGATACACTGCGTACCGTGTACTTACCCACAAACCAAATTAGATGCATCAAGAGATTTCTTATGCATATATACACTATACGGCCAAAAGTATGTGCACACCTGACTATCACACCCATATGTGCTTCTTCCCCAAACTGTTACTGCAAAGTTGGAAGCACACAATTGTATAGAATGTCTATGTATGCTGTAGCTTTACAATTTCCCTTCACTGGGAAATTTAATAGGCCCAAACCTGTTCAACAGGACAGTGCTCCTGTGCACAAAGCGAGCTCCATGAAGACATGGTGTGTTAAGGTTGGAGTGGAAGAACTTGAGTGTCCTGCACAGAGCCCTGACCTGAACCCCACTGAACACCTTTGGGATGAACTGGAACACCGAGTGCACCCCAGACCTCCTCACCCAACATCAGTGCCTGATCTCACTAATGATCACAAATCCCCACAACTCCAAAATCTTACTATAACAGCAAAAGGGGGAATAAATCTGGAATGGGATGTTCACTCCAACTGTGAACGTGTATTTATTTACTTTCAGGCTTAAACCTTCCCTCTTGCCCTTAGCCAGCTGCTAAATTCTGACAAACACATTCATAACCTAGCTGTTATCTATATTATATAGCCATTTGTTATTTAATGTTGTACAAAGTGCGATTAATCAATGACCTTCCAGTGTCTACATGTAAAGTGGGCGGGGCTAACCTTGTGTAACATTTGTGCCATTGTGTTCAGGTGCTCTGAGTTACGTCGCTCTGTACAACGTTCTCAACTTCCCTGTTGGAGTCGTTCCTGTCACCGAGGTCACGGCCGAGGATGAAGATCAGCTGAAACACTACAGAGGGAACTTTGGAGACGTCTGGGACAAGCTCTTTGTCAAGGTGAACATGACACACAGAGTTACAGGTTACAAACTGAGCCATGAAAGTCACCTAAAAACATTAATATTCATGTCATTCATTAATTTTTTCCAGTAGTATAAGAGACGAAGCAACTTGTTTATAATATTTAAGATGATTCTTAATTGATCTGAGAACCTCCTTTATTTTTTTTTTCTTAATAATAAGAAATAATCCATTTTATAGACAATTCTGCCATAAAATCAGTTAAAAGTCCTACATCTTATTTTTCACCCGATTCTGTATTATTCCTGAGTGTCTCAAATGACTTTTACTATATCTACTGTATATATTTTAATTGCCTAAATTGTTTGAGTGCCTTTCTTGCTTCCCATTTTCCTTAACCGCCCATTAGTCATTAATATTCATAAAGCGGTGGCTCATGCTGATTAATATTCATTAGCCTACTAATAGTAACATCATTTCAATATCATGCCAGTACAAAAAGGCTCTTTAAAATCAGGCTCTTGGAACATGTTGTAGACTTAAACAGAAATTAGCCGAATTATTTAATGTCATTTTGTGTGACAGCAACAAAAAATAGCATACAACCCAGTCTGTGATTTTTCATTAGCTAATTATAGAGAGGAGACAAAAGGAGGGTTTGGCTTGGAGATGATAATATTCAGAAGAAAAGCTGAGAGTAGATTGGGAAATTAATTTAAAGGATAATTTGTTTTGTCATTTTAGATGAACATTTTCAAAGAGATGCTTCAAATGAGCCCCGAATCTACACTTTAAACCAGTTCAGATGATGCATGTGGTTTTAAAAAGCATAGTTTTAATGACCAAGTTTCATTTCACAGCCAGTAAAACTCTGAATCTTGCCACGAGAAGGCAGCATTTCTCCTTTTTCTAACAGGGACAGGTTTGTAGTTTTTGTCTGGAAACTACAGTACATGCTAATCATATGGGATTGTACAGTATATGAGGTTCGGGGGAGGTCTGACCACTTAGACTTCAAACTCTTAACCAGAGATTCGATGCACATTCACATTCTACACATTCTAATTACACAATTACATGTCATAAATAACTGAACAGTAAACATTAACGTACTTCTGTTTCGTCATGCCAAAAAAAAACGACACACCGTAACTGACACTTTCAAACACCCCTACAATGGACCATACCATTTCTTATTTACCTCAAACTTCCCCAGAAGCTTGGTTAGCAAAGTGTCAGGGCAAAATATTTACTGAATGAACTTGCTGACTGTCTTGTGATTTAATGATCACCGGTGTTAACTGTACTGTGAATTATTTGGTCACATCAGTCAGCTTATTTGTGTAAAATATTTACAGAATACGACACTATATCTGCTAGTGTTGCTAGCTAACCACTAGACTGCAAACATGTCATTGAAGGAAGAATTGCATATTCATTTTTAATTATTTTATAATGAATTTTATAATGAGTTTCCTTTTTTTTGTTGGTCTATTTTCACTTTAGTTGACAGTTTCCTACGCTACCCACAATGCAGTTCGACTAGAGAGCGATGCAGCGGCGCTTTAGTCCTTTAGTCTGTCCATCTCTCTCATCTCCTCATCTGTACATCTGTACTCTCAACTTTCATGTCATCATTGTGAACTAGTAAACCGTATTCATGGTATTGTACAGTAACTGTGCTGTTTAGGTTTGTAATCTGTGTGTGTGTGTGTGTGTGTGTGTTACAGGCCATACGAGGTGGCGTGGGTCTGCCGATAGCAGTGCAGTGTGTGGCTCTGCCCTGGCAGGAAGAGATGTGTTTACGCCTTATGAGAGAAGTGGAAGAGCTCTGTGCCAAGAACAAACGCTCTAACACACACCACTAAACAGACACACACATCTGTATCACACCGATTAATAGTTCAAAAGGACGTCACGTCATGAAAACAGTCATACCAGTCGAATCACTTTCTTCCTCAGCACGCAGTCTGACATCACTGTACTCAAGATTCAGACTCAGATATGGGCGTGGCCTAAGGTTTGAAGGCGGAGTTGTGTGTTAGTGATTCAGCTGATGATAAAATTCTCATTTGAATTGTATGATTACATTTTAATACAGACTTATTATACAGACTTACTGTATAAACGGTGCTCCTGAGATGATATGAACCACTCTAAGGCGAGTGTGTGTGTTCTGAAATAAGAGGGACATAGTTAATCATGCTAATAACAAAAATTTTTTATAAAGATTCTAAAGTTTTTTTGCTAGTCACATTTTAATTTTTCTTTTCTATTTTGTAAGATAATGTCTAAATAATGTTTTATGATGCAAGGGAGCAATTGAGCTTTATGTGCCTCTGCCACCATTTGCTGGTTTGCTCATGAACACTATGCATCCACTTATAAATTCTGTCACATGGGTGTGTTTATAGGCAAGCGGCTTCCTTTTAAACTTCTCTCATTAGATAGAGAAAGGTACTTCTGCAGACTGGATTGGACAGCACTGTTCCAAGTGGGTGTGGTTAGAGGTGCTAATGGGCGTGTCTACTACATAATAAAATAAATACTTAACGTGTTCTTTCCTTGGTGCTTTTCTAAAGGTTTTGTGAGAAGAGTGTTTGTGCAAATAAAGGCCCACAATTTCCCCAGTGGCATTCTGTATGTTTGTCTTTTAATACCACCTTGATATGTCTTCAATCCCATACTTTCATTTAATCCACTCTTACAGTAGAATCTTATTTTGTAGTGCTTGTTATAATACATATACTTACAGACATCATCAGTGTTTAACCTCAAATATAAGAGACATGGGTGAGCTAAGGGTGACTATGATTAGAGGAACCCATCCTCCTTTGGCAGACACTGTGACTCACTGGATATTCTATCTTATATGGACAATAGTCTAACATATATGGAAAATAAGTTAGTAGCTAGCAATAAAGACTACTCATCACTGCTCGTCGCAGCCAACAGTAAAGTAGGAGTAGAGCTTGTGGGCCTTGGTATGGCTTGTAGTCCTCAAGATAGCAGACATAGGACCTTATGGGCTTTAGGATGGCAGTACTAGAACTTGTTGGGCCTCAGAATGGCAGGAGTAGAGCTTGTTGGATCTCAGGATGGCAGGAGTAGAGCTTTTGGGTCTCAGGATGGTAGAAGGAGAGCTTGTAGATCTCAGGATGAAAGAGTAGATCTTGAGAACCTACAGTATATATGGCCTGCTTAGAGCTTGACAGCCTCAGGATGGCGGGAGTAGAAGCTGGTGAGTTTTAGGATTGCAGGAATAGAGCTTTTTGGTCTCAGGATGACAGGAGTAGAGCTTTTTGGTCTCAGGATGGCAGGAGTAGAGCTTGTTGGGTCTCAGGATAGCAGGAGTAGTATTTGATGGATCTCAAGATGGCAGGAGTAGAGCTTATTGGGTCTCAGAATGGAAGGACTAGAGCTTGTTGGGTTTCAGGGTGGCAGGAGTAGAGCTTTTAGGTCTCAGGATGGCAGGAGGAGAGCTTGTAGATCTCAGGATGTCAGGAATAGTGCTTGTGGGTCTCAGGATGAAAGAGTAGATCTTGAGAACCTACAGTATATATGGTCTGCTTAGAGCTTGACAGCCTCAGGATGGCAGGAGTAGAAGCTTGTGGGTTTAGGATTGCAGGAATAGAGCTTTTTGGTCTCAGGATAGCAGGAGTGGTACTTGATGGATCTCAGGATGGCAGGAGTAGAGCTTGTTGAGTTTCAGGATGGCAAGAGTAGAGCTTGTTGGGTTTCAGGATGACAGGAGTAGAGATTGTTGGGTTTTATGATGGCAGGAGTAGAGCTTGTGGGTCTCAGGATGGCAGGAATAGAACTTGTGGACCTCAGGATGGAATGAGGAGGAGGTTTTGGTTTAAAGGTTGACAGAAGTAGAGCTTTTTGGGTCTTAAGATGGCATATAGTCCTCAAGATGGCAGATGTCAAGCTTGTGTTTCTCTTGATGGAACAAGCTTGTGTAATTGCAGGAATAAGAACTTGGAATTTTGGGAAAGGCTCCAGATTCACCTACCAGGAAGTGGGTGTATAACACCAGAGAATGAAAATAATGGTACCAGCATAACTAGACTTGATGCTTTTTGACCCAGTTAACACAATGTATGCATTGTTTCTGTATTCCAAAGGATCATTGTTGTCGTTTGTTCTCATGTTGTGTAATGTTGCGTGAAAATGTGTAGTGACATTAAGAAACACAATAGCATCCTGTCATTAAATGGAATGACACCTAGCCCCGAGTTTACCGGTTCATTGGAAAACGCAGTTTGAGGAGGATGTGGTAAATATTTCCCTTTATTTTTTGCTCTCTCGTTTTCCCTTTGCTTCATTTTTTTTTTGTACGTAGAATGGTTTCTCTGTTTGAAAGGAACATTTGAAGGTGCTGCAGATGAACTTAATGACACATGACATTTTCATTTCTTCCTGCTCGTGATGTAAATATGTGTTTGTGCTGGGCTTTACATACATTTAAATGTTTTAACTTCTTCAATGGAAGCCCATAAAGGAATACGTGCTTTCATTCAGCCTCATTCGCTCTGATGTCTCAGTTTCTGAAATCACCCTGTGTTAGAGAAGTAACAAGATGCATCCTGTTGTTATAAAACACTCCTATACATCTGATTGCTTGCTCTGAGATATCCATTTTAACCCTAGTGAAGGGTGTGTTACAAAATCAGTAAGTTGCAGCCTATCCTAGGAACACTGCATGTGGGAATTCAAACTGAATGGACACATGAAGGTAAGGAGGAAGAAAAATTAGCAAAGGAAATAAAGGCCCAAGGAAGAAAAGGAAAAGGGAAGAAAAATATAGCAAAAGTAAAAGAAGCAAGCTATAAGTTAAAAAAGTTAGGCAATAGATAGATGTGAAGAAGTGATATAAAAGGCATAATGAAAAAAAAGGAAGAACTGGCTTATTAGGAAAGGAAATGGAACCAAGCAAAAGGTAAGAAGGAATATACAGTACAAAGGAATAATAATAATAATAATAATAATAATAATAATAATAATAATAAAGCTGACAATGTATGTGTATATAATTGAAAAGTGAAAGAAAAAGTAAAGTACAGAAGGGAAATAGAGGCGAAAGGAAAGAAAATAAAAGGAATAAAGGAGCCAAGCAGAGTAAGGAATTGTTAAGGAAAAATAAAAAGAAAGAAGGAAGTGAGAGAAACAATCAAGGAAGTAGAGGGAATAAAGTAAAGATTGAAAAAAGGAAAAAATATGAATGAAAGAACGAAAGGATGTGAAAAGACAGCATTAAAACAAACAAAAATTATTTATTTTTTTAAAATCAGCCCAGTCCACAAGTCATAACCTGTATCATGTAAATCATCATTAGCATCAGCATTCACTTTAAAACGACAGCGCACCTGCTGCATCTGGCAAAAATTACACAAAAGACACTTACTTTGGACAAAAACAGCATTTCACGTCTCATTGGTGAGAGGAAACACCTCATTCTGTGCTCGGGAGATGAAAAGCAATCTTATAAAAACTTCTTAAAAGCCATTTTCTCATGAAATGACAGCACACGCTTTAAAGATGAGAAGTGCCTTCACCTAAACTAGGATCATTCCCTCCTAATGTCCCATTCAAAAGACGTCTAGAGCCACCGAGGTCCTGATATCGTCCTAATGCTGGAGGTAATAACGTTTGTCACAGGACACGTCTGCCTTGTAGATGATAAAAGTTTCACACACAATGTTAAAGAGGACATCAGAGGAAGACACTCATCTTTACATCGCTACACTAATGGGAGTTTACGTGTGTCTGCTGATCCGTGTACAGCAGGATTTAGGCTCTGAGCACGATTGTAAAGATTCTGTGACTCAACACTTTGGTGATGCAGGTTTGGGCTGCTTATCCTGCAGAATGAAAAGCATAGCTTCTGGACACGATTCTTTTTTCTGCTATCAGTAGTGCTCGCTGCACGTCTCCCACTGAGTTCTGCTATGTCTGGGCTTTTCCTTTCTGCTTCTCTGTGCCCCAAGGCCCTTACAGCCAAATTGGTTTACATTGAAGTGATAAATGCTTTGCAAATGTGCTTAAACATGTAGAGTAAACGGAAAAATGCAGATGGTACGTGTCAGGATTAGCATCCAAAGTCTCGAGGATAGACACTCGAGTCCGTCTCATCCACTTTTCAGGAAGTGTGTGGAGAGATTTAGCCTCTCAGTGACTGCCAGGCAGTACAGATTCAAATTCTTTACTCAAGTTAAAGTTTGACATTTTAAACTCTTGTTCCTTTCATCAAGCAACCAAAAAATGTGGGAAAACATTAGCTAAGGCTACAGCTTTATTCATGACCTCTCACGTTAGCTTGCATGATAATAACTCTGACCATACAAATTAGTTGAATGCTAAAGCTAGGTTGGAACAGTAACAGAAAACGTGTGGTGTGAAAATATGTTTTCTGTAGCATAAAAGCTGGACTCTGGATGACTTTCTTATAATTCAAAACACTTGTATTGACTGCAGAAAAAGCAAACAATGTTTACACAGTCACTAGTACATAAAGTTGGATGAAGCCTCAAGCTAACTCAAGCCACAACTGGGTAATTCCCTTCTTGAAACAAAACACAAACCAAAGGCAATCACTATTGTTCCAGGCAACCAATCACTGATCACCATTGTTCCCAATGACCAATCATTGATCACCAGTGTTTCCAATCACCAATCACTGATCACTATTGTTCTCAATAACCAATCACCATTGTTCTCAATAACCAATCACTGATCACTATTGTTCCCAAGGACCAATCACCATTGTTCTCAGTAACCAATCACTGATCACTATTGTTCCCAAGGACCAATCACCATTGTTCCCAATAACCAACCACTGATAACTATTGTTCCCAATGACAAATCACTGATCACCGTTGTTCTCGATGGCCAATTACTATTGTTCTCAATAACCAATCACTGATAACCATTGTTCCTAATGACAAATCACTGATCACTATTGTTCCCAATAACCAAGAACTGATCACTATTGTTCCCAATAACCAAGAACTGATCACTATTGTTCCCAATGACCAATCACAGATCACTTTTGTTCCCAATGACCAATCACTGATCACCATTTTTCCCAATAACCAATCACTGATCACCGCTGTTCCCAACCAACAACCAATGATCACTATTGTTCCCAATAACCAACCACTGATCACCATTGTTCCCAATAACCAATCACTGTTCACTATGGTTCCCAAGGACCAATCACTGATCAGCATTGTTCCCAATGTCCAATTTCCTTCGTTTCTATTTTCTGACTCCTCACTCCCACTGCTTCATTTTGTCTGTGTTCTTGATCAAAATCATGTTTAGTAAATACATAAATAGTTAATTTGTGGTGCTGTGACCAAAGACGTCTTTATATAATCTATTATTATTATTATTATTATTTATCTACTCTATTCTTCAGAAATGTCTTCAGAAAATCCTCATGTAACACATTTTGATATGCAAATGATCATGAGGATTCACCAAATAAGGAAATTAGTATATGACATCATCTGGTGGCTTCTACCAACGAGTCGTGTTAACTACTTTACCCCAGCAAGTGTTGACAACACTAATTTAAACACACAATCTCCTGATCACATGGCAAATGCTTATCACTGCACCACCTGAGAAGTTGCTAATGGCATGTTAAAAAAAAAAGGCATTTTTCTGTCCATTTTTCATTGGTTAGTTTATTGAGTCGGGTTATTTTGGAAGAATTGGCTAAAGAGCTGCCCAGTAAAATCAAGTTAAAATGATATTTTAATGAAACAGAATTGAAATCTCTGCTTCAGTGGCAATTTTAAATGATGGAGAAAAATGTATACTTAACATATTAGAATAATGTCACTGGAAAAAAAACTGTCACATAAAATCAGAAATAGTTTAATGTGTACAGGAAATTAACACAGCTGAGTAGTTAGCATACTCAAATATTTGAAGTATTGCTAATATACCAGTATTACTTACATTAACAACTTAAATAATAGTTGGAATATGGATTACTTTTCTTCAAGTATACTTAGAAATGCTACCATATAACAAGCACATTACTTTTCTTCACTATTTATTACTACTACGTACTACTTATCTTAAAGATTAATACTAGTTAGCTAGCTAACATTGCTAATGTCATCTTAGCAGTTAGCTGGCTAGTCCTTAAATCTAGTAGTTAAAGTTAACTAGCTAGCTAATAACAGATAAGTACTTAATTCTACTTAGCTAATGTTATCTTAATGATTAATGTTAGTTAGCGAACTAGACCTTAAATCTAGTACTTAAACTCATCTAGCTAATAATGGATAAGTTAGCTATTACTTAACACTACTTAGCTAATATTATCTTAATGGTTAGTTAGCTAGCTAGTTCTTAAATCTGGCAAAGTCAGCTAGCTAACTGATAATGAATAGTACTTAGTGCTAAGCATTAGTACTTAGATAATGCTATTTTAATTGTTAATGTTAGTAACTAATCTTTAAATCTAGTAATCAGTGTCTAGTGTAGCTAATAATGAATAATAATGCTATTAAGTGCTACTTATGCTAGCGATATTCTGTACTTAAAAGCTATGCTAAGGAAAAGAAACACTGAGGTTTATATGGGAAGTGGTGAGAGAGACAGATATGTCACAGGTTGGATGAAAAGCCTTTAAGAGAATTAAAAGAGTCAACAAGAGAGTTATTATTAAAGCAGCACTGAGCATTTTTCCTGTGTATTTAAAACGGTTGGATTTAGCCTTTAATGCCACTTTTACTCCAAAGTGCCTTTGCGTAACTCTAAACCTGATTCACAGTGATATTTAAAATAAGGCACACGAGAAACATTAGATTTAGCCCAAAATCCGGATCTGTCCCGACCTCCTCACGTAACAGTCTCTGAGCCAAACAACAATCACAGCACACCGTTCAATCAGGTGTCACTCCCACCATCCCAACACACTCTCTCTCTCTCATTTACACACACACACACACACACACACACACACACACACACACACACATACACACACAGTTTTTAGAGATTTTAGGCATGCTTTAAAGGCAAGCTGTCTCTGGGGAACCGGAGCTCATTGATGAGGTGACAGGCGCTGTTAGAATATGATCCTAATCCTGTTCCAGCATTTTCCAGCCCTGCTGCCATCGCAATTCCTCCACACATTCAGCCGCCTGTCAGCCGGCAAAATCCTGTTAAAAACGTACAGTCCTGATACACATCAAAGAGCTCTGGGGAGACCTTAGCAGCTTAACACACACAAACACACACACACATTAAGAAATCACTGCACTTAGAAGACTTTCTGAGACAGTGATTTGAATTCTTGATTCTGATTGGTCAGAAGGTGTTGATTAATTTTTTTTTAACAGCAGCTCTGACAATAGTGCAGCTGCAAATCACAGGGATATATTAATGCATTTATTCTAATACGTTATCATTTCTATTACTATAACTTGTAACTGCTTAGACAGGGACTTGCATGGTGGACGCTCCACATAATCTAAGGCTAATAATAAAAGATTTTAAAAACTGTTATTATTCAACAAAGAAAAAAAATGTATTCTTCTACTAACATAGGGATGTGTCTGGCAGATGTTCCACATAAATGTATTTAAAAAAAGGTGGTGTTGTGGTTTTCTGGAAAGAGATGTTTACAGACATGTCAGTCCTGACCTCAACCCCAATGAACACCTTTGGGATGAACTGGAGTGCCGAATGCACCCCAGACCTCCTCACTCAACATCAGTGCCTGACCTCACTAATGCTCTTATAGCTGAATGATCACAAATCCTCACAGCCACACTCCAAAATCTAGTGGAAAGCCTTCCCAGAAGAGTGGAGGTTATTATAACAGCAAACGGGGACTAAATCTGGAATGGGGTATTTATCAAAAACACATGAGTGAGATGGTCAGGTGTCTACATACTTTTGGCCATATAGTGTAGTGTATGTGTAGGTGAATTTACATTTCTGACAATTTTTTTTTTGAGAAACATATTAACTGTTTAATAATTAATGGAATAAGTGGATATTCAGAGCTACCAGAATCCCTGCTGATAACCACGCCCCCTGTTGGCCATGCCCATCCTCTCAACCACGCCCACTCTCTCAGCCAAACCGAATAAACTCTCCCGTGAAAGACCAAAAACCAAAAGAAGATGTAGATTAGACAGCTGCAATTACAAAATTAAAGTAATTAAAGTGACAGCAGGAACTAACTTTTGATATGATATAATAAAAGTTCATTAATAAAGTTCATTAATAAATGAAAAATTGTAGTCTTTGGTGAATCTTTTGGCAATGGTATAAGAGGAATAAAACAATTTGTGACATGCTGTTATAGGAAAATAATCCACTCTGGGATGGTGACAGTAACTCTGCTTCATCACACCACCCTGTTGATTATTTTTCTATAACAGCAGAACACAAAGTGGTGTATTTCTTACACAGTAAATTAAATCTGAGTAGGAATGAAGTCGCACTGTTTGTGTGTGTGTGTGTGTTTGTTTGTGTGAGTAGGAGGGTGTTGGAACACCAGTGGAATTATCAGATGTGTACTTTATGGGTATGTTTGCAGTCATCCACTATGCTTTCTAGATACCAACAAATTAAACTTGAACTTGTCATGTGTTTCACAAGTATAATGTTTATTCTCTTGCATTTCACAGATAAGTTATTCACATTTACATAAACAATCCAGAGAAAAGTCCCAGACAGCAATATCTATGCAACACGACAGCAGAACGTTTTAGGGTTTAATTTTTTTTTAAATATATATGCTGTGAGTCCCTTTAGCATCAATGACCATCATCCTAAACAAACTGTGGTGTATTTACACGGGTCATTCACTGTGACGCGTTCTCATCGTTTCTGAAGCCTCAGTGCTCTGTAGGTTGGTCTGGAAGAATTCATAAAGGGAAAAAACACAGAACATGAAGCCTATGTTTAGTGAAATCCAGATACATATTAGAGTCATCATTCTTAAAGTGCGGTCCAGGGATCCCCAGGGGTCTATGAAGCACAAAATTTTTGTCTGTGAAAGTTTGTTTAACAGCTAAAGAGGTCTCTGAATGCAAAAAGTTTGAGAAGCACTGCATTAGAGACCAAGACAGCACATTGCGTCATGACATGAGGCCATGCCTGTGACTACAGTGTTATGTAATGGATGTAAATAATTGCGCATTCATTGTTTATAGAATGAAAATGCTGACATTTCCTTGCATTAATACCTAACTTAAGTTCAGAGATATACAGTGAGTCGATAATGTTAGCTTGTATGACTCAATTAATAAAAAAATTTGATAGAATTTAGTTAGATTTTCATGAAGGAATGAATAACACACCTGGGGATATGCTAATATAGGAAAATAATTAACGACAGGGTGGTGTCATGCAGCCTGAGGTGAAATAAATTTGGCTAAAATAAATGGAAGTCAATGGGAGACACTTATATGTATTATAAGAATATATATATATATATATATATATATATATATATATATATATATATATATATATATATATATTCTTAATATTTTGTTTATTAGCATAAGTGGTAATCATTTTGCACAACACTTTTTATCTGGACTGAGAGGATGACCTATATACTTGGTTTTAAGGTGGCTATAACTCTAATATTTAGCATTGATGCACAAGTCATTTATGTCTAAAGCAGAATTCAGTGGAAATGCAGTACTGGAAACATGAGGAATTGCAACACTGGTGTATTTACACAGCTGAATGGATGCGAGAGATTGGCTTTTGAGGTCTCACTTTTCTGTATGAGGTTTGTATGGATTGGCAAAAATGCATATCTGATATAATATTTCCATCGTATTCCGTTGACGGCAAACCTAGTGAAGCCATTTCTCTGTTTGTCCTTCTTCTCTGTGTTTCATCTTGTTTAAATATACACAGCATAATTATTTATGAGAATGGAGGTAAAGTCCAATCCATTTCTGGTATATATGTATATCTCAGCTGTTCTGAAGTCAGTTCTGAGGTCAGTTCTGAGGTCAGTTGGGCAGCGTGTCCAACCCAAGCGAGGCTGCATGCTGCTTGGCCCTGAAGCGCAGGTTCTCGATGCTGCTCGTCTTGCTGTTTAAGCTGCTCCACACCTGCTGAGACAGAGACTGGTAGTAAGACTGGCACTGCAGCGGGCTGAGCGGAGACGCCATATTCATGCCCATGTTCATGTTCATGTTCATGTTCATGCCCAGGTAGGCTAAAGAAGACGAGGAGGAGGAGGAGGAAGGGGAAGGGGTAGCCATGTCGAAGGGTGTGTAGTGCATTAGGTTGTTTGTGGCAGCCATGTGCTGGCGAAACTGCTCCTGTAGACGGAAGAGGCTGAGAGGAGACGAAGCGTAGGAGTTGGTCTGGACTAAACCGCTGCCCAGAACGCTGGAGGACGAGAGAGACGGCGAGGCGAGAGGAGAATCTGAAAGGAATACGAAGAAAAAGATCACTCACTATGCACTCTGTAAGGAATAAAACAATCAGTGTCATGCTGTTATAGGAAAATAATCAGTGATGCAGCGGTGTGATGAAGCAGAGTAACAGCTACCATATGAACGTTGATTATTTTCTTAAAAAAGCACGTCCCAGAGTATTTTATTCCTCTTATAATACAACAATTCGCCAGTGTATAAAATTGTTTATTTATTAAAGACCGACATATCCTTTTTATCTGTCTATAGCTACATTTATTGCTGTGAAACATCCACGAAAAACATTAGTTCCTGTTCTCACGTTTGTTACACCTATAAACAGTCGTTCCCTCTTCAGTCTCTCTTTTTTTCTCTCTTGACATTAATTAAAAAAAAAAAACCTCAGATTGTCATGTTACCAAGAAACTCCTCTGTCCTGAAGACTTTCATGTGGTGGAAAACCTACTGACTGTTAGAATGTTACAAATCAATGATTAAAGTGTTTTCTTTGTTAAATAATAATAGTTTATGAAATCTGCTTATTATTAGCCTTAGTTTAAGTGCCGGACAAGTCCCTGTGAATGAGCTGTTACTATGGAAACGATAACATATTAGTTCGAGCGCATTAATATAAACCTGTTGTTTGCAGAATGTTATAGAGCTGCTGTTGTAGAACCTTCTGACCAATCAGAAGCGATAATTCAACAGTGCTATGGGATAAATATCACATCTATAGACATTATGACTAAAGGCTTTATTTGGTTTCATTTTATGCAGATACAGTTTCTTATTCTATTTTTTGTCGCAGCCAATCAGAGCAAGCCTCACTCCAGAAACAATTGTGTTTGGAGGGCTGTGGTTTACTGTTCAGCTATTCCCGCCCCCTTCCTTTCCCCACCCCAATAAATGTGCCACTTAATGCCCAGTGGTTACTGGAACAAAACGACTTCAGGAATGACCTTTAACCCAGAAGTAATCCCACTTCTATTTAATTAAGTTGTAAAAGAAATTCAGGATCCATGCCTGAGTGAGTTACCTGATTTAGGACTGAGTGGTTTGCATGGTGGTGTTGTGCCACCTGTCAACGCTGGCCCCGCCCCTTTCACCTCCTCTCTGAATGATGGTGGCTCGTCCTCTCTGTCAGTCAAATCCTCTGCTCCTGACTCCGCCCCCGAGTGCTCAGGTGACGTAACGTTCACTTCCTCGCTCAGCTCGTCCGGAGGCGGAAGCGTGACTCGAGTCCCGTCTGAAGGTGAAGGTGGAGTTGGAGGTGTTCTTGTGGGTGGTGCTTCTTCTTTATTGTCTGCTTCCTGGTTTCCTTCAGACTCCGCCTCCTTCTGCTTCTGGAGCTGCTCTTTCTGCAGACTGCGCTGCTTCTTACGGAACTTCGCTCGTCTGTTCTTAAACCAAACCTAGCAGAGAATAGAAATGATAATAATGTAAATTATTGTGGCAAATGTGACATGTTCTGTGATAGACATATTCTGTGATGTTCTGCTGAAAATGAAAAGATAGTTATGGAAGGCCTGGCCTGATGCATGCACGGATATAGAGTGCGTTGTTGCATTTGTTACAAAGAAATAAGCATGCAGTAGATTGAACAACACATTATTTGAGCCACTTTGGTCAGATTTTAACAGTGATTTTAAATCCGTGTTTGAAATGTTGTCTTGTTGATGCGTTTCTGATTTATAGGTCCCTCTCCATTCAAGGTGATAGTCATGTGCTGTTGTGTGAGTGGAAATATCTGTTCCAAGATGGCTGCTGAGTGAACGACTTTTTTATTCTAAGGTCTGAGTGTGATGGTTTGACATATGCGTCAGAAAAACTCCCACTAAAATCCTGTTACAGGATTTACGGGTCAACTTTTAAAATAATTGTTATAATAATAATTAATAAAAAGACGTCTTTGTATTCAGGAGCAATACACTTGCTGGTATCAATTGTTTGATTGTTTATTCCAGTAATCCAGAACACAGTTCAGGTGTATTAATGCTTTTTTGCCTCAAAATGTATAATTTATAATAATAGGCTGAAACACCAGCTAAAGAATTTCACTACACATTACTGCATTACTGTTACAACAACAGTACATGGTGCTTTGGACAGAAATGTAATAATTTAGCATTAATGTAGTCCAGTGTGTGTGTGTGTGTGTGTGTGTGTGTGTGTGTGTGTGCACACACCTGTACTCGAGCCTCAGGCAGGTTGGTGCACATTGCTAGCCGTTCCCTCATCACTACATCAGGGTAGTGTGTTTTCTGGAAGGTTTTCTCGAGCGCCTCCAGCTGCTGAGCGGTGAAGGCCGTGCGACTCCGCCGCTGCTTCCTGTGCTGAGAGCCGTACCTCGCCTCCAAGATGATGTCTGGAAAAAAAAAAAAAAAAAAACACAAGCCATTTGTCTTTAGGTTGTGTTACGGGTTATGGGTGTTTGAGCTTGTACATGAACTGAAAAAATAAAAAAATTAAAAAAATAAAAAAATAAATAAAAATTGATCACTCAAAACCAGATTACGCTGAGCTTTTCAGAGTGATGTGTATCCCTGAGTGCAAAAGTTTGTACACCCTACATGAAAATGACAGAGAAATTACATTTCTGTTTCTTTGAGTTCAGTTTCACAGACGTTCCTTCGCTATCACTACTACCAAGTGAGGAATAAAACACCTGGGGTGTGCTGTTGTAGGAAACTAATCAACGATGGGGTGGTGTGATGATATGAAGTTACTGCTACTGGAGTTACTGAAGCTAATTATTCTCTATAACAACACGCTGCAAACTGATGCAAACTGCCAGCAAGTACATTTTTTCAATTAAAGAATTATGTCGTACATTTGATCTATTTATAGTTACATTTAATGTTATAAAATATCCATGAAACAAGTTATTTGGTGTACGCTTACCCTATAAACAGTCGTTCCCTCACCAGCTTCTTTTTTCTCTATACTGAGGTTAGCAAGGCGAATAAAATGCATCTTGTCATGTTACTGAGAAACTGCAAAGCATATAATCCCCTGTCCTGAAGATGGCAGAAAACTTCTACCTCTGACTGTTACAAAGTGCTGACACTGGAGACTCCTTCCATAAAGGTTAAGTAAACGTCTCCTTACTCCTTAAGAATAATGATTAAATGATACAAGTCTCTGTGTAAGTTGTTAGAACCAGAGCATTAATATAAACCTGTAATTTGCAGCTGGAGTGCTGTCAGTGCTGCTGCTATAGAAAATGAATCAAGACCTTCTGACCAATCAGAATGCAGAATTCAGTAGCACTATTGCATTGGTAGAGCAATAGTTAAATAAGCTATGTTAAGATGTCAGTAGTGGAAAACACATTGTAGCCCAGACATTTTGGGGTTGGGGTGGGTGAGGGGAGGGGGATGCAAACTTTTGCACTCATGCTCAAAGAGGACACGCGTCGTGCACAGGGCTCGTGTGCGCGCTGTTGCACGTGCGACCCCGCGCTGATCTGCAGAAGTGGCGCTGAGGGTGAGCGCGCGCGCGCGCGCGCTGCGCCGTGCTTACCGGCCAGTCTCTCCGCGAGCGTGAGCGCGTGCACGGAGGGCCGGTAGTCGGGCGCGTGCTGCGCGCTCTGCTGATGCAGGTTGTACATGGCGCTCAGGGAGTTCATGGCGTGGAGAGAGTATCCACCGTTCACCCCGTAATGCTGCATGGCTCGGAGATCAGCCTGGAGTTACAACACACACACACACACACACACACACACACACACACAGAGATGCAGGTTAAAGGCAGAAATGTAAAGTGTAATCTTGCAATGAAACAATCTCGCGTGCACTCTGAGAAAAAAAAAAAGGGTACTAAACAGTACCTTTCCTTGTCTCTGAGGTGCTACCCTATATCCCTATATTTTACCCAGAACGATGCATGCTGTGAACATTTAAAACTTCACTCTTCACTACACTATATCCACCTTTCCAGGTATTAAATGCACAAACCAGGCTGCAAGGACAGGCACCGTTTAGTACCGTTTAGTACCTTTTATTGCCCTGAGAGTGGAATCAAGTACCAGTTCAGCAGTGTTCCAGTTTCTGTAGTCTGAGCTGTGACACATCACTTGCGTAAAAGTAGAAATATCCTGACAACACTTAAGAAAAAAAAAAAAAAAAAAAAAGATTCCTGGCTTCCATTACCATTACGCAAAAAAAAAGTGGATTAAATATGTACCAATTATTATATTTATTAGTGTTTAATGAGTTAATATTACACATTTTATGTGTATGAAATATTTAAATATTTTAAATAATAAAATTTTTAAATATTTTCTGTGTATAACCTACACTACATCTTTAATAATGTGTTTAATACATAATGAATTTACTAATTTTTTTTTTTTGAAGCTGAAAAAAATCCCCAAACAATTCCAATTACATTATTATATGTGCATATAAAAAATGTGAAAAATTCAGGTTATGAATGCACCATGATAATGAGGTTTTTCTGTAAGGAATTCAGTTTGGTAAATAATATAACCAGCAGGATTAAATGAATTTGTGAGATTTTCATTTTCATTTTCGGTTCATGTTTCTTTCTGAGTTTTCTGAATTGTCGCATTCAGATGCAGTGTGTCTTCATAATGGGAGAAAAGTATTATTATTATTATTATTATTATTATTATTATTATTATTATTATTATAAATAGTCTCTTTCTGTTGGATTTGTGCTCCTGGTGTTAGACAGCTATCAGATAAATCGGATTTAATAATGGAGGGAAATGTTTGTGTTCAAATAAACACTCATTAATAACAAACTTACAAATTTCACAAAGGTTTTAATCTACATAAATGCAACACTGCAAGGAAAAGGAACGAAAAGAAGAGAAACTTATTAAAATAAATAAACCTCTTTAACCCTTTCATGCACAGTGTCCATCAATTTAAGGCTATACACACACACACACACACACACACACACACACCTCATCCTCTCAGTCCAGATAAAAAGTGTTGTGCAAAATGATTACCACTTATGCTAATAAACAAAATATTATCAATATAAATATTATATTATTATTATTATTATTATTATTATTATTATTATTAATATATATATTAGACTATTTGTTGTTCTCAATCTTATAACTTTTTAAATAAAATTAAAAAATTTATTTATTTATTTATTTATTTATTTATTTATTATTAATTAGTGTTATTTCTTGGAAGATGATTTCCCCCCTCCTTGTATCATGCAACAATCCTAGACTGTGTAAATTTTCAGTCCAAAAACTGTGCAAATGTTCAGAAATGTTATTTTATAATATTTTTGTCTTCCACATTATATACTTTAAACCTGAACGTTAAAAATTAAAAAAAAAATTAAAAAAAAAAAAAATCCTTCATTTTGTTTTACTCATTGACAATCTATTTACTTTTTAATATAAATAATATTTAGACAGAATTTCAATTCATCTATCATGCAATTTTAAGAAAAAAAAAGACATATAAAAGAATCTTGATATGCATATAAATAATTTATGCATGACATTTATGCATGAATATATATATATTGCACTATTACTAAAATATAAGAATAACAATACTATAATAAATAATATTATAATATCCTAATAGGCTAATAAACATTATAATCATCATCAAAATTATTATACAGGTACGTTGTTCTTCATTTCAAGGTTATAAGTCTGGAAACTTTTTTTCTTGAAGAAGAAAAGGGAAAAAGAGTCATGTTTTTTTTTTTTTTTGTTTGTTTTTTTTTTAAATTATTTACATTTTAATTTACTTTTTAAAGACGCTTTAGCATAGTTAGTGTATTAGACCTGCTGCTTTCTAGACAATAAAACTGTGAGAAAATAATTAATGAAATAATTAATAAAATAATCCCCATAATGCATCATGGAAGGCTGTTATAAATAAATAAAATATAAATAATATTGTTACTATTGTTCATTTGTAGTAACATGGAGGAGCCTGTGTTATGTGTGTAGAGTGTTTAATTGAGTTTCAATAAAAGAAAAAAAGCTATACATTTTAAAAGTTTAAAATTAAAATAAACCTTGTTTTCAGGTTATATTAAATAAAATAAAAAAATAAAAATAAATAAAAATGTTTATCACTGGTTTAAATGAAACATTCGGCTTTGTCTCAAATCAACACCACAACAACTAGCTATTTACCACAGCACAGTGTGGGACAGTGACGCCCTCGTTAGGGAGGCAGGGTGCGGTTTGGGACACAGCCTTCCTCACTTTTACCCTCGTCCAATATAAAATACCCCCCCCTACACACACACACACACACACACACACCCCAATACCCCCTCCCTGACCCTTCCCGGGTATCTGAGCTGAAATCAGTCCGATTATCCGAGGTCCGAAGTGGAGTTTTGTGGCCCCGGGGGGACTTGGAGAAACGATTTAACACGTCGTTGATCATCCTGACAGTGTGTACGACGTCAGCTACAGTGTAAAATTAACACATTTTTACCCCCCTGTAAACACAGCACACTGTTAAGTGCGCACTCACACTGACAACTGGGCTTCTGGCTCTTATTAGCTGGCTATTAATAATGATTAATGTATATAAATTATTACTTCTTATCCCATATCACACAAGCATACAACATCACATCTAAATAAAAAACAGAAATACACATATCTACACACTGAACCAAAAATAATGAAAAATAACAGAAATGCATATTATAATAAACAGTATCATAAGAGAAGCTACAAAAATAATGAAAAATATTTAATATAAAATGAACATGACCTAATCAAGGTCATAAAAAAATATCTGATTTGTTTAGATTTGTTAGATAAAGAACAATTTGGATTATTATTATTATTATTATTATTATTATTATTATTATTATTATTCCTGTAAAATGGATATTGGAAATACTTCAAATCGAAAGTGTAAATAAAAAAAAACTCCAATATGTGTGTGTATATACTGTATATATTAGCCTACACTGTAAATAATATAATGTATATAGAAATTATGCACATATTTAACTTATGATATGGCATGTATGGCTAATGCTAATGATGAATTAACTCTTTGTGAACACTTCAAGTCTTTTTGACTTTTCTTTTTTTAAAAAAAAATTAAATAATATCTTATAATGCAAACTGTAAACTCGAACATGAAATATCATCCTGTCATGGGGCATCATATAAACCTAGACAGTGCGTAATTTAAACATTTTAGCCGATTTAAACCTGAATTATTTGAGTTGTAAATGTAAAGCATGTTAGTCTGTAAAGATTATTTATATTAGGATTATAAATACTATATAGAAAATTCTGTAGGAAATCTACTGAGGTGCAACTCAATGAAAAAACAATGCATGACAATGCAAACAAAATGAACTTTTAAAGAGTTTAACCATTGATTTGATTGATATTATCATAATCAAGTTTTATGAAGCTTTACATTTTATGATGAAGGTTAAAATGAGTTTTTTAATATTTACATACACACAGTAGGGTCCAAATGTCTGAGATCACATTGAAAATCTGGGATTTTTTTCACTGAAAATTGAAAATAAACAGAAGGTTTTTGAATTTTGAAACATTTAAGACAAAGAAAGTAAATGTTCAATATCATGAATATATAATATTCAAGATTCTGCACTTTTTCTATTTAAATGTAAGCAAATGTGTGATATCGAGCATGTTAACTGCTTTGTACAAAAAGTCCTTATGTCTATTTTCCTCATGTCTAATCTCTTCGCCGGCTCGCGTGCACACTGTAAAATTCACGTAAATTATACGTAAATTCTACGTTTCACTCAAGTTGATGTCAGTAATAAAATCTGTAATAAAAATTGTTGTATTAAATTAGAAAAGAATGCAAAATAGAAGCGTTTTCACTAGCAGTCTCAGACATTTGGACCCCGCTGTATATATATTTATACACTGTATAAACACAAATGATACAAATTTGTGTAGTGAAGCACAAAGCGTA
>CM040455.1:2659756-2675839 GCA_022758105.1 Pangasianodon gigas | reverse complement strand
AGAGAGAGAGAGAGAGAGAGAGAGAGAGAGATGAGGTGTGTATCACGGTCTCTCTCCAGCGCAGGGGATTTTAGGATTGAGGAGACGAGTCTCAGTGTGAAAAGCACTCGGTCTGAAAGTGACGGCTGCTAAGAGGATTAAAACAATAACGCTCTTCTCCTCTTCAGCAGCTTCTCTTTAGATTTCTCCTTCCACACAGAAAGTGTTTAAGGAGGAGATATTAACGCCGCTAGCGGAGCACGTTACCCGGAAAACTCCAGAACTCCTGATGAGATGCAGACGCTGATGGAGCCGAAGCTGATTATTTGCTTATAACATCACATCACATCCCAAAATGTGTTATTCCCCTTATACCACAGCAATACTGTATGTAAACGATTACACATTTTTGTGACCATCATATTTTTTATCCATTTATAATTACACTGGTAGCTATAAACAGTCATTCCCTCACCAGGCTCTCTTTTTTTCTCTCTTTCGAAGTTAATAAGACAAAAAAAACGAAGCATGTCGTGTTACCGAGAAACCACGAAGCGCAAACTCCTCTGTGCTGAAGATGTCGGAAAGCTTTATCTCTGACTCTTACAAAGCGCTGACACTGGAGACTCCTTCCATAAATCCCTTCACAGAAAACGTCACCATATCAACAATTAGTTAAATAATGGCACATTTTAGAAATATGTTTATTATAGTCTTATATTATGTGGAGCGTCTGCCATAAAGAAGCTGATGAGGAAATGACTACAATAGATGTAACTAGAAATGGATAAAATTAATTAAAATAACATCATTCTTTTATAAATAAAAAAATATAACCGTTGCCAAATCGCTGTGGTTTAAGAGGAATAAAACATATCAGGATGTTTTTGGAACATAATCAACTTCAGGGTGATAACATTAACTTCATCACACCATCCTGTAGTTGATTATTTTCCTATAACAGCACACCCCCAAGTGTTTTATTCCTTTCATACTGTATACTACATTTACATTTTGCTTCTCATGAAGGCCTTCAATCATTCTAAAGCCGAACATCACTAACACACCTGCGGAGATTTTATAAGCTAGTTGGAACAGAGGCACACCGATTGTTACGCAGCGTTCTTCTCTGTCACTCTCTCACTTCTCTGACTCTCGTTTTCCTCATATGAGGAAGTGTGGATTTAGCTCCTGCGCTCATTGTTTTCTCCTCCATCATTCCCCACATTTACTCTGATCTGAGGCTACTCTATCACGGAAAGCCTCTTTAGCCGACGTCGCCGTCTCTCCGTCTCTGGAAGATGAAGCAGGTTTTCTCCTCAGATCCTCAGAACAAAACTTCATCCCTTCATCCGCATACGAAGCGCACTGTATCATCCAGAAAGTGCTGATAGAAAGTGCGGATGAATCTGAGAGAAGACTGCTGATATGCCTGCTTACTATTAATGTTACAGATTAATAGCCTACATCGCCATTTCAGGTGGGATTAGGTTTCAAATTTGGGTCAAATTTGGGATGAAAACAGATTTACAGTTGTTTAGATAAAAGTTTACATTTCCTTAGGATAAAGAGAAGAAAAGAAATGATCATTAATGTACAGCGTTCATTCATTCACTGTCTGGTCAGGGTCACGATGGTATAAATTAGACAAATTTTGAGGGAAATAAAATGCACTGAATTTGTTAGAAAATCTTACAGGCAGGTACAAACAAAAATAATAACTGCATGTGCGAAAAAAAAAAAACAGTCCCTTGCACATCTCTAGTTAAGAACAATTACGAACTGGAGTGATGCAGCTGAGATTGAGGAAATGTCAGAGCCAGAATTCACACACTATTTGGATTTAAATCTGGATACTTAAAGCACTAAACAGGATTAAATATGGATATTTGGAGCACTAAATAGCATTCAGGTCCCAAGTCAAGACTGATGAGTCTAGTTATAAATCATTAACTAATTAAGTTTCAAGTCATAATGTGCTCTTTACCAAATTTAAGTGTAATAATTATTATTAATTATTAAGAGTAATATTAGTTATTAATTAGTTGATTAGTTATTAATAGTACATTTATGCAAATCATGCAGGCTTTTTTAAAATTGGTGTTCATCACTTTCTAGACAAACTTTATACCTCACTGGAAATAGATGAGTATTTGAGAGATGCACAATGAACTATGACTAGAAAAACTGAATGTTTCAGTTCAATTTCACATGAGATGAGGTGTAAAGTGTTTTCACTAAAGGTGATTAATTAATAACACAATATTTGTAGTTGTGATGGCAGGTGATGATTAGGGGGTTGGGGCCCTTATCTATGACCATCTATGATCTATTTCGAGCACTCTTGTAGCATTAGTTGACTCATAAATTATGTTCTTTGGTTTTCTATTAGCAGACCAAACTGAACGCTCTTCCCGACTATTGATGGATTTCAGTCACATGGCGTCTAACTCTCAGCTTCAGTAAACTTCCCACCCTGCTGACATATTCAAGCTGGCAGTTGCGTTCCTTCTGCTTTTCTCAGAGTTTGTGCTCGGACACAACAGGACCCTTTGTGGTTCTCTAATCCTGCGGCTCTGTGGCCTTCTCCACGCTCAGGGATAAAAGCCCCATCACACTACTACTTTAGAGGGAAAATCTGCCCTAATCCCTCGCTTTACCTAAACAAAAGAAGAGGAAAAATGAGAGGGCGCAGGAAAGAAACGGTGCAGGAGCTGGGCAGGACTTTGAGCGCACATCTATAGAAACAGTTCTACTACAGAAGCTAACGAGTCCTGACAGCTGTTCAACTGCACGAGTGATTAAAAAAAAGATCCAAAGAGATATCTGATAAGTTAAAACACTGATATGGATCACAAAGCAAAGATGGGGAGTCAGAAACGAAAGTCTGAGCAGTTTATTTAATAGAGATGTGCATTTTTAGGTTGTTTTCACACTGGAGTTGGTTTGGTGAAGTGTGAAAGCTGCTTTTGACCCAGGAGAGGTCCAGAGAACCAATCTCTGGTCTGGGGCTCACTTCAAGTAAACCGCAGTGTGGTCCACATCATGTGTGAAAGCTATCCAATCTCAGCACTACACACAGAGTGATTGGTTCATGACCTGGTTCAACTTGTTACGTTACTTCCTGTTTCAAGTTGATGTCACGGAAAGTGTTTTTACACCTTACTGATATATAAAACCACACTTTCATAGAATTGGAGCACTGTAAGTACCTCACTGAACTGAAAAGAAACCAGAGTGAAAAAAACTTATTTAAAGATTTCATTCCAATTCCACTGAAAGACACCACAACTACCTCTATATTTACACCTTAATCGACTTCTGGAAAAACATCATTACTGCCAAATTTTAAAGAATGATGCATTTAAATGGGAAATGAGTTCTCACTTTGATTATCAGCATCATCCATATCAGTCTCTGTCTCATCACCTGAAGTAAAAGTCACAAGCCTCATCATCATCGTTTCACTCCACTGATCTCTGATTCATTCACTCACTTCCGTTCTGTTGACTAAATTTCTTGTTATTAATGTCCTTATGAGGTCACTTAAATGTTTTAAAACATTTTGCTGTCATCTGTTCAGTGCAAGTAAGCGCTCTTCTTTATTTTGATGATGACGTATCCGCATAGGATCACAAACTGAATGTCCATTTCACTATGCCATGTAATTATCCAATAACTTGATCACATCGAGAGGAAATCGCAGTCTAGCTAGTGAGGTTTTAGATATCTCTCAGTAGACTGACTGTTTTTGAATTTGTTAAACTGGCTGCTTGCTCAATATGATATTTGCAGACAGGTGCCAAGGCGATGTTAGAAAATAACCCAAATATTGGTGAAATACACTGTTTCTTAAAGTAATAATATATTTCTCAAAATATATTATTGGCACAAAAACACAATTTTGCTCAAAACAACCAGATTTGTACATTTTCCAGCATTCAGCTATGGTAATATCCAATGGTTTTTCCCAAGCAAACTGTATATAGATACAAAAACTGTGTCCAAATCAGATGTACAAATAAATAGAGTAGATACGACTCTAAGACTAGACATGACTTTCAAACTCAACTGGTGTGTAATGTGTAGCTCATTGGGCACAACATGCATTAAGATTTCTTAATACAGTAAACAATATGGAGCTCTTTTAAATAATATTTGAGATAACTATGGGGATCTGTTATCTTATCTGTTTTGGGATCCATGAGACCTTCCACAATTATATATATTGAGCAGCCGGGACTTTTCCTAAGATTTCTGATACTAGACTAGCAACCCAGACCCCCTGCCTACCTCTCTTCTGTAATCAGTATTCATGCTAATGCCTTGAGCTTGAAATATTCCACTATTTATTTATTCATTCATTTATTTATTCGAAGACATTGAGAAAAACACTACTTACTATTCATCACTTCTTTACGTCGCCTAACACAGGTTAATATTTAGACTACAGTATATTTCCCAGACAAGCTTGTTCCTAGACTCTATAACACATATAAGACAATTAGGAAATACTATAAAAAATGGGACATTTATGTGAGAGTTAATCTTGTTGACGATGTGTTATATGGCTGTACCTTTCGTCCGAGCCATTAAATCTCACACCGGCCGAAGCGAGCGTAAGAGGACAGCATTACTGGCGGCTATAAGGGGATAATTCTCTCACACTGCTTCATTTCAGTGAGCGATGTTTGCCACTAAATCTTAAATACTATTTAACTCTCCAAATCTCACCTTCAGTGGCCGATATGATTCGGTGAGTTAAGGCTTCCATTTCCTTGTTCGACTGAAATGTCGCACTAGAGAGCCGTTTGGGAAGCGTGTCTCTCGGTTAGAAGGAGATTGAGGGGGAAGTCAGAGCCGGCTGACGATAAAAACGACTCCCGATGGTCTAAATATGTGTTTCTTGGACACACCACACACACATACACACACACATCAGTGTTGGGGCAAATTATTTCAAACCACTCATGGTTCCTCTACTCGTACTGCAAAAGACGTCTGAATAAATGAATCTATCAATAATTTGTTCATATTCCGTTGTATATGATCCCAATCTTGTTTTCTGTAAGGAGATGTTTATGCAACATTTATGGAAGGAGTCTCCAGTGTCAGAACTTCATAACAGTCAGACTTAAAGCTGTAACAGTAAGTTTTCCGACATCTTCAGGACAGACGTTTTTTGTCTTATTAATTTCAAGTGAGAGGAAAAAAGGTTGGCTGGTGAGGGAATGACTGTTTATAGCTGCTATTACTTAAGTGAGAACAGGAACGAACTTGTTTCGTGGATGTTCCACAACATTAAATGTAACTATAAATGGATAAAACTTGATAAAGACATGTTTGGTGACTGAGGTTTGCTTTGTTATTTATGAACCAAAACTAAACTCATAATTAGTACCCTTAAGGGTTCTTTGTTTGTCCTTCTATGGGGAAACCTTTAAGGTTCTTTGTAGAACCCTACAACTGAGTGTTCTGGAAAGCATTCCATGTTGAATTCTTTTAAGAATGATAAGAACTTTTAATTATCCTACCCTATGAACCCTTAAAAACCCTTCAAGAACAATATTTCATAAGAGTGCACAAGGTTAATGTAATTAGCCTTTAATGGAGATCTTTCACTCAAAATTATTTCTGCTAATTATTAAATTCGATATTTTATTGATTCTGGAAGGCACGCTGGTACAGAGTAGAGTAACCACCTCTGCCACCTCAGAGCTTCAGGGTCCCGGGTTCAATCCTGAGCTCGGGTTACTGTCTTTCTGGAGTTTCACATGTCCATGTAGGTTTTCTCTGGGGTTCTCAAGTTTCCTAAAAAACATACCAGTAGGTGGATTGGTGACTCTAAATTGCCCCTAGGTGTGACTGAGTGTGTGAATGTGTGTGTGAATGTGTGTACGCATGCTGCCCTGTGATGGACTGGCATTCCATCTGGGGTGAATTCTTGCACCTTGTCCCCAGCGTTCTCAGGATAGACTCCAGATCCACCATTACGCTGACAAAAGCTGGACAAAGCTCTTACTGAGGACGAAGGAATGAATATAATGTCCAGCGCATAATGACACATGAGCTGTTTGGTTCACATTTTAAAACTGAGTTGTTATTTTTATTTGTTACAGATAATATAATTCACTCCGCTGTATTCAGTTAGTAATACATTTATATTGACGTGGGATGAAATAACTAATGAAGAGTAATACACTATAGTGTAAAATATTGAACGGGATGATAATGATAATCCCAAAAGGAGGTGAAGTTAGTGCAATATTGGACCAAAGTGAATCTCATATGCATTATTGCGCTGCTCCATGCTTCATATGAAAACAGCAAATGTGAAAATGATATAGAATTAATGACTCATATGTGAATTGAGCCCTGAGAGAAAGCAAGAGAGAGAGAAAGATCCAGTGGTTTATTAAAGTGACCTATTTGGGTATAACACACTTCTGAGTAATACTTCAGATTCTTTCATTTTTACAGAAAAGCTCTGATTTATTTCACAGGCAACTAGACACGTGTCCAACATAGTTCTTCTTCTGAAATCTGCCTCTGTGGAGCGTCATGGCACAGATATTTGATCATGGCTTTAAGAGAAAAAAGGCTTTATGTCTGATCAGACCGAACCCTTGACTCTCACATACAGTAATCTGCTTGAGCCTGTAAACAAGATCTGCTGGTTTTTTTCTTCGAATAATAAAAAAGGCTCAGGCTTCATCATGACACAGCACCATTTCCCCCTAAACTACTTCCTGATTTGTTTCATTTGAGTTTGTTTCATCTGAGGTTCCAGTGAACGAGGAATTACAATGCACACAACAACTGTACTTGGCCTCAAAAGAGTGTTTTATATTATACTTGCTTATCAATATGTATTAATAAATAGCTTTGATTTCTTTGACTCAGATTCAGAATAGGTTTTTATTAGATAAGCAATGAATACGTTGCACATGTTAGTTAGTATTCCATTGATTTCATTACATGATGCTTTAAACTAAATGTTTTAATGGATTTTAGCACGCTTTACACAATAATGTCATTTCCTGTAAAAACTGCCGTTAATAATTAAAGAAAAAGATTTACATTTGACACATCAGTATCCGAAAATGTGCAGAAAGGAAGTAACAAAGATACAGCTTTGTTTAAAATAAATTAAATGAAAAAGTAACACAGTAAATCTAAATGTATGCCTTAATCTATAAAAATTCAATAAAATTAAAAAGAAAATACACCTATAGCTGCATAAAAGAGTAAATCTAAATGTATGCTTTATCTACAAAATTTAAATTCAATTAAAAAATACAATAGACCCTAACTTAGATTCAATAATAAATCTAAATGCATACTTTAATCCACAAAAATGAAATAAAATTAAAAAGACAACAGATATAAACTAACAAGATACTAAATCTAAATATATATATTTCTGCACAAATTCTAATTTACACAAATAACACAGATTATTAATAGTTTCACAATCCCAATAACTCCATTAATTCTGAGTTGTGATGTGAAATTAAGATATAAATGTCTTATTAACAGCAGAGTAGAGGAGGCGGAGCCATCACGTGTGATTGACAGCTGTGTGTGGGAGGTGTTTGGGTGATGAATGAGAGGAGGGGTGATGTGGTTATCTTTCTATTGTTAAACACTTAGACGGGGTGATGGATGATCAAAGCACACACTTCTCTCCAGGGAACGTGCGCATGTATACACACACACACACACACACACACACACACACACCACCACCACCTCACAGCACATGAACACATAGATAAATGTACATACATTACATTACATAACAATGTACATACATTACATATTGTCTAGAAGTGTGTGTGTGAGTGTGTGTGTGTGTGTGTGTGTGTGTGTGTGTGCAGGATTCAGTTTAACTGCACTGATGTGTTACTTCCACCGCACTGCCCTGGGCAACTTATTCATATGTATATTGGTTGTGTCCCAGGGGTCTCTCTCTCTCTCTCTCTCTCTCACACACACACACACACACACACACACTTGCACACACACACAGAGAGGTCTTGATGTTCCTATTCTATGGAGACGAGGGCTCCCATGGGGCCTTTTAAGAGTTAATTGACTCAGTTCATACACAGAAATGTAAAAAGAACAACACCATGTGTCAGACACTCAGATATTTATTTGCTAGATATGTATGTAAAAAAAACAAAAAAAAAAAAACAGCTGATGTTTCTCCAGTCTTTAACTGTCCTGAGACTCAAAGTCCTGATCTGACACGTGGTCTTCTGCATGCACCTCTAGCACATCCACATCGACAAGCACAAACACATCCACCTCAAGATTCGCCGTGTTGTGTGTTCTGAGATGCTTTTCTGCTCACCACGTTTGTATATACGGGTTGTTTAATGAAGTTACCGTAGACTTCCTGTCAGATTGAACTAATCTGGCCTCTGACCATTCTCATCAACAATTTCCACATTTCCATCCATAGAACTGGATGTCCAACCCACCCCCTTAACTGAAGCTCTTGACCTGTATCTGCATGATTTCATGCATTGTGCTACTGCCACATGATTGGCTAATTACGAATGAACAGGTGTACAGGTGTTCTTATTAATATAATTAATATTATATAGCATATGTAGAGAGCGAGAAAGATGTAAGACGTAACTCTGGACCTATGCGTGATTCAGACAGTTATGTCAAAGTTACTCACAAGGGGCGGAGTTTGAATAAAATAGGGGTGTGTCTCAGTTACACACGATTCTGGTTTTGAACTTAATCCCATTTTTGTTGTGTGATATTGGCTTGAGTGATGAGTGTTACTGTCTAACAGTTTGATGTTAATGTAATATGTGATGCTGAAATGTACGTTTCATACATGCCATAACTACATTTAAAAAACTATGGAATGCAATTCAAATACAATATAAAATACATAAATATGACACTTTGAAGTGTACAAATGGGTTTTGTTCTGCACAGAAGACATTGGTGAGGGTCCTCCTAGTTACCTTGAGGATGGAATTGGATGAAATTATGAATGAATTCATTAATAACTTAAAGTAAGTTGTAAGTGTAGCAGATGAGTGCTCAGTCAGCTTATCCTTCAAAGCACAGGCACGTTTTCTTTACAAGAGTGCTCAATAAAAAAAAAAAAACTCCAATTATTTTATAAATTTGATAACTAAATAGCAAATTAAATGGATGATAAAATTGTATATATCTGGTACGAACATTATGAGTTCATGTTCTTAATTTAGTATCTTGTGGCTACATTAACTTATTAATGGTACAAAATTAAGTGTCAGAGCTCCATCTATAAAAATAAATTATGTATATATATAAAATTAGGGCTATATATAGTACTATATATATATTATATATATATATATGTATATAGTATTATACTATATATAGTTGAGAATATTGTGTAAAATAGTCCTAACGATCTCCATGTGTATAAATAAGGGCAGGAATAATCTGTTCCTCCCGCTCTGCCAGATCCAGCCAGGATTTGTGGCACCGTTTGCCGGTGACACAGATCTACATAATCATTTTAACTTTCTCCCCATCCCTTCCCATGATTCTCCCGCTGTCACTTTAGATAGTGCTAAAACTGATTCGGGCTTTTTAATCTCCCCGCATTTCCTCCACTGTAAGAAAAAAAAAATCGCTAATATCATAAGCAGATTATTTCATTCATAATTGATTGAGTGCGTTCGCTTCAAAGCTGCTGAATCCGGGATACATTTCAGAGCAGGAGGAGGAGAGATGTGGGGAAGAGAGGACAGATGGAGAGGATGGAGGGGAGAAGAGAGACGGTTTGCCGTCTTCTGTCTACCATTATGATGTGAACATCCTGATGCTCTACTTCTGCTCGGAGCATCTGCACTTGTGATTTGTTGATCACAAAACCTGCACGGAAACCCCTAAAGATCTGCACTTCTGAAAACAGTCTCACTGTTGCGTCACCTGAAGAGTGTAGATTTGTACCTAAGAACTGCTGCTGTAATCATAAACACTGTCACTCATTAGGGATCTAAATGCACATCTGGATTTCTGTTAAGCTGTTAGATTAACTGAGCATCCAGTATGTAATATATCAGAGATGCCATGTGAGAAAAACACATTCCTGATTGTAAAGTGGCAAATTGAATTGAATTAAACATAGCAATAGTTCTGTATATATGAGCCTGTGATTGTTAAATTCCACACATATCAGAAGAGACATAGAGAGTTGGTGTGATATGACTAAATTATGGAGAAAAAATGATAATATCCAAAATAGCTGAAAAACTTCAGGCCGCATTCTAGACTAATTACAAATTAATGACGATTTCCTTTTTTTTTTTTGTAGCAATTCTTCATGTCGTGTTAATCTGTGTACAGCAATTTCAAACCGCATATTATTTTACATGTCTACTAATTATGGAAAAAAAAACCCAATAATAATAAGAAGAATAAGAATAAGAATAAGAATACGAACTCTACAGAGAAACACTAGTATTGGGGGACAATGCATGTGCTCTCAATTCTCCTTTTTTTTTTTTTAAATGGGACCAAACTAAAAATATAAAGACTATACAGCATTTTAATCCCTCTGCCTCCTGTCTGTTAGCCTTTCCTGTGGTTGGATCTGATCAGCATGCTGCATTCGGGGTCTTCATCACCTCGCTGCGTGACTCAGATTGGGATTTGGGATTTATTTGGGATTGTCCATCGTGCCGATCGCTTTTGAGGGAAATGAGGGCTGACAGTGAGAAGGACACACCCCAACCTCTTCTCTATATGGCCACAGCCAAATGGGATGATAATCCTCTTAGTGCCCATCCTTATTAACCCCTCATCTAAATGAGATGAAAGCCAGCGGCAGTGAGAAAGCCAATTATTCCCCCTGAACCCGGGGCCCGGGCCCTTCTCTCTGTACAATGTGTATATTTCACATTCGATTAGGTGACAAGTGTATCTAAGTCTTCTCTAGAGAAATGTGTAGGAGAAGCTCTCTGGAGACTGATAGACCCACACTCACACACACACACATATACACACAAGGCATAAACTGAATCCTAATTGCCTTGAAATCTGAAATGGTGCTCTAACAATGGTATTTTATTCCATTACCACAGCTCACAGTTAATAAACCTTCAATAACGACTAATTAATCATTGAATTTCATTTGGCCTTCAGACGTCTGTCCCACTGGGAACACACCACTGCTCTGTTTAGTTCCATTTTACTAATTTGGTTTGATTTAATCATTAAATGAATTGAAAATGTGACACTAACATACAGGTTAAACTGTGTTTGGCCTTCAGCTTCAGGTAAGTGAGTGAAATAACTAATAATTAAATAATAATAATAATAATAATAATAATAATAATAATAATAAAAAGCCTGTTAAAATCAACATGACATAATAGCATCATTAATAAAAATGAAAGAAAACCTTATATTACAAACTTCTTCAGTGATAGCTTTAATTCTGATTAAGACGAAGGAATAGAAAACAAGAAGAAGTGTCTATATTTAATTTATAAAGCATTGCTGCATTATTTCTTTTTTCAGGTGGTTTGAGATTCAGGATAAAAATTCAGCTGCTCTGTCTCTCTCTCTTTCTCTCTCTCTCTCTCTCTCTTGTCTTTAGAAACATCTCTGTGATCCCTCATTCTGTCTCAAGATGTTCACGTCACTGTGTTAAAGTTAATATTTACACTGTCTCCTCATAAAGCGTTCATCCCACTGCATTCTCTCAGGTCGTCTACGTGCTATTTTCACTGTTTAACAGAGAACAATGAGGCTGTAAACATTGTTGGCCTCCTCACTCAGTTTTTAATATATGCACAAGACACACTATTTGTGGGTTTATTTATTTTTTTGGTCATACAATGATGGGTTGTCATATACACAAACACAGAACAAACATCATGACTCTAAATAAACCATAGCATGAACATCATATTGAGTTATATATATATAAATTATGTAATAAAAAGGATCATCATTAGCTGTTGTATAAAAATGATGTGTCTTCATAAGTCATAAAAAGCCTTAAGCAATAGTACGAAAATCCCTTCATCGTAAGTCATGATAAAAAAAAAGGCATATATCATCGTAGGCCAAAGGTCATCATGTATGATATAGGACATTTTATGGATGCCATAGATCATTGTGTATAGTAGTATGAAGTCAAATGCCATTGTATGAGAGACAAAAGTTATAAAGATGTATATATTATTAGAGCAATATTGGAAATGGCCACTGGCAAAACCCATCGCTGAGGTCATGACCAGTCATATTCTTACATACAAATGGGCTTTTCTTACAGATTTACAATGGGCTTAAAGGGTAAACAAAAACACATTTTATTAAAAAAAAAGTTTATCCAAAGTGTAAAAAGTAGGTTAAAATAATCAGTGTGTAACACATGTAGCGCAAGAGATGCTGTGTGTAGTAGGGGGCGCTGTAGAGATTTAAAATTAGCAGGTGGCTAATTCCCATCCCGGCATATGATCTCCTGGGCCGATGATGCCATGTGGGGATGGAGATACACTAAACTCCACCCTACACACACAAACACACACACACACACACACACACACACACAAACACACACGCAAACACAGATTCAGAGCCAGAAAGAGGCTTTGGGATGGGATTAAGTTTCCTCCAGAGTGCAAAGCTTCTTAAAGCAGGTATCAATGTGCCTCAGAGTCGCCCGGTCAGTATCAGTGTGTGAAGGGTCGCCTCAACACACACACACACCCTGCGCAGAGAGAGAGTGTGTGCGGGTTCCTCTAACACACACTTCTCTACAGTCCATTTGTAAAGAAAACAAAACAAAACCCTAATATAGGCCTATAGTTTCACTGGAATAAGTAATATTTCATATGTTTTTGAATAAAAAGATGATGAGACATGCTGTTATCGGAAAATCATCAACATCAGGGTGGTGTGATGAAGTGGAGTTATTGTTATCACCCCAAAGTTGATTAATGTCCTACACCAGCATGGGTTTTATGCCTCTTATACCATGGCAATTTGCCAATGATTTCAATATTTTTTTTAATTATAAAAGAACAACTCATCATACTTTTTATCCATTTATAGTTACACTTGGTGTTGTTGATCGTCCATGAAGCAAATTAGTTACTTACATTAAAGCAGCTGTAAAAAAGTTACAGCTTTACCTCTGACTGTTACAAAGAGCTGATACTGGAGACTCCTTATATAAATGTTAAATAAACTTCTCCTTACAGAAAACCTCACCATATCGACAATTACGCATTTTTCTTTGCTAAATAACTGCAGGTTTTTAAATTAATTTATTATTAAATTGAGATTATATGCGACATCTGTTGTGCATGTCCTTGTGAATGAGCTGTTACTATAGAAACAACAACCTATTAGAACGAGCGCAGTAATATAAAATTGTGATCTGTAGCTGCACTACTGTCAAAGCTGCTGTTATAGAAAATTAATCAACACCTTCAGACCAATCAGATTCGAGAATTCAACAGCATGAAACATAAAATATAATATACTTTTTTATTTGAATACAACAAATTTAATAGTTATCTATATTATATATTGTACGTTTATACATTCTATGATAGTGTGTGTGTGTGTGTGTGTGTGTGAGTTTAGGTGTCTGTTAGCCGAGCGTGCAGTAACCTCAGCACTATAAATTTTGGCTTCTATATTTGCTAGCCTATTTCAGAGTGCCGTTTTATACACACACACACACACACACACACACACACTTGCTGTTCTGCTGAGTGAGTTTAATAGGTTTACTGTGTTTGTGTTTCTGATGAACTACAGAGATGGGATACAGCAAAGCTTCACCTGCTGGTTCAACAATTCTTAAAGTAAAGGGATTTATGCATTAAACTTATTATGCATTAATTAGTTTTAGTTCATGACCAAATTGGGAGAACATGGGGTAAAAAAAAAACAAAAAAACACAAAAAAAGAAGAATAAAAACGTTGGGATTGTAACAGTAACTCTGCTTCATTACACCACACCATCGTTGATTATTTTCCATCATCAGCACGGCACTGAGTGTTTTATTCCTTACATTTAAGTCTTTTATTTTTAGAGTAGTATTATCTTACTACTGCTAGCTAGATATTTAGCTGTTTATGTTTAGCTATTCCAGTGTATCCCTATCCAGCTAGTTTTATTTGATCGCTTTATATATTTCTTTATTAGCTAGCTAGCTGTTTATGTTTTGCTCCAATGACAGCTGCTTGTTTTAAAGCTAGCTAGCTTATTATATCTATCTATCTATCTATCTATCTATCTATCTATCTTTATGGCTAGTTGTCTATTTATGTTTTGCTCCCTAGACCATGCTAGTTATGCTAGTTAGCTCATTATATGGTGCTAGTACTAGCTATCTAATTGTTGTTCTACAATAACAGCCATTGTTTTATTGCTAAGTTATATGCAGGTGTTAGCTAGCTAAGTGTTAATGTTTTTCTATGGTAACAGCCCTTCAGTATAGCTAGCTTATTAGACAGTGCTATTAGCTAGCTAAATGTATGTTTTCTCAAATGACAGTCCCTCATTGTAATGCTAGCAAAGTTATTTTGGTGTTGTTAGCTAGCTGTTTTTATCATTTCTGTAAGTCTGTCTGCATACGAGTGTTTCCCGAATGCCATAAAAGTAAATGTAGATAACGTAGTTGACCATGTGGGTGATTTTAGGCAGTGTAAGAGTTTATAATTGTGTATGAGACCCATCAGCTCTTGAGTTGAGCTCACTGATTTATAAGCAGAGGCGATGGATGAAGATGGAACTGAGCCGTTATTGTATTATTAATATTAACTCAGATGCCTACAGTGCAGTTTAGATGCTGTAATAGTGTGGAGGATTTCTCATTAGCTGATAACAGCACTCTACACTCTATCCTCATCCTCGGGTAAAAAAAATCCTTACGCATGGCTTTATTAAACTGAAAATAATGATGACTGTGTTGAATGAAAATAGGCTAGAGGGAGAAAAAAAAAAGGCAAATGACTTATTCAGCTTTGTGAGCGTGTTTGGATAAGCCTTATCTGGTCCATTCAAATACAAGCTGCTTCCCAGGAGGATGGATAAGTGCTGGCGTTTCTCGGGACTGTCAGGACCTGCCAATAGGCGTAATGAGGCCTAAGTCCACATTAACGCAGTCTAAATGAAGTGTCACAGGAAGATTGATCTGAGCACGCTGCTGTCTGTGGCCTCAGGGGCCGAGGAACCGGCCGAATGACTGGCTTCAGCGAGGGAGCGAGGGAGCGAGGCCAACGGAGCAAAGTCCTGCTAAATGTGTACATTACACAGCTGAGCGGCGAACGATGAATACAATGAATATTAAAGAGACTGAAGAGGTTTGGACACGGAGCATTTCTATGAAATAGGCTAATAATCTTTTTTGAATCCAAAACAATTTGCTTATGCTTTGTCCATACATGCACCTATAATAAATTGCCAGTTTAATAGGTACATCTACCATCTAGCTATGCTTATTAGCCACTTTATGAGTTCCACCCAATTTGTAGGTGTACAAACACTAACTGATCCCCTCTAACACATCCATCAACAACAAAAGACCACCGAAAAAGACCAGGACCAGGATCTGAGATAGATTTGTTTTGTTCCTTTTAGAATTTTTAAATATATAAACCCTTTTAGAAACATTTATGCATTAACCACCCAAACAACAAAGAGTGTACAGTCTCTGAGACACAATGTACTAAATCTTGCACTGAACACGTCTTAGCTGATTGACTACACTTGGGCTAAGGAGAATATTGCATGCGTTTCAATTTTCACCAAACTATTACTTAAATGTTATTATATACTATATAACCAAAAGTATATGAACACCTGCCATCACACACATATGTGGGTCATGTGGGTCCAAACTGTAACCAAAGATGTGTAACGGGTATATTATTTTGAAAGGAGATTATTTTTGGGATACTTTTGTTTTGGCGAGTGATCCACTTTTTGGCGCGTACCGGAAGTGCAGCACAGAGATGATGAAGAGCGCGGGGTATGAGTGTGTCGCACACAGAAGTGAGTGCAGTGTCGTGATCGAGAAGCTCGTTCGATAAAGTTGCTTCAACGGAAGATTA
>CM040455.1:2641261-2651701 GCA_022758105.1 Pangasianodon gigas | reverse complement strand
CTTAGAGTTTTTATATGTAAAAATATGTAAAATGTAAAAAATATAGGGCCTGAGTGTATAACTGTGAATACTCAGTTCTGTGCTTCTTCTGTAGTTTACTTTAAATAATTTAATCTGAGAAATAGAGACATGTTAATGAAGAAATGACACAGTTCAAAGTTTAACAATTCATCATTGACACACTGATGAATTAACATCCAGCCCATGTCATGTGGAAACAGATGAGTGTTCTTGTCTTTTTTGTCCTCCATCACACCAAGAGAAAGAGAGGGAGAGAGAGAGAGAGAGAGAGGGAGAGAGGGAGGGAGCGTGCTGGAGGACATTATCAGAGCGATGATGATGTTGTCTGATGATGTCTGATGTAAACCAGAGAGCAGTGGAGTCCACAGACACGGCTGAGTGGGTGCGCAGGACGCGTCGGTGGCTGTGACACTGACAGATGAAATATTTTTGGAGGATTTAATCACTGGAAATGAACTTCCTGTCTGCAGGTGACACGCCGCAAAGAGGCGAAACGAATTGACTGGCGCGGTCATTGTGTTTCTCCTCCCTCTGCTCACGTCCGCAATTCTTCTCGTATTCCTCTCTCTGTATTCGGAGCCAAGAGACAAACAGTTTCATTAACTCTTTTCATTTACTTTTGTTTTATTACCAGCTTCAACTTGGATGTCCTTCATTTCTAGAACAGCAGCTCTGACACCATGACAAGCTTCGTTTTTGTCTTGAAGCTCAGATTATCAGACTGATTACAGTTCATTTATGTAAAGAAGGTTAATGGGCCAAGGACTGATCCTTGAGGGACACCTCACTTCCCAGTGTAAAAAAAAGGAAAAGAAAGAGAAAGAAAGAAAGAAAGAAAGAAAGAAAGAAGGACATGGAGGAAGGAAGGAAGGAAGGAAGGAGAGAAAAGAGGACAAAAGAAAAAAACAAGAAAAGAAAGAGACAGTGGTAAAAGCAAAAGAGAAAGAAAGACATGAAGGAAGGAAGGAAGGAAGGAAGGAAGAAGCAGGGGAAAAGAGTGAAAAGAGGACAAAAGAAAAAAACAACAAAGGAAAGAGAGTGGTAAAAGCTAAAGAGAAAGAATGGAAAAAAGGTGAGAAAGAAAGAAAAACAACAGAATAAAGAGACAGTGGTAAAAGCAAAAGAGAAAGAAAGACATGTAGGAAGGAAGGAGGGAGGAAGGAAGAAAGGAAGGAAGGAGAGGGGGGAAAAAAGAGAAAAGAGGACAAAAGAAAAAAACAACAAAGGAAAGAGAGTGGTAAAAGCAAAAGAGAAAGCATGGAAAAAAGGTGAGAAAGAAAGAAAAAAACAACAGAAGAAAGAGACAGTGATAAAAGCAAGAGAGAAAGAAAGACATGAAGGAAGGAAGGAAGAAGCAGGGGAAAAGAGAGAAAAGTGGACAAAAGAAAAAAAACAACAAAGGAAAGAGACAGTGGTAAAAGCAAAAGAGAAAGAATGGAAAAAGGTGAGAAAGAAAGGAAGAAAGAAGAGAATAAAAAAGGACAGAAAAAGAGAAAGAAGAAATGTAGATGTGTTGAGATCAGGACAGAGAGTTAACATGGTGTCAGATGGTGAAAGTGTCAGAAGCTGAGCTTTCATGTGATTGTGCATTATTATTGTTGTGTAATGTAGAATGGTGTGACTGACACACACACACACACACACACACACACTGCTATCACAGAAGTGTATAAACCCCACTCACTGAAACACACAATCAGATACTCAGAGATTTATGGAGGAGGTCATTAGTGTAGTGAAGAAGCAGCCTGAGGGCAACGGCATTGAAGAGTGTGTGTGTGTGTGTGTGTGTGTGTCACAGTCCCGTAACACACACTGTACAAATACACACTATAGACTGAGCGCACCGTCTCTTACACAGGTCCAACCTGCATTACAGTCAGGAGCTACAGCTGAAGAAACGATCCCAGAGCTGCTCTACATCACAGAGAGAGAGAGAGAGAGAGAGAGAGAGAGAGAGAATGAAAGGGAATGTGTAAAAGAAGAAAAAGAAAGTAGAAGAGAGCAATGAGAGAGAATGAGAGGGATCTAAGAGAGAGGGACAGAGGAAGGAGAAAGAAGAAAGAGAAAGAAAGAGTACATAGAGTAAAAAAAACTAAGAAATAAGAGGAAAGGAAAGAGAAATAGGGATGTGGAGAGAGGAATGGTAAGTAGGATAAAATATAGGAAAGGAAAAGTGGAAAGAAAGAAAGAAAGAAAGAAAGAAAGAATGAGGGAAAATAGAGAAAAGAGGACAATAGAAATAAATCAACAAAAGATAGAGTGGTAAAAACAAAATATAGATTTAATGACAATAAAAGAAAGAAAGAAAGAAAGAAAGAAAGAAAGAAAGAAAAGAGAATGAGGGAAAATAGAGAAAAGAGGACAATAGAAATAAATCAACGATAGAGAGAGAGGTAAAAGCAGAATAAACATTTAATGGCAAAGAAAGAAAGAAAGAAAGAAAGAGGGAAAATAGAGAAATGAAGACAATAGAAATAAATCAACAAAAGAGAGAGGGGTAAAAGCAAAATAGACACTTAATAAAAAAAGAAAAATTGAGAAAGAAAGAAAGAAGGGAAAATAGAGAAATGAAGACAAAAAACAATAGAACAAATAAATGAAACAAAAACAACAGAAATAAATCAACAAAAGAGTGAGTGGTAAAAGCAAAATATAGATTTAATGACAAACAAGAAAAAGAAAGAAAGAAGGAAAGAGGGAGGAAGAATGAGTCACAGCTCTGAGTTCACCACAGCACTGTTGATGTTTGCTAACATGGCAGAACTCAGATGGTAGCTCAGTTAGCGGTCAATGCTAAGTACATGTAAATGTACATAATGTTAGCATTTTCTCATTAATTGATTAACACCTCTGAGGGAAATGTTGATGTTTTTGATTGTTTTGTGTAGTTTGTGCGCTCACTGTGCTTTTACATTGTCTGTATAAAAGATTTTAAAGGCTAATTGCTAGCTAAATCATTAGCTCAGTCATTAGCTAGCGTATATTTGTCTTGGTTATTTGGTGTTTGGGTTATTAGAGTATGAAGGCTGTGTGTTCCATAATTCACACTCTCACTCATTTCAAACAGTAAAAGGACTTTGTAGGGCTTGGTGTGTGTGTGTGTGTGTGAGAGAGACATCCCACGAGAAAGCACTAATTCACAAACACCATTTGAACACATCAGCAACCCTTAGTGTTAGTTATTAGTATTAGAGTATGAAGGGTCACATGTTCCATAATTCACACTGTGAAAGCCTTTGCAAGGCTTTGTGTGTGTGTTTTTGCCATTATTTTTCTCTGTGGCTTTTTTCTTTGTGCAGTTTCTCACCAGACACACACACACACGCACACACACATCAATTTTATGCTGATCCTCAATGTAGGACTTGTAAGACTCATCTCTACTCAGATTCCTTGCAGCTACTTAACTGACAATGCATGTTTTTTTCTTGAGGTTGTGTGTGTGTTTGTGTGTGTGTGTGTGTTAAATCCAGTAACACCTGCAACTGTACAGGAAACTTTTAGAGAATCAATTATCTCTCTCCTCTTCCCAGGAGCGAGGACGATTCTGCTCGACTTGAGCTGCAAACACCTTCTATCAGGAGTCACTCTGCCTCTCTAACACCCGACTCCTCCGTCCTGAACTTGGATCGCTCTGACTCTAAGCCTCTAAAACGTTGACAACCCGAAAAAGCTCTTTTCTCCTGGCCTGTCTCCGCTTTCAGCCTTCTGCTAACCGCTAAAGAAGGCCGGATTTGTTTTCCTTGTGCTGCCGATAGCAGCGCCGCGTTATGCCTTTTCATCCCCAATTAAATAAACAGTCTTTCTGTAAAAGAGGAGCGCGAGGGGAGGGGAGGGGACGAGACACTCAGTGTTCCCTTTTGTCCTAGGGAAAATGAGCGACCGGGGAGAATTCATTGTTTTTATTTAAAAAAAAAAAAAAACACAAAAGGGAAAGGAAACCTGGCTAAAGTGGGACTTCAGCGGGAACAAACGCCTCATTCAGGGGTCAAATTTAATCCGTCCCCTCCTTCGGCTTTTGTATTCAGATTAGAGACTAAGGAGGATTTGCAGGAGCCTGAAGCCTCTTGTTAAAAGCCGGTGTTCTCCACTTAACTTGTAATTTACCTGTCACTTAAGCCCAAAGCGCCGATGGCACTCACCTTTCCCCCTTTTTTTTCTTATTGAGGCCTTGTTGAACAGCCTACTGTAAACAGATTAAGGTGCCAATCTGATGCTTCACACCATCAAAAAGGCATCGGAATGAAGGGAGAGGTCAAAGTAAATCAATGTGCGCTTTGTTGGTAATGTTTAACATTAAAGTTCCTCTGACTAACATTAGTTAACATTACCAAACCATTACCTTTATTAATACACTTTTAGAAAGACAGCTATCAACTGATCCTTTATACCACATCGTTGATTCTGATTGGTCAGAAGGTGTTGATTAATTAATAACAACAGCTCTTATATTAGTGTACAAATCACAGGTTTATATATTTATAATACTCTTGTTCTAATACGTTATCGTTTCTATAGTAACAGCGCGTTCACAGGAACTTGTATGGCAGATGTTATGTTCCACGTAATCTAAATAATGATTGTTGACATGGTGAAGTTGTTCTGTGTTGAGATGTTTATTTACCATTTACAGAAGGAGTCTCCAGTGTCAGCATTTTTGTAACAGTCAGAGGTAAAGCTGTACCTTTTCCGACATCTTCAAGACAGAGGAGTTTACACTTCTACGGTTTCTGTGTAGCATGAAAAGCTACACGTTTTTTTGCCATATTACCCTCAAGAGAGAGAAAAAATAAGACGTTAGTGAAGGAATGACTGTTTATAGCTGCTATAACGTAAGTGAGGACAGGAACTTGTTTTGCAGACATTCCACAACATTCCATGTAACTATAAATGGATAAAAGTATGACGTGCCATTCATTAAAATAAAATAAAATAAATAAAATGATACATAATAATTGTTAGCGTTGGCAAATATAATGTGGTGTAAGAGGAATAAACAATTCAGGATGTGCTGTTATAGGAAAAGAATCAACTTCACCCCACCACTCTGTCACTGGTTACCAAAGTTGATTATATAATGATAAATAGGTTAGAGATCTGACACAAGCCTTAATATAACACACACACACGCACACACACACACACATGTGAGCAGAAAGATACCTGAAAAATGACAGGTTGTGATCAGTTATTCCATATATTTACTACCTGTCCTATAATCTACAGTTGATAGGCGCTGATTCTCATCTGACGAAGAAGGAAGAAGTAGAACGTGACCAAAATGACCGAATTGCTCCATCAGCCCGAAGTATTTAGCGTAAAAATGGATTACTATGGAGGAGCTCAACGTGTTTCCTTTTGCCCTGGTTAGCAGACCCCTGTGAGTGTGTGTGTCATAGCGACATAACTTCTGGCCCTCATGAGGGAAACATTTATAACAGAGACTGTAATTAGAAGCCTTACGTCCATTTTGGCCGGAGGCCACGAGGAACAATTTGGTATTTGTAGCTTTTTTGGTGTGTGAGGTGCAAAGACGGAAATCGGTTCTCCTGTTTTCTGTGAAATGCAGTATGTAATTCCAGTACAATAGCCTGAATTGAAAAATGGCAGAAAATTTAAACATACCTTTGGATATAGGTCATGTTCAAATGCAAATCTTATTAGTGTTACATTTAGCAATAGTAAATTGTAGCTATACAGCTATGAGTTTATGAGCAAATTAGATAGCTGATGCTAGCTAGGATACAGATCGGTAACAGTCGCATCTCACTCAATCACTTTCAGTAAGCAGTTTATCCTGGTCAGGGATCCGGAGCCTATCCCGGGAACACTGGGCATGAATACATCATCTCAGAGCACATGCACACACACAAACACACATTCACACCTTTATTTATTTATCTTAGCGAATCTACCTAGTGATGTTTTTTTGGGAGGTAGGAGAAAACCCGGAGAACCTAGCGGAAAGCCACATGGACATGGACATGGAAGATGTGGAACTCTACACAGACAGTAAGCCAAGCTCAGGATCGAACCCGGGACCCTGAACAGTCGCCTCTGTATGTCCTAAGTATAAAAGGCAACCGGAAATCAACCACTTTTTCCTTGTTAGCTCACATCCTTGGTCGGATTTGTATGCTTTATATATAAAAGTGCTTAATACATAAAAGGCAAAATATTTTTTTGTATGTAATTTACCCTCTTTTTTTTTTTTTTCTATGTCCCCATAATAGATGTCATAAGCCAGTCAAATTCTGATGAATAAATACACTGTCTGTGGGTGTCGATGGGGGTCGATGGGGGTCACAGTGGCTTAGTGGTTGGGGGTTCGAATCCCACCTATGCCCTGTGCGCGTGGAGTTCTCCCTGTGCTTCAGGGGTTTCCTCTGGTTACTCCAGTTTCCTCCCCCAGTCCAAAGATATGCATTGTAGGCTGATTGGCATTTCCAAAATTGTCCATTGTGTGTGAATGTGAGTGCAATTGTGCCCTGTAATGGGCCCTGGATGGGTGTCCCCAGCCTTGTGCCCCAAGTCCCCTGGGAATAGGCTCCAGGCTCCCCCCAACACTGTGTAGGATAAGTGATACAGAAAAAGGATGGATGGATGGATGGATGGATGGATGGATGGATGGATGGATAAATCCACAGTCCCACCCACAAGAACCAATTGTCTTGTTGGTTAAGGCATTAGCATAAACGTCTGGCCTTTCAGATTCTTACACTGATGCATGTTCAGATATAGACAGCATGGAGATATGTGTATGAGCAGTAGGCGAGCAATCTGAAAAAAAAAAAAAATTATGTCATTTGAGCCAAAGACTTCACATTATTTAAATAATTTTTGTCAGATGTTAAGACTGAAATCCTTAAAATCCATGCTTGGAAGGTCACCTTGTCAATCTATTTCTTGTTAATGGTACGGTTTGTCCTATAGCAAACGAAGTAACGATAGCTGGCTAGCTGTTTACCATCATCTCTGTGTGCAGCCTGACTTTCTAAGATTGGAGTGTGATGATGTATTGCGTATTTGAGCTAGCGTATGACGTTTGCAAACACTGATACAGGGCACTGTATGCACTGCAGTCAATAACATGCTAGTAAACTTTATGAAATTATGAAGTAGTGTAAGGTTACTGACAGTGTGGAGTTTCACACGGCAATATGGGTTTCCTCCAGGTTCTCCGGTTTCCTCTAACATCCCAAAAAATGCCAGTAGATGGAATGATGCTAAAAATTAAAGCAGTTACTGCAGATAGAGAAAATGAATGAATGCTCGGCAACAAAAGAATAACTGTGAGTAGTCGAATATCTAATGAAGAGTAGTGATGTAACCATTCAAACATGATGCTAAAGTCCCAAAGCTCCCCAATAAGACAGGGGATTTCGAAGAATGCAGCTACTAAGGCATTTGATCCGGCTTAACTGTTTCGGTTTTCTCATGAGCACCCACTCCTTCTTTTCGAGAGTGAAATTAGGATTATGGTGAAAAAACAAAAGTGTCTTTTGTTATTCCGACACACTTGTCCCTACTTCCACATCATTTCCGATGCAGCGTCTCAGCACAAAGCTCTTGTTTGAGCCTGGATTTGCCTTCCCGTCTGCAACGGAGGCTAAAAGGAAGAACAAAACACTGGAGAAAATCCACATTGTGTTCGTCTACAAAGTCTGTGCGTCTTATTCAGATTATAGGCCTGCTAAAAACAATGCAGAAGGTTTCACGCTAATTGCTGCAGCACTACAGCTACTTGAAAATGCTGCTTTGTAAAAAGAGGACGTTTGTACACTCCTGCTCACACACACACCACACTCAGTGCAAGTTAGAGCTAAATTAAGAGCTTCTGTATGTGTTAAATGCTCACTAGAAGCTGTGGAGTGTACGGCTTGATCGTTCGAATCATCTCCGGGTGATTAAATGGAGAGTTAGTTTATCTCAACCTGATCTCAGGAGTCATTTGAAACCGTGCAGTCGCTCAGTTCTGATACTGAGGTCTATTTTTACAGAGGTGTGTGAACACACCAGCGTTTTCAGACATATAATTAAGGAAATCAGGTTTTAGTCTCAACGGGGTTGAATGTGATCTGCAGGCGAAGGTTCTGACTGAATGAAATTATGAACAAATTTGAACTGAATACTTCTGTTAAAATAAAATAATTTGCAACCGTATGCGTTTGTTTTATGTTTTATAAAACGTATGCTGTGTAATTATTTGCTTCTTAAATTATTATTATGTCAGGAAAGCAAAAAAGAAGGGATGGTGAGGGAACGATAAAAGAAAAGAAATAAATTAAAGCTTAAATTAAATGTAAATATAAACAGATCAAAAATTTGTCGTTCTTTGATTAATAAAAAATGTAATCAATGACAGATTGATGTAGTATAAGAGGAATAAAACACTTCGGGACTTGCTATTATAGGAAAATAATCAAGTTTGGTGTGGTAACAATAACTCTGCTTCATTTTCATTGTTTTTTAAAAAATTTTTCATTTAAATTTTGAATTTTTTTCAAATTTATTTTCATTATTTTCCCATAACAGCACGACACTGAGTATAGAGCCTATGCGCCTTTAGGACATGCTGAATCACTGTGAATATGTGGCCTGATACGTGTGTTAATGGTAAACTGTAGAAATGTAGAAATGATGATTAAGCTATTGATCGTGGTCTTTAAACTCTCCTTTAAAACTCAGGTCTTCACTCAATAGTATCATTGTACCTAAAGCATGGTACAAGAAGCCTAAAGTGCCTGTATTTAATGCAGAATAAGGAAGCAAACCCCCTGCTACATGGTGTGTTCCTCCATCTAGTGGTGATATTCGAACATGGAGGAAATGTTAAGCTCTATGACCCTCTTCTGGTCAGAATTGGGGATTACATCTGCAGTGTTCTCAGGGAAAAAAAATGAGCCCAAAATGTCAAAATTATTAAGCTTTTAATGCTCATAACAACAAATCATTGGTCAGGAAATTAGCAGGAATTACACAAATAGATAAAGGAAGTTAGTATGGGAAACTTTTCTTTTTGATTTCTTTAAATGTTTAAGCCTTGTGGCTCTTGATGGGCTGCATCAGATGTGGCAGATAACCAAATAATGACTAATCTTGAAAAAAAAAAAAACATCCCAGAAAATATTTTTTGGAAAAATTTGTACTCCCTGACATGTGTTCGTTTGAATTTTACATCAATCATTACCATGATTTTACCTTTGCATACAAGAAGACTCTATACATATGCCTGTATGTAAAGTGCTATGTTTATACATTTCCAGGCTTCTGTTGAGAGTGTAAAAAGTGTAAAAAATGTAATTGAGGAATATCAATACATACGGTGTATACAATAAGTGTATATTAATATGCAATAAGTACATAGGGATCAAGAATCAGCATCAGATTGAATTCAGGAATCTGCTCAAGACAATAACACAATACTTTCCTAATAAAAACAGTTGCTGTTTTTATTCTTATGGCACAATTGTGTATAAACTGTTCCCGTGTAACACTGAATCGTCCTGAATTCTCCCTCTCAGTGTGAGTTGTGATTCGCAGTGCCGTGAGCATTCTGCTTATTCTGTGTTCTGTGTTCAAGGAGATTAAAACCACACATATGGTGGTATTTTTTTTTTTTTTTGCAGAATTGTCCAATAAATAACACAATTTTCACACGAAAAAAAAACAATCTCATACTACGAATCTACGGTTTAATCACTCTCCTCCCAAAGCCAAATAAAGATAAAGTACGTCTTGACAAGTGGAGATCCATAACACTCCATTCTTGTGGTGAATTGCTCATTACAATAATGCGACAAAGACAAAGACAAGGCCAACCCTGGTACTATAACATACACTAGCTATGAACAGAAATGGATATTATATAAAAATATTGCACTGTAAATAAAAAGGAAGAATATTGCACAGATGCTGCACAGATAAATATTCCACACAAAATGTATTACATCTTCATGATAACACAAGAACCCATATATATTTATAGTGAATATTTGATGAAAGTATGAGATTAATCTAATTTTAAATAAGCACATACATTTGTTAATATCTTGGACAATTTTTGTATCGCACAATACAGTTGAGCTCAAAAGTTTACATCCCCCTTTCAGAATCTGCAAAATGTTAATTATTTTACCAAAATAAGAGGGATCATACAAAATGCATGTTATTGTTTATTTAGTGCTGACCTGAATAAGATATTTCACATAAAAGACGTTTACATATAGTCCACAAGAGAAAATAATAGTTGAATTTATAAAAATGACCCCGTTCAAAAGTTTACATACCCTTGATTCTTAATACTGTGTTGTTACCTGAATGATCCACAGCTGTGTTTTTTTTGTTTACTGATAGTTGTTCAAGAGTCCCTTGTTTGTCCTGAACAGTTAAACTGCCTGCTGTTCTTCAGAAAAA
>CM040455.1:2615485-2641161 GCA_022758105.1 Pangasianodon gigas | reverse complement strand
TGTAAACTTTTGAACGGGGTCATTTTTATAAATTCAACTATTATTTTCTCTTGTGGACTATATGTAAACATCTTTTATGTGAAATATCTTATTCAGGTCAGCACTAAATAAACAATAACATGCATTTTGTATGATCCCTCTTATTTTGGTAAAATAATTAACATTTTGCAGATTCTGAAAGGGGGATGTAAACTTTTGAGCTCAACTGTATATTGATGATATTAGATGTGAGGGTTAAAATCTAATACCTATCAACAGTTCAGCATTAAAACTATTATAATAGTAATTACTATAGTATAATGTAGTAAATAGTATCATGCTCTACTGGGTTCATGTTTCCTCTGAATATTGTCATCTGCCCTTTTGTGTAAATTTGTCCTTTAATTGGATAATGTGTGTTTAGTGTGTTTACTTTTAGATACCCCCAAAGGCATTTTGGAGGAAAAAAGGATGATAAAGTAAACAATCCACCTCGTTTGTTTCACCCGCGACTGTATTTTACATGCAATTTCTCAATCACTGCTGATGACAGATGTGTTACAGATGTGTGTGAAAAATATCAGCTGAAATGGAAATCCAATCAAGGGGGTGTGTCATATGACTGTCAGTGATAAGCTGGATGAATTTACAGTCTGGGCTAGAAAGAAATCAGCCCTAGCCTTGCATCGTCATACCATTTGGTGTATTTTTCTTCATAACATATTCCTCTTGGAGAATGTTGCTGTTCTTAGCTTTGGGTTCTCCCTGTATTTTTTTTTTCCAGTTGTTGTTCTGTTACCAGATGTACTCACATCATCAGTGTTTGCTTTGTGAATAATGTGCCTTTTTATATCCTCTGTGTGTCATGATTCTCTGCAAAAGTCTGTTCAGTTGTATTGTCCATATCCTGACAATGATTCCTGCTTTGCCCTCAGTAAAATCCATACACATTTTACACATCTGCATTAATGGGACCTCAACTATAATATTAAAGATATTCACTTCTGAGCTTCAGTAAACATATGTATCATATATCTGTGATCTGTGTGATATTTTGAATTACAATTACAGGAAATGATGCAAACACAACTGAACATTCTGACAGTTAAATCTTGCAAAACAGCTCTGCTTCCTGTGATATTGTGTAAATGTGGAAGTTGTGCTCAGACTGTTGGAACCATGTGCACTGAAAACTTTAGAAAATACTTAGGCCTTTAATAAGGCATGAGGTAAAACACAGGCATTTCAGGACTATACATTTTAGACTTTTTAGATTTTTTTTTTTTTTTTTTAATTTTAAAACAATTACAGAGCATTGTTGAAGTCCTTGGAATAAGATGTTAAACAGATTCTAAACACAGAGATACAAATACAATATATACATAACATCAGTGTAACATACTGCTTGGAGATTTCCCCTCCAGTCCAGCAGAGGGCACCCTCGTTTATTTACTTATTTCTTTTTTTCTGGAATAAAAAGCACATGGACTTTTCAGTCAACAGAACACTACATCTAACAGCTGAAACATTGGCCAGTAACTCCCTGACTTTATGTTGAGGGCACATCATATACTCATAGTCAGTATTAATAATGCACTAAACTAGCTAAGTAGCTCACTGTATGTTTGCATATGTTTATATTACATTAACTGCCACTTTTTAATTTCGTGAATTAGCATTCTGGGCAACCAAATTTGAAAATCATGAATGTATGATTTTATTTTTGGATACGAATGGATTTAAGCACCAATGATTAGTACAAGCGTTTACGCAAGAAAATTTGGTATTAATGAAAATCCGGTAAAACGTTCGTATCCTGCTCGTGCTCCTAATTGTGCATAAGTTTACGCATAATAAGACAAACTAATGATCGACTTCAAATCATAGAATGTACACGGATTATTGCACTTTTAAATCTGGAATATACTGCCAAGTTTAAATTGCTTATTTTTTATTACGTTTAAAGCAATTAGCAGACACAAAACCATAAATTAAGACAAATAAACCTAATCGTTCAGTTATGACAAAATAAATGGTGCTGTTTTTCAGGCTGATCGATCATTTCATGCTCACAACAGACCATTTATGGCGTTTGTGGGCGTCACTACGTGCTAACCCTGACTTCTATGTACTAACCCTAACCCTAACCCTAACCCTAACCCGTGCACGCGCTTGGTAATTTACAGGTGACTGGCATTCATCAACATACACACGCAAGTACAAATAAAATCAGCTTTTCTGAAACTTTTGTAAATCCGACAGAACGTTTTAGTTTGGTTTGGTTAACACAAACATTTACACGCAAGTTTACTAAAAGAGTGATCAAATGAGACCCACTGTGTGCCTTACGAATGCATCATATCATAAATATGTTAGAAACATCGTTATAATTCATTGAAGAAATGGCCTTTATAGAAAGTGTTACCACAAACTCACTCAGTTCCACAAAAGTATTATTTTTCAGTCTACAAGCTGATGAAATGAGCAAAGGAAGGTGCAGAGAGCCATAAGTAACACAGACGCCCTGTTAGACTAACCTGTTTTGTTTTTTTTTTTTCAGTTTTTGATTTATTGGCTTCATAGATAATGTGTTTCCTGTTTTTCTCCACTTGGTTCCATTTATCAGATTGGAAGCTGACACATACATTCTCTGTCTCCATGCTCTTTATTTCTTTTTCCAGTAATGGATGATTGTTTTTGTGGCCTTTTTGTAATAGTTCACAGTCTCCACGTGAGAACAGTGCAGAAAAGCTGTGTGCTTTGGAGGGGACGTTATGTACAGAGCCTTGTCTTAAATTCCTGATCAGGGCCCTGTCATGATTCAGAAGTGTGTATCTCTCCGTCATCATCATGAGATAGCGTACAGCACTAACACACCCTTGCCAGGAAGAACAATGGATCACATCATGCCATAATTTCCATAATTCCTTCATTCTAACTAGCCTGGAATGTACAGAACCAAAGCTGAATCAGTTGTCAGATAGAGATTTATTTTTTGGTGGCATAAAACCTGATTTTATGACAGAAAATTGTATTAAAATATTATTTTCTATGAAACAAAGCACTGTTGCCACCCCAAAGTTAATTATTTTCCTACTACAGCAAAGTCTAAAAGTGTTTTATTCCTCTTATACCACAGCAATTTGCCAACAATAACAATTCTTTATTTATTAATGGAAGTCATGTCATACTTATCATCATTTATACTAGTTAGTTAGTTAGTTCCTGTTATCCCTTACCTTATTAAAGCAAGAAACAGTCGTTCCCTTGCCAGCTTCACTTTTTTCTCACACTTAAAGTTAATAAGACAAAAAAAACCACACACAGACACACACACACCTTGTCATGATACCGAGAAACCGCAAAGTGTAAACTCCTCTGTTAACTTAAAACTTAAAGTTACAGCTTTACCCCTGACTTTTTTTTACAAAGTGCTGACACTGGAGACTCCTTCCATAAATGTTAAATAAACCTTTTCTTACAATTTCCTTAAAATTTACCATAACAATGATTGCACACATTTATTTTAATCCGTTTATGTGCAGTTTAAAGCATGAAAGCCCCTGTGAATGAACCGTTACTATAGAAACAATGTATTAGAGCGAGCAAATGAATATAAACTTGTTATTTACATCTGCGCTACTGTCAGAGCTGCTGTTATAGAAAACTAATCAACACCTTTTGACAAATCAGAGTCCAGAATTCAACAGCGCAGTGGTTACTGTGGAACTGTACGCCATTCTATTATAATTTTATGAGGTTTTACAGAAGAATTTGAATGAAATCCCTATCACAACAGCAAAATGGATAATACTGTATAATACATTACATAACTTCAATGATTTAAATTTAAATTCTGTTTAATTTTAGTATTTTTCCGGAATGACATCCAGCCAGTGAAAGTTTGCCATTTATCTGCTCCGAAAGTTTTAAACAACCCTTCATATTTGTGTGATAAGACGATAATGAACATCTCTCACATCTCTTGGTTCACTCAGGCTCGGCCCTGAGGTCTAAAGCAATCTAAAGAGGAAACTGGAGTCCAGCTTGACCACTTAAATTTCTCAGAAGTGATTACATACCACATCTGCATAATTACAAACGTCTTATTTTAGCCTGCATAACTGTAAAAACCGTTAACATCCTACGTCTTCAAATCCCTGTGAGAGGGAGAGACTCAAACCAGGATTTTCCCCCCTGAGTCATTTCAAAATAATGTGGGTGGGTCTGCGAGAGGTTTTTAAAGAGCCTGGCACTGATGATACACAGATGTGGGAATGACTGGGGGAGTGTATGGATGCTAACTGGAATCTGGAGAACACATTTCAACTGTTTCAGGAAAAGATAAGAAAGCAAGCCACTTTAATAGAGAAGGGGTTAAACAGAAGAAAAGAAGACCGCTGAAAAAGGTAAGGCTCTGTATAGTGTAAATGAAGAGAATCTAGAAGCATTAAATTATATTTGACCACACAAAATTCAAATGTGACGTGACACTGATTTAAAATATTAAATAAGCTGAATATGTCACTATTTTCCAAAATGTTTGATTTTAATAGGTAACAAAGGTTGTACTTCGTGTAATTCACTAGGTCTTAATAGAGTTAAGACAGTTTTCAAGTTATATGAGATCTAATAAAATTGAAATGTTTCTGCAAGAAAAAAAATCCAGGTCTGTTGTATTAGATTACAGTTATTATAATTAGCATTTCATCATTGTTTCTCTAAAAATGAATGCTTTTATATCCACAACTGAAAAAACCAAAGGCAGAATAAAGATGTGTGATGTGAACACAACCTTGGCTCTGTTACAACAAAGTGGAAGTAATCTGTCCAGCTTCTTGATTGCAATCAAGATATCTTGTTTAGTTTCCTGTTTGCTCTACTTACCATGCCGGATGATCAGACTTCTAATAACAACCCCAAACATTTACTGTGCTAGTTAGTTAGTTAGTAGATTAGCAGAAGAAAGCTGTGGACTGAAAAATAAAACTGTTTGAATTGTGGTGGAAATTCACCTGTAAAATGAGAAATCGCTAAAGTAAATATTTTATTCAATTAGCAGTTGATCACAAGCCCGGGTACGGGCTCTTACCTTACCAACCAGACCTTATCTCAGAGTGCTAGAAGGGTTGAGAAAGAAAACTGGAGTATATATAGTTCCATTCATGAATTATTCATTTCATTCTTATTCTTATTCATTTCATAAAGGACACAGAAATCAATCAACACTGATTATCATATTATAACATAATGCCACCTCCTATGTTCCTCCCCATCTTCTTCCCATCATGTATCCCCATGATTCTTGGTATATGTTCTCACGGCCATAAAACTGCATACTACAGCACTTTTACAACCCCTCGCCCCTGACCACCTAGGCTGATTCACCAAAGAGGGAAGTAGACCTCTGAACAGTCTGTACTTTCTTCCAAAAATATACAGCTCCCTGAGATCATAAATTTCCTCATTTCTTATTGCAATCTGTTCTTTCTCACATTTGAACTGCTATGTGCACAGAACAGTTAGTATGTTAGTAATCTTAATTTTCTCCATAATATGTTGCATTTTTACACTTTCTGGCTGCTTTCTGTTTACCGCACTGATACAACTCATACTATTGCACTGTACAACTTACTGTGGATGCACTGATGATCGTACTTACTTTGCTGCTTGTTCCACACACACACACACACACACACACAAGTCCTCAGAGTGAATGTAACCTCAGGGAAGATGCATGCTAAATAAGTGTAATTAATATATATATATATATATATATATATATATATATATATATATATATATATATTTTTTTTTTTTCACGGTACTGTGCAAAAGTCTTAGGCACCCTATTTTTTTTTAGTACAAACTTTGGTATAGATTTTTATTTTATGACTTCTACATTATTAACTCAGTACAAAAACATTTTAGATTCCAAACATTAGTTTTCCAGCACAAAATTAAATGTTACAGAAAAAATGTTTGTATGTCAGTAAAGAAAGCAGCAGATTACATAAGAGACACTTTTCAGACAAAAAAACTGTTTTTGCTGCAAAAATAAGAAGTGAGTCGATAGTCAAAGTCTCCAGAAGAACTGTGGCTGCTTCTGCAAGATGCTCAGTAACACTTACAGTTCATTTCCTTATAAAACTGCACACACTGCACCTGAGACTACTATTTTTTTTAAAAGCGAAGGATCGTCACACCAAATATTGACTTTGTTTCATTTATTACTGTTTACTGATCTTTATAATATTTTTTTTAATGTAGAAACATTTAGTTTCATTATTTTTGAAGGCATCTTTGTTCTACAGCATTTCTTTGCACGTGCCTAAGACTTTTGCACAGTACTGAATTTGGTTATTATTTACTTTAGATTCTATACTTAATATCTATCTATCTATCTAGTATGTAATTATATTGTAAAATATCCACCTGAATATATAGAACAGGCAAAACAAATTTATGTGAGTAAAACAGACAGTAAGGAAACCTGTTACGACACTTATTAGTCTCTTATTAGGTCCCTTCCTGCATAAAAATTCAATGTATTCTGTTCTCTAAAATTCTGTTCTCAGTTACCGTGAAAAATCCTTAAAAATAGTAGTGGACTGATTGATTGGCCTGTAAGTAAGGCCAATTGATAAAAGCGCTTGAGCTCTTCTGGGATATTTAGTGCAGCAGAAATGTTCATATGTTAAGCAAATGTATGGAATTCCTACTGAGTCATGAATGGACACAGATGCTATTCTCAGAGGGTCTTAATGCTTTGTCTACAGAAACAACCAGGTTTGAGATGTAATCCACAAATTCCTAAAGACGTTTGGATTCAGAATATGGATTTAATACATATTTAAAGCCCAAATCATAAATTTCAGCCATAGTGACATATTCTGGTTATATCATTGTCAAATGGTAGCACTGGACTTAATACTGCTCCTTGCTCAATTCGATATTGCGAAAAAATAATGCGTTTCCAAATCCAATTAAAGAACTGTGCGTAATGAGACACGCCTCTGTTTTTGGGAAAACTCAACCCCGTGTGTGTAACTCTTGCGCAATCGTAGCGCTTAAGCCTATAGCTACTTCTGAGATCTGAAAAAAAAATATATGCACCCAATTTCGGTATTAAATTCTCACTAGGTTCACTTAACTCAACTATGAGTATGGCCTTTGTACGGGTCATGAAAATACCAAGAATATAGTAGGTTAAATAATGGGGTATATACAATATATATTTTTAAGACTAAAGAGTTTACTTTATATTAGAGTTTATGGTTTATAGTCCAAATACCTCCTTAAGTGTGCAAAAAATTCAGTATATATTTGCAACAACACAGACAGCCAGTAGTGCCTTTCCTGGCATATGGTGAAAAACAAAGAAAAATGAACAAAAACACGTAATGCGCATGCAACTTTTAGTATAATCCATATATTATATATATGGGAACAAATCACTAAAAACTGTTCTTCTTTCCCTTTCAGGACTCGATGGATCTAGGACAGTACATAATTCTCTGCATTTGTGCTGTAAATGCAGTTGTCTGGGGATGTCCACTGCAATGCCAGTGCAACGACACGAAGATTTCATGCAGTAGATACGAAATTAAAGATTTTCCTTCCCCCATTCCCTTAAAAACAACCTCTCTAATAATTACCCGTACTAACATCACCTCACTGAAACCAGCTAATTTTGAAGCATTCTCTGAGACTCTTACAATGTTGACAGTAATAGATTCAAGGATAAGGGAGGTGCAACCTCACACCTTTGACAAGACTCACCATCTAATCAGCTTAATGCTTTCAGTAACTGAGCTATCTTCTCTACCAGAGGACCTGTTTCAGAAATTGCAGTCACTCGAGAAGCTGATTCTGAGAGACAACAAACTAAATACACTCCCTTCATCCCTGCTTGCTCCTCTTAAAGCCCTGAAATTATTAGACCTGAGGAAAAACATGCTGATGTCTATTCCAGAGGAGGCGTTTCAGGGTCTGACTCACCTGGAGAACCTTGTGTTGGAGGAAAACAACATCAGCGAACTGCACTCAGGAACCTTCCTTGGACTTCACAAGCTCAAGACCTTGTCCCTTAAACAGAACAAGCTGGAAGTGATCCCAAGCAATGTCTTTGAGGACCTGGTGAACCTTGAGTCCTTGCATCTGCAGAACAACGTCATCACACACTTACCTGCAGAACTTTTCACACATCAACAGAAGCTGCAAAAGCTCTACCTCTCTAACAATTGGCTATCTTTCCTTCCTAAAGGTATCTTCTTGAACATGCCCAATCTACAGCATCTCTCACTCTACGATAACCAGCTGCAGACACTGTCTCCCAACATCTTCGGCCCTATGCCAAGGCTCCAGCAGCTGTGGCTGTATGACAATAAGTTAACTCGTCTTGATGAAAACGTGTTCAGCAATTTAACTCATATAAAACTTCTAGTGCTTAGCAGGAACCAGATATCGTACATCTCTCCTGGTGCCTTCAATGGATTGACTGAACTGAAAGAAATTTCTTTACAGACCAACCACCTGAAGAGGCTCGATGAAGGAGTGTTCAGCGGTCTTCCTAATTTGGTTAACATATCGCTGAGAAACAACCAGATTCAGCACCTTCCTGGGAAGCTTCTCGATGGTCTCTCTTACTTAAAGCAGCTGGAGCTTCAAAATAATTCTCTACTCTATTTATCAGAGGAGCTTTTACACTCACTAACCAATGCTACCAAAGTAGTACTATCTGAAAATCCCTGGAGGTGCGACCATGACATTGTACCACTTCGAGACTGGCTGTTGAAGTACCAAGATAAAGTAAATAATAGCAAATCCCTCAAGTGCTTTAGTCCCTCCTGGTTGAAGAACAACAGTATTATAAACCTTGAAGATGCCCACTTTCAAACATCTACTAGATCCGCTACTTCCAGTGAACCAGTTACTTCTACGGATAAAATGAAAATTCCTCCCACTCCTCTACCTAATAGTAGCACAACCGTACCTGCAGTTAACACCACATCACTCTCCGAGAACAAAGACCACACCAACGATCGATGGAACACACACATGATCATTATTGCTGTGGTTTTAGCTGCAGTTATTGTGACTATCAGCATCTGTGTTGTCTGGTGGAGGAGGAGCAAACGACGCGGCAGTCAAAATATAGACCACTGACCTTTTGAAGATTTAACCTTTAAACGGGGGAATTTCAGTGGTTGAACATTTTGTGAAAATTTAATCAACTTTATTACAACATTCAGGCCTTGATTCTCTAAGATCCCAAATAACGAGCACCAATCTACGTGTACAATGGGATAAAAGAGTATTCTTGTTTTCTACAATTAAAATGGCACATGTGAATATGGAATGATTGACAGTTGACAGCATTGGTGTTTTGATATTACTCTCCGATATTACATGACCCTCTGGAAGCCCTGCCACCTTTTCCCTCGCTTCACATTAGTAATCTTTCTTCTCGTCTCAATTTTCTTGCTCGAAAGATGCAGCATTCTTGCTTTCTGTCAAGGTAGAGGGAGAAAATCATGAGTTTTGAGTTCATTAATGTAAAATAAAATCTTTTAATAGACAAGTATATACATCAGTTAACTATATTTATTAGGGATGCCACCAAAATAACCAAAAATGGTCAAAAACTAACAAAAAGAGAATATGTATACGCCAAAAACGAATGATGTAAAACACCTTACAAATAATTTTAATGAACGTGATAATTACAAAATGACTAAAAACCAGCTTGTCATGGTAGAAACTAGAGAGTGTGTATATACGTATAGGGTTTTACAGTAACCTACTACCTGTAATATAATCTAAAAACTATTTGCAACATTCTTTTTATGTTTTTCCTATCAATACTGGTTGTAAATTATTTTTTGAAAGTCATCACAAATGGACTGGGAAAAGGATTCCCATATCTTACAAAACCAAGCAATACACCATTATACATATTGCACCATTACGTAATTTTATTATAAAAAGATTCTTTTAATGAGCAGCTGAAATTTCCAGCTTCCTTAAATGACTTTTACTGTCTCGATTTCAGTATTTTAGGTGTTGCTCAAAAAACAATAAACATAATTAAAATAAATTGATTGGAGTGTTTGGATGAATATAGGTAATGGATTATGTTGTGTACTTCCTGTTTGCTTTGTGTTATTTTGTAAAAAGGAAGATACATACATACTTTCCTGCCAAAAGTCGAGAGCACAATAATAAAAAATAAACAAAAATAAGTGAACGACTGCAGTTCACTTTCCCTGACCAATGAGAAGGCATCAACAACTTCACTGGACAAAGTCTGAAATGAATTCTGATTGGTTTAGTGTTTTCGGTAGTGTTGCTCCTGCATGCAAGGAAAATGTGCCCTCTAGGATGTCTCTATAGTATAAAAAACATGAATTAATAAAATAAAAAGAGGTGCCCTTTTTATTTTTCACTCACCCCTCTGTGTGTCACATGCCTATTAGCTAATAATTGTGTATATAGCTAAATAGTTAAACCGGCAGGTAGTGTGTGATTTCCACCTGTGTGTTATTACCGGCAGCCTAGGGGCTGTGAGCCAGAGAAAGATGGAGCTGGTCAAGTTGATACAAATACAACACAACACAATGCAACACAACACAACACAACACACTCGCCTTGAACTTGAACTTGAACCTGAACCTGAAGGAGCTGTGGAAGTGGCGCCACCTCAACAGGTGAAATAAAGAACAGGAGAATAAAAGAAGCACAAAGCTTGGTCACAGACACACACACACACACACACACCCAGAGGAACATCAGTGACACTTCCATGGCCCAGGTCCTATCTATTTTTTCTCCTCTGTTTTCATGTCACACATTTTCTTGTCACATTACGTAACTCACCTCTTCTGTAATTCGTCTCTAGATTTGGACTTGTCAGGTGCTATGCTATGTTGTGCTGCTAAATATTTTATTTTTATTGGCATTGAAACGAAAATACCTTCCACCTCTGCCTTTGTGCCTTCTCTTTCACCCTTTAGTATTCAATTCATGTTTCCAGCCCTCCGTGCACTTGACCTTTTATAGAGTTTTGTGGGCGTCACTACATTCGAATTCAATTTTATTTCTATAACAATGGACATTGTCACAAAGAAGCTTTACAGAAATCTGGATGTAGGTTTAAATTTATCCCTAATGAGCAAGCCAGAGGTGACTGTGGCAAGGAAAAACCTCCTGAGACGACATCAGGAAGAAACCTTGAGAGGAACCAGACTCATCTAGGCGAACAGGATAGTGCGATTATGAACCATTTCTCATCCACAGGTTTATACTAGAGAGTCAAGCAGTGCATTGAAAGCATCTTGTGTATGAGCATCAGAGTGATTTTTGGATTTCATTAGAGTTTTAACTACAAGTCTATAGTATCCTAATGAATTTATCGACTGTTCAGTGACTGGGACTTGAGTGTAAACTGTTTACATACAGTAAGTGTGAAGCTAAAATGTCTCTGAGGCCCTCTACTGGCTGGCTGCATCACAATTTTTTTTTTTTTTTTTATCATTTTTACATGTATAGTTGACCTTGTTATCTCCTCCAATTCTTCCTTATGATAAATGCGTTTTATAGGAGTTATCTGGGTATGTTGCTCATTTTGATATCCAAGCTAGCTTGCTGTACTGATATTATAACTAGCAAACAAAACGGGAGTGATCGAAGTGATAAAAACCAAGGCTTAAACCAAGGCAGCTAACACTAGCTAAATTTCAGAACAATTTACTATTAAATAAATTTTAAAAAATAGGTTTATTTTTGAATAAATAAATAAAATGTAGAGTTATCTTATTATAAAATCCCAGTACATCTTTTGGTGTTATGTTAAAGTGGTTCATATATTTTCATACATAAGTTGAGACACATTTAAGGATTTTTGTTTACATCAGCCACTTGGTGTCAGTGTTGGTGTATTAATGCATTACTGACACACTGCCAAGTGTTTGTGAACTAGGAACTCCCACAGGCCGAGATGTCCAGCTACATGCGTGCGTAAGTAAATATCATCACTCCAATTAGCTGATATCTTTAAGTTTTTGCACAAAATACAACGATGAGATGTTCAGGGTTCAACCAGACACATTGGTGGTTAACACTTCAGTATATGGGGTCATATATTCATCATTAATTGTGTAAATAGGCATTATTAGTGAATAACAGCATTTATTTGGCAACATTATCAGTGTATTAATGCTTTATTTAGTGTTCTTACATTATTTATATAGTTCCTACCTTCGTCTCTGTACTGTTTTAGGAAGTGTACATGAGCCTTCATGTAAAGCATTACTAATATTTCAATGGCTTGAGATATACTCATATGAAATAGAAATCATTTCATATTTCTATATTATTAATTACTATTAATATTTCCTGTCATGCTCTGTCATGCATTTTTAGTGTTTTTAGAATATTACTGTCCCAATATTTACTATCCTTTGCATATTTTACCATACTGTAACTACAATTTACTGTAGCATTTACACTCTAATATAAAACTGCATTCATAGATCACATACAATCAGGAACCATCGTTTCTAGGTTTTTAATCTCTTTATCCAGTAAGTCTTGTGTTGTAACTTTGATTTCATTTTACTAATCATTTAATAATTACCCATTTTTATGTAAATAGTGTATAATATACCAACTAATGAATACCTCAGTTCTACAATTTACAATAAGATTCAAGATTCAAGAACTTTATTGTCATATCTGCATATCGTCATATCTTTATTGTCATATTTGCGCACACAATGAAATTCTTACTTTGTTTACACTCCTCTGGATGCTGCATGAAATTAATTAAACTAGAAAATATATACAAAATACACAAGAGAAATATATGTATGTGTCCAATGTTGCAATATAGAAATTAGCAGTTCATGTGTTACACGTTCAGCATTGTGATATATTAACTATAACACATTTCTCACTAAAATCTCAATTCTGGTTACAAGAAACAGCACATTTTTAGAAACCTGGTTCTTTGTATAGATAAGGTTCCTTAACATCCAAAAATGGCTCTACTTTGTCAACCTTGAACCTTAATGGCTCTAGATTTGACCTTTTTTTATCGTCTACAAACAGGTTGAGCAATATTATATTTGATTTACACAGTAATAATCTCATAATAAGAAATAGTAAGCATTTTGCCCATGTTTAAGACCTCTTATTTGCAGTAAGGAAGCAAAAGCAGTCAGGAAAAAACAGACTGTGAGATGCTTTATCGAGGAGAAGAAATGAAAATGCTGAGAGTTTACACAAATTAAATTATTACAGCTATGCAGATGTTTAAAGGAATATCGAAATGCATGAGGCGCAAATTTATCTAGAAACCCAGATCCAGATCTCTCAGTGTTCAAATACTGAGTCATAACAGTGGTTTTAAATTCACTAGACTGGGTTAGACACACACACACACACACACACACACACACGCCAAGCCAACTCAGCTGATAATCGGCACAACTGTTCATATTATTACACTTTTTATACCTTTAAACAAGTTGTCTTTATATCTATCTATCTATCTATCTATCTATATATATATATATATATATATATATATATATATATATATATATATATATGCATATATACACACATATTTATTCATATACCAGAGTAAATCATGTCGAAGTCACACAAGCTTCATACATTTTCTTCACATGTAGTGCATGCCATTTTATTTTTTTTCCCTACATGCGATTTTTCACATGAATTATTCATTCTCACGTTAATTTTTATTATTATTTTTTTTAACATGTAGGGCACATGGTTTTATTTTCAAGTGACCGAATCCAGCATTATTCACATGATATCGTGTGTTTTTTTTTTTTTTTTTATTTACATGCGCAGATTCAGAGCGTAACCTGGTGAAATGCGTGTTTCTCACATATAATCACATATTAATTATAATTAATTATAAAAGTAATCACAGGAGGAAAGCTGTATGAAGGGAATTTGAGCTGGAGATTTAATAAATCATCACCAGGAGGGGGCATAACAGTATTTTACAACACTGACTCACACATTATACTCAAGAGTGACTGAAAAAAAAAAGTGGATAATATAAAATTCGACATTTTCCAAACAATCATCAGCAAACATGTTCACACCGCTGTTCAGCTCCCAAACTGCTACATGCGTTTATGTTTGAATATTATGAATTTTTTTTTTTTTTTTAATATGTCGACTTTAAATCTCCAAATCCTCTTTGTGCATGCCATTTGCGTGGTTCAGATGGTTTGCTCAGTGATCTCCTGAACAATAAATGACACTTAACCCTTTCATGCATAAATTATAAACCATATCCAGATGGTTATGGTTATACTGCTTACTAATCTCATACAAATTCATTCTTAGTTTTTCTAAAAATCACTCAAAGCAGCTGAAATGGCAGGCATGAAAGGATATCAGAGACGTAAAATGATGTAAAAACAACAACAACCACAAAAAAAAAATACTTGAAATATTACAATCTTTAACAAATACAGCAATTGTGCAGTTTCGGTTTGAAGTTATATGAAAGAAGGTAATATTTGTTTCAATCTTATATATATATATATATATATATATATATATATATATTTTACTTAATTAGACCTTTTTGTATAGAAAGCTTAGCTACAAATGCCTGAGCAACACTTACAAATCAGAATAATGATTTATTTACATCTCATATTATTATCTATTTTCAAAACCAATATTTATATCATCAGTGTGTGACATTCTGGTTTATATAATATAAGATATCTTATTTATTACTTCACTTATTTAATCCCTGCTTATAACATACTAATAATCAGTATCAGTGTCTATAGTTAGCATTGTGCACATCCTAAGATCGGTTCAATACTAAATGGGTTGTTCCTTGGACGTGGTGCCTTTTGGGGAAAAAAAAGAGAAAGAAACTAACCTTGATGTATATAATATTTTGGTTTTTGTTCAAAAAATGGAGCTGTTTTAACATTTCAAAGGCCAGTTATAAGTCAATTGTGTCCTCATTGAGACCATATCTTTCATCTGGAGCTTGGGGAGGGGGCGAATACTTTTGCAAGCAGCATTTATATATAATGTGTTTGCAATGAAGATACTGACAGAAAGAATATGTGTATTTATCATCTGTTATTCAGACAAATCTGATCAATTCCAAGGGGGTTGAATACTTTTGCAAGCCGCAGTATATATATTCACGTGTATATTTTCTATTCTTCCAAATAAATCACCGTGACTTTTACGTGTTATGTGTTTACAGGTTATACTTGTATGAAGCACAAGCATAACAGAGTGGAAGATAACAGGGTGGAAATACTGATGCAAGATTAGCTCTGCTGTCAGCAAAAATCAGTAACGGTGACCGTGAAAAACAAAAAACAAAATTAAAAAAAAAGTGAAAAGGCTTTAAAGCATAGCTGGGTGATATTATAATATAGTGTAGATATTGTGATAAATTACATCACAATACACTTTTTTTCTGAGATATTACATGTACTGCAATATCTTTTACAATGAATCTTTTATAAAATATAAAAAAATCCTTCTTTTCAGTGGTAATTTATTTACGTACAGTACATAGTATCCACAAACACATTTATACAAAATGTTATTATAAAATTCAACGCTGTTAGCAAACCTGAATATCATCATACATATGATGTAGCTTAAGAACCAGCCTTCAAATATTGTGATATAATATTTTAATCATATCGCTCAGGACTAGATTGTGGGCTAATTTCTTAAAAGCAAAAGTATAAAAACATATGAAATACAAATTAATAAAATATCAATCATTACATTGAGAAATCATAATAGGACCAAGAGGCAATTCTTATAATATATATATATATATGTATATATATATAATTGAGTTTTAATATGAAATAACATAATCGCATTCAATGAAACTGTATATTAATACATTTGTTTAAACGTACAATAAAAGTAGGAATGAATTTACAAATGTAAAAGCAGTCTAAACGATGTGTTACTGTAAATATGAGATGTTTTTCTCCAGCGACTGACCCAGCTAATGACCCCGATATTATGCACAGAGTTTATGTGATGGATTAAACAGACTCCGTAGGACTGATTTAGATGTTCTTGCTCTAAAGAGAGCCCATGAGCTCATATCCAGCAGTCACTGTGGTGATGAGTGCTGGTATTCAGTAGCCATGGGGAAGCCTACGCAATGCCTGCATATTTCATCCAGACTTGGCGAAATGAAAGGAATCGAAAGTTCTAGCGCCTCGGCTGCAACCGAACGCTTACATTTTGTGATGCAAATGACATGCACAAAGAGGCGTTGGGAGATTCAAAGCCGAAATTGATTAATTAAATTATTTCTGGTGTGTGAGGTAAAAGCATGCAGGGCTCCGAGGATCGAAAACAGAATACTGAGTGTCTGTGAATAAAAATGTTAAGAAATAAACCTAAAAAAAATATAATGTCTGATTCAACATGAACAAGATGGAATAGTAACAAAACATTGAGGGTGTTAATATTCACAGAAGTTCCATTATTATTCCACGTAACAAAATGTGCCAAAAAAGCCTAGATAAAATGACAAAACAATACCAGTTCAAAAGTTTGCATCCCCTTTTGGAAATATTCTATAAATATTCTCTAATAACTTGTATGTCCATCCTCTCTTAGCTCTTATCTTGGCAAAAATTAAAAATATATATTCTAAGAATCCTATTCTTATTAGATAAATAGAGGTACATTTTCCTGTTTACCACTTTAAAAACCTTTGGGTGTAAACATTGGCACTCGATTATAATGAATCATAACAGTTGAACATCTTCATTGACAATAAGGATCTGACAGTTTTGTGATTTTATGATTTTGAGCTTAGTAAGATCAAGGCAGATATGACCTTTACACTTCTTATTTTCTTTCTTTAGTCTTATTATTATTATTGTTTTCTTCATTTCTTCTTCTTCTTCTTCTTCTTCTTCTTCTTATTATTGGCAAGATATCGATATGACAGTTAAAGTTCTATAATGACATTTCTTGAAACAGAAATGTCAGTGACGTTATTTTGCAGAAAAGAATGATTTCCTACATAAACAGAAATGCTATCAAGAGCTAAACTAGATGTATGAGATGGCCATGACGTATAAGAAGAGATCAGTTTCAGCAGGATGTAGAACTGTAGACAGAGACATTGAATTGAGACAGCATCCGTACATAGTGACAGGTCGATCTCTGTATTGAGTCTGTCCCGCTTCCATTGCTAAAGCTAGTTAATGTCTGCGCAATTAACCAATTTACAGTGCTAATTCTGATCCCCTGAGGCGAGGTTAAGGAGCAGGAGCAGGAGCAGGAGCAGAAGCAGGGCCTCCCTCTGGCTCTTTGCCACCCTGTCTCACAGCCTGAGGACTAATTGAGTTATCATATCAACAAATCTCTCATCAGGGGCCCGTGCCTGACACCAGCAAAAAGAGAGGCCAGCCAACGACTAATTTCCAGCAGCAGGACGCTGCAGCTCGCCTGCTAGGAGGCATGAGGTGTACCTGCAGTCTCCACTCGAGTTGTACTCCCTCTCGCTGTCTGTATGTGTCCCACTGAGAAAGATCTCATGCTGAGGAATCACAGAGTGGCGTGTTCCTACTGGAGGGGGGAAGCTTGATGGCGTCCGTGATGAGTATTTTGAGAAACATGCACAAAGAGGCAGCAAACACAATGCAGTGGCCATGCTGGGTTCAGAGAGGAACAGAGGGACCCCCTGGAGTCTGGAGAGGGGACTCGGGGTCAGGGGTTTTAGGGCTGGAGTGGTGCATCTCTGAGAAGGTTAATGTACTGGTAATGTGGGGGTCAGAGGACAGGCTGCGCGCCTGTACATCATTCATGACAGCGGCACAGAACAATGACTGAGGAAATGGGCTCTCGTGGGGAAAGCAGCACACTTTGAAGTTGATTACATCACTTAAGGTTGGTGTTCATAGGGCTACATAAGCCCTTCATGACATAAACATTTTCCAAATCTAATTTCAACCGGCGTCAGCTGTCATAACGTCTCATCACTTCTAATGCGACATTGTCAACACCGGAGTCAAGTGACATAACATAAGATTGTGTTATAACACTATAACGAACTGACATTAGAACATCATGATAACTAACGTCGTAGCTTGCACTTTGCACTTCTTGTATGTCCAAGGCACATTCTGGTCATAACATGACGTAAACCATTTAAGCCAAATCACTGGCTTGATAAAATATACACAACTCATCATCAGGGTGTCATGGCATTGTCATAACTATTCATAACTAAATAAACTTATAAATTAAACTATACTTAAGAGCCAGGTCAAATATACAAATATAAACTGTGTCATAATGCTGTGGCATAACGCATTGCTATAATGATTGTCATTATGTAAATCTGACATAACAACAGTATACAGAGCTATGCTAAGTCAGTTGTCATGATGTTTTAATGAAAGTCAGCCCAGAAAGTGCCATAATGTCTTATGTCAGCCTTATGTCAACATTTATGGTGGTTTATGTCAGGTATGTGGGGCTTATGTGTGGGTCATGTAGTCATACAAACACCATTCGAAAAGTGAAGTTCACTTCAGCCTCTATACATGTTTATGGAGGTTCATTACATTTGTCAGAAATGTGCTTATGTAGGGATTATGAAGCCCTATGAGCACTCTTAAGTCAGGTGTTACCTGAAACACTCTATATACTTGTATGTTTATGTTTCGTAGCGTTTATGATAGGGCTTATACAGGAGTCATGGAGCACTACAAACAACTCACTTAAGTGATGTTCGCTTAAGTCTCTTTTAATGTTTATGTATGTTTATGTCACCTTATAGAAAGGGCTTATGTAGGAGTCATGCAACCCCATGAACACCATTCTCAAGTCATGTTCATAAAACATTTATAACATGTAGAAACATTTATGTATGTTTATGTCAGTTGTCAGAAAGACTTATGTAGGGGTTATGTAGCCCTATGAACAACGCTCTTAAGTCAGATTTTATCTGAATCACTTACTTTATAAATCTAATATTAGCTGTTTGTTTTATTATCTGTAGGCCTGGAAGATCATTATTTACCATAGCAGTGGGGGTGGTTTGTGGTTCAAAAGAGTTATAACCACTGTTGTGACTACTTAGGCTTACCACTCATGAATGGTGTTCATAGGTCTCCAAGACCCCTACATAAGCCGTTTCTGACAACGAGGAGGAGTCATGTAGCCCTATGAACACCACACTTAAGTGGTGTTCAGTTAAGCCTATTTAAATGTCTATGTAGGTTTATGGCAGTTGTAAGAAAGGATGTATGTGGGGGTCATGTATCCCTATGAACACCATTCTTAAGGTTTGTTCACTTAATCACTCTATATACAGCATGCTTTTGTTTATGTAGGTTTATGTCTGTTGTCATTTAGGGCTTATGCAAGAGTCATGTAGCATTTAATTAAGCCTCTATAGATGTTTATGTATATCAGAAAGGGCTTATGTAGGGGTTATGTAGCCCTATGAACACCATTGTTAAGTCCTTTGTGTTATGTGAATCACTTATTTTTATAAGTACAATATTAGCTATCTGGTGTAGGCCTGGAAGTTTATTATTTAGCATGTCAGTGGGGCAGTTTGTGATTTAAGGGAGTTATAACCACTGTTATGACCACTGAGAATAATAACCTGAGCAACTAACTACCCCCGAGAGGTTATGTCCTCTGCTTTGTATGACTAATTCTGCAGATATTAATCAGTGACGCTCATCTTTCTCCTGCATGGAGACGAGTCGTGTTTATGTTCCCCTGGCTGATGGTGCATATGGGTATGCGGCTATGAGTTCACTGAGTGCAAAGACAAGATAAGAAGATAGAGATGTGCCCTAGAGCATGTCCAAATGTTTGACACAGCTTTTCACTAGCTGCCCTGCTCTAGCAGTATACATCCCACTGGTACCCACAGGGCTCCATCTGACCTCCGGTTAGAAAAAAAATGATAAATATCATTCCCCTTTTAGAACGATCCATCATTTGGATTAATGGTGTTGTGACATTATTACTGTAAATATTTTAATTTCAGCACACGTACACTAGCAGAAGAGGTGGTTATGTGAAAATTCAGGGTTGCCAGAATCAACCAGTTTAAAACCATCACTTTTTTTTAGATTTTAAAATGCTAGAACTTTACATGTGGTTGAGATACGTGCAAAAGAGAAACACATTTCCGTTCAGGAAAGTCTGAGTTTTTCAGTATATTAGTGTCAAAATCTCACCATGTGAAGGGTTTTCCCAGGCCGCCACACAGATATGCACTTCTAATAAATTCAGGTAAGGAACTAACGTCTTTTTTTTTTAGAAGATCTTAAGTTTAACACTTCTGTCTTATGGCCGTATACTAACTTCTCCAAAACTACGATGTTCTTGCGTAGCAGTGGGTTTCTCTTTTCTTGAACAGATGTATGGGAGTAAAAAAGGGCACGTATATATGGTGAAAGCTCGATTTGGGGGTGTGCAGAAACAGCGTGACCTTTAACCTTCTCACACACATTATTCCAGTTATATGGAGGTCAGTGGAGCAGCGATGGCTGCCTGCTGATTCCTACAATGCAGTGCTTTCCTTGAGCCACGTCTGGCAGAAAGACCCCCTGGAGCTCCGGTCACCATCCGAAGGCCTTTCAGCAGAGCGCTATCAAGCCATAGAGAAGGTCCACGACTGGGGGAAGGAGAGGAGAGACAGAGGGATGCTTAGCAATGAAGAAGATATCACAAGCAACAATGGACTCCGTCTTAATTTACTACAACATCGCCGGCATTTTGGCAAAAACAATGTTTTCATAACACTTCCTATGAATCAAATATTCATAAGTGCATTTATAATGTCTTATACAACATATATAATACTAAAGGTCTTTATAAATGCTGACAAGTAATTATACACACATGCATCAGGTTACATAATGCATTATAATGCATCTAAAACACATAGATGCTAATGTTGTAATGCATTATAATGCTCTTGGAACTTGTTTAATATGTAGTACAGGAAGTTATAGTGCATTATAGCACACACCATAACCTGTACTTAACACATAATAAAGCATTATGCCAGGTCATGTGAGGTCATGTGAAATTTTATTTTAATAAATACATACTATATGAAGCATTATAAGGTCTCTTTACATAATGTTAGAGAAATCATACAATTTCTAAAGTGTTATGAATGTAACTAAAGATATTTACGAACATTTATACAGATTATACCAGGTGCTATGTGTGGTATATTATAGTGAATTATGAATATTGGATTTATAAGGATTTGATTTGAAAGATATTGTCACTGTGGCTCAAAAGCAGACGCATTACACCATAATTCTTTCTAGTTTTAAAAACTCAGCAAGAGTGTATTAGTTGTGTTTTCAGTGCTCATTAGTAGGACCAGATTCACCACATCTTTCTCTCTCTCTCCTCTTGACTGCTGTTACACCCTCCTCATGTTGCCCCAGTCACTTACCCCATCCCTAACCCCAACCATCATATCTTTTCATACAAATTGAGTCGTGTGAATTGTTACAAGTCTGCGAGTGTGAGCTGATGCTACTCTGATGATCATGTGATCCTGGGTGGCCATCTTGCGAAACAACAAATGAGAAAAGACTGTATATTGTACTGTGTATGCAGTTAGACAAACGTTGTCTATTGTACACAGACCTGGAACTATTCATAATATAAAACATAACGTTTATTTTCATAGTAATTCTACTATTAATGAGACAGATTTTACTCACAGCTAACATGGGCACTTTACCACCTTACTTTTATTCAAAGGGTGTTCATAATATATTCATAAGCATTGCATAAATCTTTGATAAAGAAATATTGGAGCATTTAGGACAGATGTATGTCAAAACATTCAATGTGTTACGTAATTTATAACCTTTCTTTAGATAGAAGTGGTAATAATCTTTATATAAAAGTGGTAATAATTTTATGAGTAGTTATTAACATTAACATATTTGCATCCTTATCTTGAAAGTTATTCATTTTCTTTTACTAACAGAACATTCATGAAGCTTCATCATATCTATTTATCAAGTATCTATTCCATCCCTATTCATTCAGGTGACATATAGGCTTTTTACATAAGTGTAGTTGTAAAAAAGCTATACAAAGGGCTTCATAATAGTGTTATAAAGTGAAAAAATTAAAAGTTTCATTACTTTCATGGGGACATGAAAGTATTTTATTGATCTGATATTATATACTATTCATAATAGTTTTTAATACAAATAAACCCCTACTTTAGTTCAATACCCAACTCCAGGCACTGATATGAAATGAATACAGTAAATATTCTTCCTAAATGGTAACATGACTTCATAGAAGATGTCTCAAAGCTTTACGAATGTTCTGTTAGTGAAGACAAACAAATAACAAGTGGGATTACCTTATAAGTTTTGGTGTAAATCCTCCAGCAGTGCGTTATCAAAGTTTCATGCAATGCTTATGAAACTCCAGTGTAGGTACCCTTCTAATAAAGTGTTACCACCGTGGGTCCTGGGTAACGTTTTAACTTTTCAAATTCTTACGAATTTACAATTAGCTCTGGATGGAGCCGTCTGTTCCTCTAGAGACACGAATGCTTGTAAAAACCCTGCTCAATAAAGCATTAGACCCCCTCTTCAAACCCCCTTGGTGGTCATTTCTTTAGCGTGCCAGTGAACCAGGTAGTAATGTTCATTACCCAAAGCCGGAGAGAGAGAGAACCAGATTACCTCTGTCCACTCCAAAAGAAAACGAGAACTCTATTAGAGATGGCTGACCTGCAGTCAATGTTGGGTAGGTGAGCAGGGGAGCAGCTTGCCCTCTGAAACGGTAATCTCTCGGATTTCTCTCCCTATGGTGCTCTTCATGTCCATTTCTCTTTCGGGTGGATGACAAGAGCCGTAAGCTCCTTAACACTGAATTACCCTTATTGCAGGGCAATCATATCCCTCTCTCTATTAGTGACCTCCTGTTCAGTCTCAGCCACTTCTGATGAAGTGCCTTTAATACGCATATAATCAATGTTTCATTGAGCCTCAATGGCTTTTCATTAAGGAGTTACTCACTGTGGGGATTTTTATTGCATTCCGGCTCACGAGGATAAGAAGCTGCTAATGCGTTTCTCTAAACAGCAGTGCTACAAGACAACTAAACCCCTGAAAGAAATTATAACGGTACATGATAAGGGCAAAGCAAAGGTATAAAAATGCTTTAGTTTGGATATTAGGGCCGACAGAAGAAGAAGTAAGGCAAATAAACTAACTAATGATGAGGATTAGCTGGTTTTTATGTAAGAAATAAAACACATGGGAGCACAATGGTGTGGGGAAGTTGATTATTTTCGTATAGCATCACATCCTGAAGTGTTTTAATGTAAAGTATACATTTAAAAAAAAAATTTAAGTACTACACGTCATACTTTTTTTTTTATCCATTTATAGTTACTTTTAATGTTGTGGAACATCTACAAAACAAGTTCGTTCCTATTCTCACTTACGTTATAGCAGCTATAAGCAATCGTTCCCTCACCAGCCGGTCTTTTTTCTTTCTCTTGAAGTTAATAAGACATAAAGACTGCAGATTGTCGTGTTACCAAGAAAGTGTAAACACTTCTGTCCTGAAGACTGTCTCATCTCAGAAAACTACTGTCAGAGCTTCAATACCTACTGACCAATCAGAATCCACGAGCACTGTGGTATAATGGTATAAAAGACAAGTCTATTAAGTGGAGTTTTCACACACACACACACACACACACACACACTTGTTACTCATAAAGTTTACACTACAACCACAAATCCCCTTTTTTGTGGAGAACTAAATGAAGGAAGCTGCATGTGGTGGCCACAAATAAGTTATTACCTGAGAAAGCTGTGGAGCATCATTTCAGCTAGGGACACTTTGGACACGTCCTCACCTGAATTCATCCCAACTATCATTAAATAAGTGTAGCAGTAGTTATATAATTTAATGCTTCACTTCAACAGCCATTCCCTTGCATGAAAAATGCCCTTGTGCTAATACACTAACGCTAGTGTTTATGGTGTTGAAGCGGAAAGTGAAAGCCAAGAAAACTTACAAATACAAATAATGAAACAAACCAGGACAGAAAGTAAGACTTCTCTTGGTTGAGACCCATGTGACTGACAGATATTGGTGAGAAAAGCAAATGCTTTTATAATTATTATTATGCTTTTTCCTCATTAACTAAAATACACAGTTAATGCCAACTGCAGTGACTTTGGCATATTGATTGGGAGATTGGAGGTCTAAACATTCCCATCTTCATTATATAATTAGTAGCCTAATTATATATATTTTCAAGGTAAGGATAGTGAACAGCACTGATCTGGTCACCATATTAGTAAGTCATGTAGCTGCATCCCTCAGTAACTCATTACAATAGCCAGGCAATCAAGACGATTCCTTTACAAATGCTTATTGTCTTTTAAATTAAATTCAAATTAAAACTAATTCACATGATTGCACAATTAAACAATTTCAGCAACCATTTAGGATTGTTTGTAAAAGATGTCACATGTTTAGGACTTGCGTGTACTGCTGAAATTCTTTCTGAATTGATCTTATACTTAAAAATTAAGTTCTAAAATTAGGAGAAACCTGCATTTTTGAAAAGAGTTTTTTCTTTGCAAGTTTGCAGTTATGAGCCATTTTAGGCCTTAAAGGAAAACTTCACCCTGAAAAAATTAGATATGTTTACATTGAAATCTTCATGGTGTGTTTAGTGATTACAGTTCTAATATGTTGGTTGGTGCTGTATTTTCACTATTCCAGTGAAACGAACAGTTGTGTGCCATGCTGATGTCATTGGGGGGATATTGTTATTGCTACCGCAGTTACAATGGAGTTTATAAGGAAAAAAAAATTCAACAATCTTAAGCAATCACAATCTCAATGGTCAGGTTTTTTAATTCCTCTGAAATACTAATTACCTCCTTTGAGTGACCGATGATTAAAAAATGTTGTTATTTGACAGATATAAGCTGATGTTCCATTTTCAAGCCTTTCTAGATGTGGCATAATTGTTGAGCAACGTATTCACTGCCCCATTTAGCTCCGTAGAGGTATTGTTGCACCTAGTGGTTAAAAACTGGGAACTGAAACAAGCTCTAACAGAGGCCCATTGGGCCAGGAGTCACGATGCCCCATGCTCACACTATGAAGAGTTTCAGGACGAGGAGCAGCGCACAGGAGAGATAATAGGGCCTTTCGCACCGCGGGAACCTTTTCATAGTACCTGAACTAATTGTGGAACTACCCACTTTTTGGCGTTTTCGAACCTCCGGAACTGGGTGCGATTTTAGTACCGGACTGCCTTTTTTCGAGAACCAAATTAGCTCCTACTCCGGAGCAGGGTCTAATCAGCACAACTGGTACTATCCGTGACGTAAGTAGACGTTGATTGGCCAAACGCGTACGAAAAAGCCCTCACCCGCAACTTATTTCGCAAGTATGGAGAACAGCGATAGATGGACGCGAGACACAACAAAAACACAGCTCCGATCACAGCGTCCTCCATCCTCCGGTTGTTTACGTTGTTCTTCTTTGTTTCCGTTGTTGAACGCCGCGCACAAATGACGTCGCTGTCGACCGGCTTACGTCACTTCCTAGTGCCCACTGTCGGTGCGAATGCA
>CM040455.1:2570413-2615385 GCA_022758105.1 Pangasianodon gigas | reverse complement strand
GATGAGAAACACACCTGCTCTACTGTGCATATCTGAACTTGCTCCAAACAAGCTGCTAGACTATACACTGGATGACTGTAAATAGTTGACTCTCAACTGTCTATTACAGGGTTACTCTAAAAATTCACTAGATAGCAGCCTATAGCATAAGTCAAGTATGACAGGGTCTCGAATTCTGTGACTTCGACCAAAATCTGTGGTCATGAGCTGTTGCTGGGATTCTGTTAGCCCCTGAAAAACAAAACAAAAAGCACAAGAGCTTATCTTCTCACTCACCATTTTACAGTGATGTTCAATGTCAAATTGTCTGAAAGTTAAAGCTTTGGAAGCTGATCAGTTTGAGCAGAGAGTATAGACGAGGAGGTGAGAGAGCTGGACAGAGTAAAGGACTAAAGCACTGCTGCTAGTTTTAAACTGGTTTAATCATTTAAGGATAAGCTCCTAAAGTCATGCCTACCTATAAAGTATTGTTTCCTTCTCATTTTGCTGAGAATAAACTGTGGCATCCCTATAAAAAGTGCAATAGGGGCCTTTTAATGTGAACCAGCTCCTCCAGGCTGATCACATGGTAGATCATTAGATCCATCTGATCCAAAATTACCCAGATTAGAAAATCTGAATTTGACATATCCTATCCCCGGCATGTGACTTGTGAGACTCAATGCGGTAAAAGAAATCAGCACTATACAACAAATCTATCACATTTTAAACAGAATGTTTATTTCTTTCTGTCCTGCCGCTTTTCTTTCTTAATTACAATATGTTCATTCACTAATAGGATTGTCACCCACCAACGACTGAAGGCTTTAAAGGAGTGCTTTCCAGCTGAAATGTGCCTTTGAGCCGTGATTTTCCAGGGCTTTCTTGCTTCACTTTTAAAGCTCGATCCAATTCTCCAGCCCTTTCAGTGTAACTGGGATACAAATCCATGTCATTGAAGCAATCAGAGGCCCACAAGGAGCATGAAAAAGCCACATTACATTGTTATATTTTTGGATCAAGCACTTTGGCTTCATCTTGAGCGGGCAGCCTGTCCGTCAACCTGCCAAAAACCTCCGTTACTAGGATTCATCATAAAGAACATCGCTTCATACCAGCCAGGCTAGCTCTTAAGCTTGCTTCCACTAACTGCCAGAGAACCAACTCCAAGAAAAATCTCTGAAAAAACGAAGACCAGGGATGTACTTGAATCATTTTTCATTTCATATCCCTTCGTCTCTTTCTGATTGTGCATAGTAGCTCTCTTTTTTCATTTCATTGTGCCATTGAATGCGTGCGATAAGCATCCCAGCCAAAGGCTACTAGCGTGTTTTGGCTCTGTTGGATCCTGTACCATCCGCCCTTCACTGGCTTTCCACAAAAGACACATATTTGCCAGCCTCCGCAGCGATGCCGGGGAAAATCGCATTCCCACATTTCCTAGCTCAACCCTGAGGATCTTTAGTAATGCTTCAGAAATAGATAAGATGAAAAGCAAAAGCAGAGACAGATGTGCAGCAAAGGGAGATCTGAGAACGCTGTGGTCTCCACTGATACTCGTTACTTTAATAAGCTTGGTGTGTATGTGGGGTGGCATTATAAACTGCAGCCCAAACACTCGCATGACTAGAACGGATTAAAGTGTAGGAGCAATGCTGAAGTTTGTGATAAAGATTTTTCAATTGATCAGTTCAGCTTACGTTATGTAGATAATCATGTAGTAAGTCGTCCGGATGGCGTGTGTTTTGCATTATGGACATTTTAGAGGGAGCTGAAGGATGGCGATTAAGTCTAAAAGTTTCAGCACGATGTATGTGAGGAAAGTTACACATATTCAGAGTCGGGTTACGCACATGAGTATGGTGATTTTCTGGGCTTCACACTCAGATAATGCAAATAACCTGCATGTAGTTCCCTGAGATTGCCTCTAAGTTTGTCTCCTCCAATGTCCTCCATGCAAAAAAAGAAAAAGAGATGATTCAATTAATTAATTTCAATTAGATTCAATAGTGTTATATGGTTAATATTGATCTCAAATAGAAATTCATGGTGTTTTTGAGTGTATTTACAGCCCAAATTTTAGCATAACATATTGTGGTTCAACCTGCCTTAATCCTGTTCCTGTCTCGAGCTGATATTGTGCGAGGAAAGCTCAGAATCGCATGCAACCGAGACATGCTTTTGTTTCAGTCAAACTTGCATGGATAACTCCCAGTGACTTCTGAACAGAGCTTCGGTCTATAGTTACATCTGAGGTCTGAACTTATGTGTGGAATTTCGGCTTTAAATCCTCACTACGTGGTCTTAACTCAACTCTGAGTGAACAAGCTTGACAGCTCTGATACGCAACTGGAAAGGATAAGATGATCAAATTTTATGAGGGTCTCAACGGTCCAGCAAAAGGAGAAGCAATCATTTGAGGGACTGATAGAAAGCAGCCCGGCTTGCGGACGTGGCTGTTTTATGCATCACTTTCATACACAGTATGAGTATGTATTTTACAATGCAGAGTGAAGAAAGCTCCTGAAAGCTCTCTTGTCCATGAAACAGCAGCATGCTGAAAATAAAATAAACTGCGTTCATACGCTTCACTCCACTACCAACGAAATAAATGGATGAATGAGAAACAAAGATATGCCAACATCTAAGAATTGAGAGAGGAAGGCCCTGATTTACTAAGATCACCAATAAACAGTGCTAAATTGTGTGTGTAATTCATTTACATGATTCAAGTACTTTACAAAAAATACTTGCAAAATGTAGAAAAGTAAAATGTGTAATTGTGTGTCAAGTACTTGAGTGAAAAACTCATATTGTTTTGATCAAATGAACAACGCAGCCATCCATAGACTCCATTTTTTTCCACGTGGCTATTATATTTTTATTATTATAAGTTGATAAGTGCACATCATTTTTCACACACAAACCTTAAAAATTCACTGTAATATTTCAATCCCATCTGGGACACTTGCGTGAGTGTGTAGCACGCTTCTGACCTTTATACGACAGCATAGCTGATGAATTCTGGATCAGGAAGGTGTTGATTAATTTTCCATAACAATAATCTCTGCCAGTAGTGCAGGTTTATATTAATGCTCATGCACCGTGAACTCAGATATACAGCAGAAATGCGTTATTATTCCTCAGAACTCATGAATCCTCTGATGTACAAAACATGAGGTAGGATAGAAGTGTGTTAAGCTTCACGATATTCACACAACCTCACAAACATTGTTCTCAGAGCACACTGGGTCTTAGAAAAGTAGGATATTTCGTTTGAACAACTTGACATGAATATAACAACATGGAACCTGATGACACTAATGACGTAAAAGACTTTCTTAGCTTGGTTTATTTTTACAAATCCAAAAATGCATATACGGCACCGGGGTGAATTTTGTGAGCGATGGGCCAACATGAAACCTCCTTGCTTTTGAGCATCTCGTTCTGCCCCATCACTTTGCTTACTTCTTTTACGTCATTTCCGTCATGATACGTAAGCACACATGATGGGTGACTCGAGGACGTCCTTATTGCTAGTTACTACCTGGCAATGAGTTGATTGCAGTTTTGGAAGGGAGGTGACACATAGAGAATGATCAGTCATTAAAATGATTTTGTTATTACTTTTTATTAAAAGAAAAACAAAAAAACTGCCTGATTCATGTAAACAAGTTGCACCAAGGAGACACTCCAAACTAGAAAGGTGCATGATCCTGTTCCAGTAGGATCCAACTCAGATGAAGTACTGGTATTACCACAGAGTGAGGAGAAGGTCGAAGAGAAGAGAAGAGGAGAGAAGAGGAGAAAGGATTCAGGTGAAACCCTGAACCCCAGACTGCAGACAGACGGCCCACACATGGACTTTCAATCCGAGGTCCTGTAAGACCTGTAAACGAGCCAGTAATCTCACTTACTCGCAGGCCACATGGGTGGAAGCAGGCTGCAGGCTTTGATGGGACACCTGCAGAGAAACACTATCTTTACTGCCACATGCTGAAACGTAAACCAACGTGAGAGCAAGAGGTAGAGTAGTGTGGGTGTGGGTGCATGTCTGTGGGTGCATGTGTGTGTGCGTGTGTGTGTGTGCGTTTGGCGGCCAGACAAACATGCCACCCGTTACCTTTGAAGATTATTATAGGATGTGTCCGTCGTCAAGGGCTATTTTACCACTTACATCACACTTTCCTCTCGCCGCACCACACACTGACTGGTTTTAACCAGTCTCATACCTGAGACTGAAAATTGATTAAATGAATTTTGTTTTTTAGATTAACCAAAAAGTAAGGACACACCTTTTAGACCCTGCTGAAAACCTACGCTCTACTACGGACTTAAACACAATGTCCACGTGTACAAATCTAAGAGTATAAAGCAGCTTAAAAGGTTTTGTATTAAGTTCTCTACAAGGATCTTTTACTTTTTCAATGAGAAACCAAAGAGAGGAGGGAGCGCAAACTTTTGAACTTGCTAATAAAGCCATTCGGCTTGAAAGCAGCGAAACATTTCATGTCAGTTACTGTACATTAATATATAAAAACAGTTCTTTCTATAGCTGATGGTTCTCGTGTTCCTAAAGGGGTTCTAGTTTGGAAATCTATTTAAATGTTGCAGAAAAAAAAACTTTTAAGACTTCCCTCAGAGGTACATATCTAAAAAAACGGCTCTAGATTTGTCCATTTTTTCTAGGACTGCTGGTTTTACAGATATTCCCTAATTTTTTATATTAATCAAGCTTTAAAAATGGTCACAATGAAATATTAATAGTAACACTCAAAATTATATTTCTAAATTTCACTCATTCTTTTGTTCATCTTCTGTAGGTGTTTTATCCCGGTGCTGGATCCGGAGTCAATCCCGGGAACGCTGGGCGCCGTGTCACGGATGGGAAATCAAGGCTCCGTACTCTTTCGTAGTAGCTTTGTGTCAGTATTTCTTCCTTCGATGTCAGAATTTCAGCTCTGTGAAATTATAAGTCATGTCAGAGCACTTTTCCTGATTCCCACTGACTCTGCGTCTGGTTCAGGACTCAGTCAGGTTAAATAAGTTCAGTCGTGCATCTACGTGTGTGTGTGTGTGTGTGTGTGTATGATATGTGTGTGTCACTGTTCAGTAGAGAATGGTCTTGGAGTGTAAATGGTTCCTTCTCAGACTGAGGCCTGTAATTATACAGAGTATAAACACAGGCTTTGGGATGAAACTCTGTAGGGAAAAGGCTCAATCCTGAACAGCTGCACTCGAACTAATAGCTAATAGCGAACATTAACCTGGCTTCTTATGTTTACTGTGTGGGGAATGCTTGCACCAGTGTTTACCAGCCACAGATTAATAAAACATACCTTCCATATAACGTACGTCTGTATAGAGACAGCTGTAGTCAGAAATATTAGCAAGATAATATGCAAAATAAAATATAAATACAAAATAAATATTATCTTGGGGGATCTTGTGACGATTGATAGCATCATGAATTCTCCTAAGTACCAGAATATTTCAGCTCAAACTCTGGTTGCCTCTGCCATGAGGTTAAGACTTAGGATGTAGATGAATATTACAAGATAATTATTTACATTTTCCATTCAAACAACAAGAGAAATTACTTACCTTGCTTCTAGAGACAATCAGTCTTTAAAGAACTGCTTTAAATTTTTTTTAAAATAGTATTTTCATTCATGGCCAAAAAAAAAAAAATGGCACCCCACAGATTAATTGAATGAAATGCAAACTGTCCCCATGATCACCCAGCAAGGTTGATGGTAAGAGAGGCAAAGAAAGAGCTCAGAGACCACAGTTTCAGTGTTGTGCAGTTTAGTTGATTCTTGTGGTTGTCAAGTTTTAAAGAAAACGAATAGACACCAATAACAATCAATAACAACAAGCTTTGCATGAAGGATTTTCTGAAATCATCTCACAATATGGAGCTCTTGAACTTCATTAGAATTACAGTTGGAATGTGTGTTTGTGGTCAAATGAGGCTAAAATCAAACTTTTTGGTCATGAACGCACGAACGCCTGATAGCTATTTTAAAATATGGAGGTGAATAAACAAGATAATGATTCCAAACATACAACCAGTCTTTTTAGACCCTGTTGAAAACCTACGCTCGGACTTAAACACAATGTCCACGTGTACAAATCTAACAGTTTAAAAGGTTTTGTATTAAGGAGAGTCCAAGATTCTCTCCAAGGATCTCCAGCCTTAGATATAACAGGAAGATATAACAGTGCTGTTATTTGCTCTACAGAAGGCTTCAGAAATTATTAATGGTGGGGGTGCCAATAATTTTGAAACCAGATTCGTGAGAAATCTGATGTATTACAGCTCAAAAATATCACTAATTGGATGTGTTGATCATTTCATATATTAGTTTTTCTCATTTTTTCATTCTCAAGGGTGCCAATAATTCTGGAAGGCACCGTTAAGCTATCTATAATAACACACTTTGTTTTAGCTTCATTTCATGAGAATAATATAATAATATTATACTATTATTAAATAAAACAATAAAAAGGTATGAACACTAATGTAAACTGTAACAGTTTTTCATGCAAATTAAATAGTCTGAATTGTGACATATTTGCACACACACACTCGCACACTCAACCACACACACACACAAAAACTCCAAAAGTATTCATATTAGCTGCTGATTTATAGTGTTTCATCCTAAATTAATCCTTTGCTAGTATCTATTTCACATGTTAGCTGGAACGTCTCTCCAGATCGTACTTCAGGGACGCTCATGTGAAGGAACCTGACCCTGAATTAGATGTAAAAAAAAAAATAATTACGAACTAAAGAGCTCAGAATGGGCTGCTTCATAGAAAACAATATAACGATAGGCGCTGTAATGAATTGAGTCCCATTATGAGAAGAGAGGCTCCTCTGGGAACTGCGTATTGAAGCTTTTCAATGCCGCGCTACTGAATACATGTCAGGCGATATAAAGGCCTCGGAAAGTATCACTGAAGATGTATCCTTGTTGATAAAAGAGCCGAGGTAAGATCATATTTACACAGCATTCATTCACATTATGAACCCTGTTGACCCACATCCTATTTGGATAAGGGAAAAGGTGAGTGTGTGTGTGTGCGGTGTGTGTGATATATACTGTATTCCCCTGAGCCAGTTCACAGAAAGGCTTGTCTCTGGCATGGGAAAGTAAATAAGTGGGATTATCTGCCATGACAGGTGCTGTGGAGTGAATGGAAGTGCATCGTGTTCACACAAAGCTGGAAAAGAGGGAAGCTGAAGGTTATGCTACAGTTAACGCAACAATACACACACCTACAGGGTTGAACAGTTAAAGAGAGCTCTGTAAATATATATATATGTATGTATGTATGTATGTATGTATGTGTGTGTGTGTGTGTGTGTGTGTGTGTGTGTGTGTGTGTAGGGAAAGGTTGCTGCATGTTCTCACTTTTTCAGCTTATTCAGACACAATAACAATACACACGTTTCTTTGCAAAACAATTTCCAACACAATTCTCATAGAGGTTTAAGTAAAACTGTAGCTTTCCTCTCCCATTTCAGGTTCATGGATAGTAACTGGTGTAGAAATGAATGTTTTTTTTGGCACAACTTTTAAACAAACCACTATAAATTACATTCTAAATAACTATATACTGTATGAACATCCTAGTTTGGCAATATTAATGAATACAAGCTTACTACTCACAGAAAATATTCATCATTCATGCTAAAACATGTTGTTATGTTGTTAGATGATGCTCAGATGATCAGGCGCTGATGTTGGTCGAGGAGGTCTGGGGTGTATTCGGTGTTCCAGTTCATCCCAAAGGTGATCAGTGGGGTTGAGGTCAGGACTCTGTGCAGGACACTGGAGTTCTTCCACTCCAACCTTGTCTTCAAACCATGTCTTCACGGAGCTGGCTTTGTGCACAGGAGCATTGTCATACTGGAACAGTTTTAGGTCTGTTAGTTCCAGTGAAGGGAAATTGTACACTACAACTACAGCATACAAACACTTTCTATACAATTGCGTGTCCACAAACTTTTGGCCATGTGGTGTATCTAATAGGTGTTTCAATTTTCAACAAGACATTCATTCCTTCAAATAATAATAATAATAATAATTTTAAGGGCTCCTGAGTGGCACAGCAGAGGGACACACATCTGGGTGGGAGGAGCATAGAGTACTCACTCTCTCCTGTCAATCACAGCGACACTAGCCAATCGTCTGTGAGCTCATGTATGTGGAAGAGGGCAGACAGCACTTTCCTCCGAAGTCTCGAAGGAAGCCAGTCAGCAGCTGTTGTATGATAGAGGAGATTTGGCTGGTGGAAATTAGGCAGGAAATGAGGAAAAATAAACAAATGAATAAACAACAAACAAATGGATAAATTTTGATTATTTTGATTTTTTATTAAAAATAAGTAACACTTTAGCAAAACCTAATTCATTTATGCATAACATTATTTATTTGTTTGTTTGTTTGTTTGTTTGTTTGTTTCTTTGTATAAATGTGCAAAAAAGCGTCTTCATATCTAACATTTTTTTTTAAAAATTAACGAACATATAATGCATGTTTCAGCACAATAAATTATTAATTTGTTAAATAAAAGAATTATTAAATTAAAAAAAGGAAAAAATCATGAAATAAAAAAAAAAAATAAGTAGAATTTAGTAAAATATAATAAAAATAATTCATGGATTATTTATTTATTTATTTATTCATTCATTCATTTATTTATTTGTTTGTTTGTATGTGTGTGCAAAAATACATCTTCACATCTGGCTTTTTTTTTTTTTAATTAAGGAACATATAATGCATGTTTCAGCACAATAAATTATTAATTTGTTAAATAAAAGAATCATTAAATAAAAAAAGGAAAAAATCATGAAATAAAAAAAATAATTCAAAAATAAGTAGAATTTAGTAAAATATAATAAAATTAATTCATGGATTATTTATTTATTTATTTATTTATTTATTTATTTATTTATTTATTTGTTTGTTTGTTTGTTTGTTTGTTTGTATGAATGTGCAAAAATACATCTTCACATCTAACTTTTTTTTTTTTAATTAAGGAACATATAATGCATGTTTCAGCACAATAAATTATTAATTTGTTAAATAAAAGAATCATTAAAGAAAAAAAGGAAAAAATCATGAAATAAAAAAAATAATTTAAAAATAAGTAGAATTTAGCAAAATATAATAAAATTATTTATTTATTTATTCATGTTTATATATTTAGCACAGTGTGTGAATTTTCTTAAACAAAATCACAAGCAACTGGTCGAAATTATTGTTAAATGGCAGAAACATATTTAAATATATTAAACACATTAAATTAAGCACGATATTAAACATTTCCATATAACATAATCTTAAACGATGGTGAAATGTTAGATGCTTTTAGAAAACGTGGAACCAGACCAGATCGCAAAAAAAACAAAAAAAAACCAAAACATTTTTTCCCATAAGTGTTGTATATTGACCTCCATATTATCCATGTTGTATTTCCATAAATGATAATTGATCCTGTTATTTCTATAATTCTATAATTTATACATTTACAACATGACTGTAACTTAACAACTTTTACTGGTGCAAAACTTTCACTTTATGTATCTATAAAAACGCGAGACAGGAGTCACATCTTCTCACATCAACTTGTGGAATTATTCTTATGTATGTTTCATGTGGGTGTGTGTGTTTCATAAAATTTTTTTATTTTGTTACATATTCCTGCAGTGGAGCAATATGTATAACCACACACACACACACACACACACACACACACTTTTTCCGTCAGGGAGTCAGGGAGTAAAATGATACTGTGGCACACGGCATTTTGCACATGCCTTTCCGCAGAGTTCCCACACTCGCAGCCATCTTGGACTGTCTGACCTTTGCCAAGATCCCTCGTTCCAGCACTCGTTTCTCCTCCTCCCCTTCCTCAGGCCCTGCGGTTTGGACAGCTGCGGCTCGTGGAAAACATCCGCCACACATGGAGGCACATCCATCGGCCTCTGCCAGACTCTGGGAGAGGGAGATGATATACATATGTGTGTGTGTGTGTGTGTATTTGATGTGTGTGTATGTGATGTGTGTGGGTAGCACTTTTTCCCAACCCCTCAGGACACATGTCTGCCTGCTTCCCTCCGTCCCACACCATCCAAACTCCTTAAACACTGACACACACACACACACACACACACACACGTCCCAGGGTTCATAGGCCTAATCCCCTGCAGCATGGATCCAATTTAAGGCCTCCCCGCCGTCAGAATGTGGAACATAAACAGGGCCAAGGTTACACACTGCAACCCTGCCTCTCCCTGTGCCCCGTGCCTCAGTCTGGGCCTTCAGCCAACACTCGCCTTCTGAGACTCGTTCACTCCTGGAGCTGGATTCACTCCATCAGCTCTTTTTTCTCCTTTCGGTTAGGTAGCACAGCCCTGACTGTTTTTTTTCCCCTCTCTTTTCTTTTACAGGCTCTGACTGCTTTAGAAGATGACTTGGTGTCTTAAATCCCCCTCACGGCTTCTCTGTTTCAGTTCCTCACCTCTGCTTGTTCAATAAAAAAATGGAGCTGAATAGAAAAGAGGATTATTTAGAGAAAGAGAGAGAGAAATCAGGATTCGAACATTTTAACACAATCATGCTTTTGTGGTTGCAATTAAATGATCTCACACATGATCAATACACAATCTTAGAGCACATCCACATGCTGGACACAGATAAATAGAAACTTATATAATATGAATATATATATATATATATATATATATATATATATATATATATATATATATATATATATATATATATATAATATGAACATGTTCTTTGGTTGTCTCTTAAAGATTCTATGTAGAACAATACAGCTGTTTTTAGACAGTGTTGCAAAAGTAAGATTTTTTTGTCAAACAAACAAACAAACAAGCAAATGAATGAATGACTAAATAAATTTGGAAAGAATTGTAGAAAATGAAAAAAGGGGTTATAGTTTTCAAATGGTGCTCTTTTTAACCTTTTAAAAAGTTTTTGTAGTTTTTTTAATCTGTTTATTCTCAAAACATTGCCTGTTTGTGATCAGTCTTGAATCAGGAAAACATGGGAAACAATTGAGGAAAATTGGGAAAGAAATTGGAGAATAAATTGGGTTGAAGTGGCAACAATGAGGGAGGAAAAAATGGTTATATTTTTCAAATAGTGTTCTTCAAAGGACCTTTTAAAGAGGATTTGTAGGTTTTTATCTGTTTATTCTCAAAATTGAAAAAATGGAAAAAGAAATTAGGGAAAACTGGGGAAAGAAATTGGGGATAATGGGAAAAAAAATTGGGAAAAATTTGGCAGAAATTTTGGGGGAAAATATTTGGAAGAAATTTGGGGAAAAGCTGCAAAAAAAAAGAAAAAAAAATGGGGGAATTGGAAAAAATAGTGGAAAATAAGAAAGGGGCTATAGTTTTCAAATGGTGCTCTTCTAGGAACCTTTTTTGGTAGGGGTTTGATAGATTTGTATCTGTTTATTCTCAAAATACATTTTTAATTTTTTGTTATTAAGCTTAAATTGGGAAAGTGTAGGAATCAATTGGGGAAAATTGCAGAAATTGTGGGAAAATTTGGAAAAATTTGGGGAAAATAAAAGGGGGGGTTTATAGATTTTTAAAATCAGTTTATTCTAAAAATGAATTTGACTCTGTTTATTATGGGGCTTAAATTGGAAAACAATTGGGAAGAATATTAGGGGGAAACATTGGAGACTAAATTGGAACAATTTAATAAATTGGAAAATTGGAAATAATTGGAACAATTGGGGGGAAATGGGTAAAATTTAAAAAAAAAATTTTTGTTTCTTTGTGCATAAATTGTTTTTTTAATGGTAATACATAGCACATGATATTACATTGTAATGCTAGGTATGTAATGCAACATGAGAGCGAGTTTTAGTGCCCAATTTATTTAAGACCATTTTCATTATTTACTATTCATTTCTTTGTATTGCAAATTTGCCTTTTTTGTTATACAAATGTGCTGAGAAATATAAAGGCTTTGATTCAGATTGCTTGAAGAGGAAAGAAGGAATGAAGGTCACCGCTTTTTGACACACCACCTCTTCCTATCCAGAGATCTGCCTTATTCTAAAGACTCGCTGAACATGAAACCGAAAGGTGATAAAGGCTTGTTAAAAAAAGCTGTAGAGAGGAGAAGGCAGCGCTGCGATTTGTTGGTATAAAAAGATCAAACTGATGACTTGTGAGAGTGCTTCTCTCCTCCGCGTGGCCTCTCTGAAGTGCGGGTCATATCGCATCGAGGCTGCAGCAGTCCCGCTGGATCAGATGCAAACTACTCGAACACAACCCCATCAAAAAGCAGCCTCATCCCTACCACTGTATTCCTGCACAGCCGCACCGGGAGCCTTCACCCCGGGGTGCTGAACTCCTAAACCTCGCCCGTCTCTCTGAGATTGCCTGAAAAAAAAAAATGTTAAGTTGAAAAGCAGGCTGCAGCTTTTTCGCTCAGAGCTCTCGGCTTAAGCCTCCCCTGTGCCAAGCGCTTTCATCATTCAGAAGTCTGGCGCTTGGATCGTACCTCCTGGCCGTGGGCAGCTGAAACATCCCGCCTTTTCCACCACACAGTACTCTGCTTTCATGCAAAACAACCTCTGGAGTAAATCACGTCCAGGTTTTAAAGTTCTGTTCGCTTTTTTTGTCCAAGTGCTCGTGCTTAAAAATAATATTTTTATTATATAATCTCTAGTGTACTGTATAAAGGTGGTTTAAGTTTTCGTATGTGAGTTTCGCATCACTGGTGATATCATCTCTGAGCTGCATTTCAGAAGAAGACATATCTAAACAAAATGAATTTAGTATTCATTTCTCAAATTCATTTATTATAAAGTAAGAAATAAACCACTCCGTGTCATGCTGGTATAGGAAAATAATCAACGACAGAGTGGTGTGATATAGCGGAGTTACTTTTATCAGCCGGAAGTTGATTATTTTCCTATAACAGCGCGCCGCATGCTGTGATTGTGTGCCGCTCTGATGTCATAGAGGGACATCACGTTATTGCTAGCGCCGTTACAATGGAGTTTAACAGGAGAAAAAATTTCAACAATCACAAACATAAGTAAGAACAGTCGGGTTTTACTGTCAGCTCCTCAAAACAAAACAGCAAGAGCTTCTTTTCTCACTCACCATTTTCCAGAGACGTTCAACATCATATTAATGAGAAATCCAACGTAGAAGTCGGAGAAAACGCTGGACTCAAAGTCCCAGAATGCAATGCAGCTATACTACGCTGAGTTACGGCAGAGTCTCGGCTAGTTAATGATCCACGAGATGATGAACATGATGGTGATGATATGGTGTTAAACTGGGTGCAATATAAGCAACTCAAACAACAAAATCTTCAGCTGAATTAACTCTCACAGTGTTTATTGGTGTCCAGCTTGATACCACAGAGTGTGAAGATGAAGGTGAAGATGTTTAGTAAATGAAAACAGGGAAAGAGACATTCTAAAAGCAAGCAGGGTGAAGGCCAGAGTTGGTGTCAGCACTGAATTAACACATACAGTGTAGGATTTATTCTTATGTAGTGTGTTAGTGTGGACTGCTTTGACCTCTGTACATGTTGATTCAGCACTGGAGTTTTTGGGTCAACAAAAGGGCTGAAGGTTGACAGCAGATGCCTTTATAATGTATATCTGAAGCCGTAGGGCTCTAGAAAGGGTTAAGAGCATGCAGAAAGTTTAATAACATGGATCTGCAAGAGTGGCTGCGTGAAACCAGAAGGTCTACAACCTAGTAACACTTATGAGGTTCGCCGAAGCTAGACAATTGAATACTAGAGAAACATCACCTGGGCTTTTTTCCAATTTTCAGCTATCTAGTTTGGATTAGCCTGTGCCCTCTTTGGCCTCAGAATCTTTTTCTTGGCTGACAGGCTTGAAACCCAGTGTGGTCTGCTACCCCAGGATTCGACATGTTGTGAATTGAGATGCTTTTCTGCTCACCACGGTTGTAAAGAGTGGTTATTTGAGTTACCATAGCCTCCCAGTCTGGCCTCTTTCATCAACAAGGTGTTTCTACCCTCAGAACTACCACTCATTGGATGTTTTGTGTTTTTTGCACCACTCTTTGTTGTTGTGAAAAGGTCAGGAGATCAGCAGTCTCTGAAATACTCAAACCAACAACCGGCTGCAATACTGCAAGGTCTGCATGAATTTAAAGGAAAGTTTTATTAACTGCTTTCTCTGAATTAAACCCCAAACTTTACTTCCAAAATAAGATTTGCAAAGCTCGGATATTTTCCTGTTTTTTTTTTTTGTTTTTTTTTTTCCCATCTAGGCCAGATTCCCTGGGTACCTGGGCGTAATTGACTTCAAGGGCTTGATAATTAGATGTTAAACAGATGTGTAACAGCTGATGGTGTACTGTTACTGCTCTCTGGAAATGAAGCTGGGAAACTCTTGAAGAAGGTTTGACTTTTTCATTAGTCAAATATTTTCATAAGGAAAATCCAACTCAATCATTCTTACAGGTGAGATACGACTGAACTGGCTACAATGTTATCTACAAAGTATGGACAGTTCAAATCTATAATCAGAGTTGTTTTTCTATAAATTGTAAAATTGCATATTGTAAAATATATTGCATATTACAATATGTTTTGTCACGATATTATAATCTTGACTTCAGTGTGCTAGCAAGTGGAATTGCAATTCCTGAAACCAAATAAATACTGTTACCAAAACACAAAATTCTACTGTTTAAAACAAAATATTAAATGAATTATATGGAAATACATTTTGCATTTCTGTTTCTGTGGACGTTTTTTCCCGGACCTATTGCTAGAAAGCGAATTTTCCTCACTTTGCCCTGCAACAAATCACATGACCCTGTCACATGCCTTCCTGATGACTCTCACCTGTTTTGTGTTTCCCTTAATTAGTACCACTACTTACTGTAGGTTCTGAGTTTTCTGTGTGTACTTGCTAAACCTTTTGTTGTTTAAAGACTGTTGTTGTGTGTTTCTGATACCCACCGGGTCACCTTAAACGGCGTGATAGTTTTAGATTTAAGGTGTAATTCTCCTGGTCACACAAGTGCTTTAAACACCAAGAATTAGACGATAGAATCATTTAAGAGTGCTTTTGTTAAAAAAGACTATTTGTTGCTCAAGCTTTACAGAGGGCACATAAGAATTCCTAAATTGTCTTAGAAGTGACTGTTGAGCAGATGCCCCATGGTCTGATTTAATGCAGATGGGATCGTTGAAAGGACGAGCTTTAATTTCTGATTAAAGAGTCATCTATTGTCTTGCTAACGAAGGACGTGGTGATCTAAGCAACGGCTGAGATACATGGGCTCCCGGAGACGTCGTAGAATTAGATATGATGAATGTTCTTATTTCTCATGACTTAGAGGAGATAGATTGGCATGTCAGTGACTTCACAGCAGGGACTCCACGGCACCCTGCTAGGAGGTTCTGGGAACCCACCACATGCTGCTTGTCTGTGTCTGTGTTTTCCCTCACCTGGTGATAAAGCCAAACTGATCTCATGAGAAAGTCGTATGAATTTGAACAAACCAGAGCGCCGTGGCTGGATTTCATTTGTTTTCATGTGGAATGAGACTGAAGCTATAACCTTGATGTTTATGATAAATGCTTTTTTTTTCTAGGCTTGACATTAAAGGAAAAATCCACCTTTCATGTTAATCTTTATTATGACGTCCATTTGACATCCAAGACTTATATTGTAACAAAATTGACTTTTTTTTTTTGTTTAAACCTCTTTTGTTGACGTGTTGGTCTATGGTAACCTACATTACCCACAATGCCATTCAATTACCTGCTCATAGTGGTGCAGTAAGATTTAGCCCTTGCATCATCTCTACCTAAAGAGAGTGATGCAGCGGTGCTTTAGTCCTTTAGTCTGTCCAGCTTTCTCACCTCCTCATCTGTACTCTCTGATTAAACAGATCAGCTTCCAAAACTTCATATGCTAATATCTTCGACAATGCCATCATGCTCGTCATCTTGTAGGTCGCTAACTAGCTGAGCTGAATCACTGCTGTAATGCTGCATTCATGACAACTGGGCATTTTTCAACTCAGAACGTTCCACATTAGAACATCCCAGTATTTAGAGATTATAAACAGAAACAGACTGCTTTAAAACCTTAAATCACACTATTATTTCATGTTCTTACTTTTCACTATGAGCGCCGCCATGTTGAAGTGATGTCACAGAATCACAACTCGGAGAAGTCTCAAAAAACTTATACTCTGGAACAGTTTCATACTGGGAGGTCGGAAATGTCCCAGTTCCTACTTGGTCATGAACGCAGCATAACTCTGCTGTAACTCTGTACAACTGCATCATTTAGCTGCATTGCATTCTGGGACTTTGAGTCCAACATTTGCACCATATCGTCTCCACCATTTCTACGCTGGATTTCATTAATATGACATTGAACACTGCTGGAAAATGGCGAGTAAGAAAAGAAGCTCTTGCTCTTTTGTTTCAGGCGCTAACCGTAAAACCTGAACATTATTCTTTATGTTTGAGCTCATTAGCATTAGCACCACAATCACTACACACGTCGCAAATATTTCAGTATGAACATATTTAATGTGGGTCAGGATGGAGTTTAACCTTTGCAAATACATAACTAAACCTTTTCAGAAGGACATAATCAGTCTTGAAGCTCTAGATTAATAAAACCAAACCAGTTTATCAATCTAGCTAATTCAGCTAATTATTATAGTTTTCATATGCAAAATATGGTGTGTTAGGAGAGGAAAATTACATTTCATTCATACAGAAACAGTTTTAGGCTCCTGTTCTAGATCTAGATAGAATGTCACACACCAAATACAATGAATAAGTAATAAATTGATGGCTCAAACTATCACACGAGCTATTAAGTTATTCCAACTAAAAGGTTCCTCAAGTACCTTTTAGGATAGTTAAAGGTTCTCCACTGTCTAAAAGTGTTCTCCTTAAAACTCAGTCTGTGAGGGAAACACTCTGTTGTAGAGTTCTATGTAAAATTTTTAGGGTTATCCCAAAAAGACAAACCAAATAATCAGATAGCTAACAGAACCCAGAAGTTTTTTTTTTTTAAGAAAAAAAAAGGTTGTAATGTTACGAACATAATGTTTGCACAGTTCTGAAATGCCATAAGTATAGTTTTCTTCACAATCTCATTAGAAGCTTCTTTTCATGAAAACTAACATTAAGGAAATGTTGGTGTTTACAGACCTGCAGCTAAAAATGTTGCAGCGACGTCAGAGATTTCTAAATGTTATGTTAAATGTTAAGAACAGTTCTAAATGTTAGGTACAAATATTTTCAGAACACTCAGAAAACCTGACAGATTGAATGTTTGTAGAAAGCTGCGTTTCTAGAAAAGTAATTTTAAGAAAACATTCTGCTAACCTGAAATTGAATGTGCATAGATCCATACATATCTTGAACAGTAATGTTAAGAAAAAATTCCGGTAACCTAAACTTGAATTTTCTAAGAAGAATACGTTTCTAGATCAGACTAACTGAATAATGAAACTGAATATTCTTAGAACGATACATATCTAAAGCACACAGTGTTACCAGTTAGACAAAAGCTAACATTATGGAAATGTTAACATTATAAAAAGCGAATATATTCAGGATTCTTAGAATTATACGTTTCCAGAAATGTAACAGTAAGGTAACTTTTGGTAATCTGAAATTGATTATTCTTTGAACGATATGTTTCCAGAACAGTAATATTATTAAAATGTCCTGCTAACCTGATATTTCATTTTCTTAGAACCATTTTTTCTAGAACAGAAAACATTAAGAAAATATTCTGCTAACTGGAATTATAATGTTCTTAGTACAATATTCTAAAATTCAAATTTCTAAATAAGTAACACAAAGGAACCATTCTGCTGGAGCATTTTTCTAAAATGTATGCTAGCCCTGAGTTAGAGCTAAGAAATGGAACCATCATGGAACATATTATCTCATATTATACAACATATGCTCATTGATGTAACTTAGTGAAAGCCATTATGATGTTCTATTAGTCTGTTACTAAAACTCAACATGAGTTGAAAGTTTTAAAAAATTGTAAGATATCTAACGTTGAAGTATTTCCGTGTGACCTTTGCTGCCTGTAGAACGTTCACCTTTGCTGCTTAATTGTTGTCAGCTGGTCAGTGGGACATTTTTGATTAATGGTCCATTTCATCAATCTATGCGATACCTGCCACAATCAAGAGTGGACAAAACGGAGGGCTGTGGCAGAACTAACTTAATTCTTGTCGTCCGCCCCTTTGCAAGGTATGGGAAAAATAGCGAGGTCTGAAGTTTTGTGGATGAGAGAAGTGTCCTGAATGGTGAAAAAGGAGAAAGGAGCTGAAAGGAAAAGGAACTTAGTCAATGGAAAGGGGTTGGAATGGATGAATAAACTGATCCCCCCATCCACAGTGTTGATATTTCCCTCAATGGCTCCTTCTAAAGTGAGCATTTTAAGCCATCCCGACACACTAAATTTGCCCATTGTGCTGACAGAGGCCTCTGGCTGTCGAGAGGCTAGGTGAGGAGGCAATGGGGGGCAGATGGAACCTGCCCATCACCTCAATGGCCTCTTTCTACCCCAGAGTCTACCCCCATGTCCCCTCGCTGCCATTCACTGGGTCCAGTGGGAATGTCTCTGGACCCAGAGCTTTGGGAGCAGTCCCATATAATGAGCCCCTCAGCGAGGTTGAATGTGGCCCCATTGTTCTGACCAGGGCCATTAAACCACCTCCTGGGCAAACAAGAGCGTCCCTTTTCCTTTATGGAGGCTAAGAAGGCAACAAAGAGAGGAGCCATCGAGACAGAAAGGGGCTGGCCTTTGTTGGATGGCTTCAATGGCCAGGCTTGGAAAGAGGAGGCTCCTGTTTGGTCTTTAGAGCACACATATTGCCGGACACTGTTGTTTGGCAAAACGGAGATGTGAACTTAATTGACTGAGTGGCCCCTGAACACCATGCCACAAATAACCTGTGGAGAGACAGACGTATTATGTATCAGCAAGGTAGCGCTGAAATTTTTGGTCATAGAATAGTGTATAGAAAGTGATATGTTGTATAATGGATAGAGAGAAGACAACAAAACTAGTTTCTTTATTTTAGCATAATGGTTTTCCATTTTCCCCCAATGCAATCTACTCTATCATGTTTTACCATCCAAGACATCAGGTTACCCTGAGTGCCTAAACCTGTTGAGGTCAAGTTGTAGGCTTTCTCCAGAAGACCCATGGGCAGAAGATTGAGATCAGGGCCTCCCTGGTCTCTGCTGGTTTTCTGTCACCCCGTCCTACACACTGAGGCCTAATCAAGTTATCATATCAACAAATCTCTCATCAGGGACCCACGCCTGACATGAGCAGAAAGAGAGGCCAGCCGACGACTAATTTCCAGCAGCAGGATGCTGGAGCTCGCCTGCTAGGAGGCTTGAAAGGTACCTGCAATCTCTGGTCGGAGCTGCCCAGTGCGACAGCTCTCATGCTGGGCACCATGCTGGGGCTGTTATTCGATTAGCAGCAGCACTAAGTGGGGAGCTTCATTCTCTGGCTAGCTTGTCTCCCACAGTGCTGTCGCTCTTGCTAACTGCAATGGAAAGATGAGGGGAAATCAAAGGGAACAGGGCACAGCGCTATAAATAATGCAGCTGTCGAGAAAAGTGAAACAGGCCCGGTGGTATCACCGCAGGCAGCAGCTTTTTTATCGGTGACAGCAGCACAGTGCCACCCTGCCAGGATCAAACCGATGCCTTGATGTCAAATTGCTACTGGAGTGAGTAAAGCAACACATCTCCTCATATATATGTGTGTATTATGCAGAAACTGCAGTCCTCATCACTATAGTTGATAGATATATTGGTGACTGGTACTCAAATCTACTGCTACTCTTGACTAAATAGTGACATAAGAGTCCATAAACTGAGGGATCTGTCCTCGGTTCCTCAGTACCCCCAAGCAGGTGGAATGAAGAACGGGTTGGTAAGGAAGGGGGGGGTGAACCCTCAGTTTGACCTGACACTCCACTGCTACCTGCTGTGATACACAAAAGGAGCCAATCCCAAAGTTCTCCGGAGAAGGCCGTGCAGATAATGAGAAGGCGAGATCTCTAGAAAGAGCTCAGTCTCTCGCTTCTAATCGGCCTCTCACCACTTTGTGTGCCATGAATAAGATTTATGCTCTTTATTTGAGCCATTATTTGACACTTCTTTTTTTTTTTTACACCCCCCACACACACACACTTGCCTCACTCTTTCTCATTCTCTTTGTGAAATCGTTGGATTCGCTCTGTCTTTAAAAACAAAGTGAATTCAAGAAATGCTCCTGAGAAATGCATTGCAAATTGATTAAGCCCTCAAACATTTATTAGATTGCCACAGCCAGGGATGAAATTCAAGAGGGCGAGAGCTGTCAAGTGGTGCTGCCATGCCACTTCTTATTGGGTAGACATTTTAGATTTGGGGTTCGATAACTTTACACCTAGTTGAGTGGTCACAGAAGACCTGCAAATCTGGAAAGAGAGCTATTTTGGATGATGTATCTCAACCGAACTACAGTATGTAGTGTACCCACATGTCATCTTTCCCGTACTAACATCTCATTCCTCCATGTAGCCTGAGATGTCATAAACATTTTTCTACCTCTATAATCTTTAATTTTAATCCCATTTGTGGCACTTCTCTGAAGCACAAAGAGAGACGGCCTGTCAAAAGCATCAGGCTTTCTTCCTAAACATCCATAGCATTGAGGTTATGATTAGAAAGTCACAGCGGAGCTCGTGCTCACCAGGACGCCAGCATACTGACTCTATAGCAACTCGAAAGCTCTAAAAACAAGAATGAATATTCAGGAATTTTTAAAAAAAGCACTTAATCTTAAGAAACCAACAGTTGGCCAACTGTTCCCTTTTCTCAAGCTTCATTATCCACTTTGGTTCAAAAAAAAAAAAGATGCCGAGCTCTGCAATTCTGTCACCTTGAAAAGGTCAGGCTAAATGGATTGGCATGCGCTTGCAAGAAAATAATTGGTCACAGCTCGCATGCAGAGGTGCTTCGTCCGTCAAAAAGAGTGGCACAGCCCAGGCTTGTGACAAAATGTTTGCAGCTAATCCCTAATGAGCTGAATCAGCAGGAAAAATAAAACAAGGGCAACAATTATTAGTTTACAGAGTTAGCAGGACTGAAAAGGAAAGTCCAAATAGAGTCATTACACATTGACTCGAGACCGGGAGGTCAGGTGTGGTTCAGGATTTAACAAATAGAGAGCGCTAAAATAATTAACCAGGAAAAACCATTAATCTCATGATTAGACAAGTGGGAAAAAAGAAAGAGTGTGGAGTTACGAACACTCCATCACAATCTGCTCAACAGCGTTTACACGCATCCTTATCTCCTTTCAGAGCTTCGGGAGTTAATGGAAAGATGTTTTTAAAAATAAATAATGAATTAAAAATGATATATTTTGAATATTATTATTTAATATCATAAGCATTTATTATCATTTATTAAATAAACAGACGAGCGCATAGAAATAATGATAATTGTTGTAACTGTATCTAGAACTATCTGTTGCTATGTTGGTTACATTTTTAGGAATGATTTTAAAATTCAATGTTGAAAACACTGAATACATTTAAAGCACAGTGCTGCTGAATTCTGGATCCTGATTGGTCAGAAGGTGGGTGTTGATTAATTTTCTATAACAGCAGCTCTGACAGTAGTGTGGCCGCAAAACACAGGTTTATATTAATGCACTCCTTCTAATACGTTATTATTTCTATATATTTCTGTGTGTGTGTGTATATATATGTATGTATATAGTAATAATAGTGTATATTTCTATAGGACAGCGAACGCTCTACATAAACAGATAAACAAAAAAAAATGTGTCATTGTTTATATGTTGAAGTTTTCTGTGTTTATTTACTATAACTCTCCAGTGTCTTATTAACTGAATGAGAGAGAAAAATTGAGGGGATAGTGAGGAAACGACTGTTTATAGCTGCTCTAACAGGAACTAAAACGTTTGATAACACTAACTATAAAAGGACAAATGTATAACAAGTTTAATACAAAATATAAATGTTGTCAAATTGCTTTGGTATAAGAGGAATAAAACACTTCGGGACATGCTGTTATAGGAAAATAATCATCTTCAGGATGGTAACAGAAACGTCACTTCATCACACCACCCAAAAGTTGATTATTTTCCCATAACAGCACATCCTGAAGTGTTTTATTCCTTATTTGGTTGTAGATGGATGTACAAATAAAATTATTTGAATGTAATTATATCATTATTATTATTATTATTATTGTGTGATGAGTCCATGTTCTGTATTAAACTTTTTAAATTGCCTATTTTTAACATTGAGAGCTCACTGAGGTGTCAAAGCCATAGATCACACTTATCACCCCGACCTAAAGAGAAGCTCGAGGTTTCTCAGTTCTCAGATCCCGAGGCGTTGGAATGTAGCCCGTCTGAACGAGGGGAGGATGCGGGGGAGACGTCGGCTAACACTCACGTCAGTATATACGCATACATTCTTGACTGCTGGTGGGAAAGCTATGCCTAGCTTGGCGTGGGACAGGAGGGGGTGAGTGGAGCCTCTTTGAGTCTTTGTGCCAAATCTTTGTGCTCTTTCTTGAATGAGACAGAGCACCCACCTCGCAGAGACAGCCCAGGCAGCCGGCCCATGAAAGACGGGTTGGCAGCCGCGCAGCGTGGAACCAAAGCTGCTGTAAAAAGGGGGCAGCGTGGTGAGGATACGATATGTGGCAGAGCCCCCCTGGCATCTCACGCCAGCTCAGCTTTCCACGCCACTCACTCTTCTCCCCTGCGTCTGCCACAGGCAAGAGCCCCGACCGGCCAGCACACACATCCCGGATAATCCAGTAGGAAAATGAGGGCTACGCAGGTGGTCCCGCCCCCGACAGCCTCCGCCGCGCTACGCATCTTTACCCACTGTCTCTCTTCCACATTTACAGTCAGCAGGAAACAAAAGAGTGTTTAAATATCAGAAATCTGTTTTTTTAAGGATGATATGGGGGAGATTCGTTCTCCTGGGGGTTCCACTGATCTTCTTCAAGCTTTGTCTGGACATTTTTCACCCTGATGTTGGTTCTGATAGTCAAGTGAGGAGGTTCAAGCCTCTTTTTCAGCTGAGGTGCCCCAAATGCCCCCCCCCCACCGAGTGAACCCTAAAAGTTTCCATGTAGAACCTTTAGAAGAACGTTTTTCCCATCAGAAAGGGTGCCAAGTAGAATCTTTTTTTGGAAGGTCCCTTAATTATCCAAAGAATAAGGGACACTCCTAAAGGTTCTTTAAGGGTTCGTTAAGATTTCACTTGATGTATAATACAAAGAGTGTACGGTGTATACTATAAATTCATTAATTACAAAAAGTAAACATTTAAATCTAGACCTTTAAAAGGTTCCTGGGATTTTCCCACTGAGGGAACCCTCTGAAAGTTCCATGCATAACAATATAATTAAGTATTGGTAATGAAGAACCCTTAATGGTTCTAAATTATTTACAAATGTAGGTTCCTTTATCTTTATTTAGATACTAAGAACCTTTTTTCTACAGTAAGTTTGTATGTGTGCAGTACAAACTCCATATTATTGCTCTTTATTTTGTCTGAATTTCTAGAACCTGTCAGGAGTTTAATATTTAGGTACTTGGTACAATTTTTTTTTTTTTTTTTTTTTTGGGTGGAAGGGGGGATTCTTTAAGAGTTCACTGGATAATTGAAAGTTGGAATGGAATAATTAAGTTTTCTACCCTTTCTGAACAAGTTTCAGCCCATGAATCCATGAAGAACCTTTTTTTTTTTTTTTGAAGAATGTTGTTTTTCTGTATCATTAATAAGGATGTACACGTACACGTTCTAAAAAGCCCCCCAAAAAAGTCCCAAGTTCCCCTTGGAGTTCACGACTCAATCAAAACTTCAAAGTCGTGCTGGAAAGTATGTTAAAATGGAAACCATTAGCGGTAATTACTCAGCTCCTATGCAGAGAACCTGTGGCCAAGTGTGTGTGTGTGTGTGTGTGTGTGTGTGTGTGTTCAGAGGGAAGTTTCTCAGGATGGTGGGAAAGACAGTAGACCTGCATCTTTGTTTTTTGTATGTGATGAAAGAGGCTCATTCTCCCAGCTCATGCTCCACAGGCATTCTTCAGGCTCACTTGAGCAGAACCACACACACACACACACACACACACACACACACACCACCCTCGCTCCTGTCTCTGCATTTACCCCAAATCTAATAACACCCACAAACTACCCCTCCATCAGGGCAAAGCTTTATCTTGAAGCACCTGAAGCATTTTCTACATGACCATCTGAGTTTTTTGTTTTTTTTTGCAGTGTGTCATCAGCAGTGTGAATAAACACCTGCATAATCCCAAATACATACACACGTTCTCTTCTCTCCTCTCTTAAATCATTTAGAACCATTAAATGTTCTTTCTTTGGGCTTCTGAGGGAACCCTTAAAGGTTCTACGTAGATCCCTAAAATAAAGCGTTTTCCTATTCTATCAGAAAAGGTTCCCTGTAGAACCTTTATGGAACATAAGAACATAAGTTAAACCTATAAAATGTTTCTGTTCCCCCCATCACTAAGTAGAACCAATGTAGGGTTCTACAAAGAGCCTTAGAACATTGTATAATTAAAAATTGCTTTAATTACAGAAAGAAAATGTTAAATCTTGATCCCTAGAAAGGTTCTACATAGAACCCTATATCAAAGGTTTTTATTATTAGTAAGCACTCCAAGTATAAACCTTTTAGGAGGTAAAGAACCCTTGAAGAACCCTTGAAGAACCTTTGTTGTAAGAGTGTATGTATAAACTGGGTAAGTGTGTGGTACAAACTCCAAATGATTGGTAATGAAAGTGTCAGGATTTAAAATTTAGCAACGAGTAGTACTTTGTGCACTGCTAAAAAAAGGGTTCTTTAAGGGTTTATTGGATAATTACGGGTTCTTAGAGGTTTTAAAAAGGGTTCTACTTGGAATTCTTGCTGATAGAGACTCTGTAGAGACAACCAAAGTGCATGAAAGACAGAAGTTTTAAGGATTCTCCCAGGTGGACAAGCTGAAGAACCTCTAAGGATGATCATGTATGTAATATGTAAGAAAAAAAAAAACAATCAGTGTTGCGCTTTTGGGGGAAAATAATCAACGATGGAGTGGTTTGATGAAGATGAGTCACTAACACTCAGCCAGGAGACAGGTTCAGTTTGGTGGAAAATGGTCTGCATTTCTTTCCTCACCTCACACACACACACACACACACCACACTGAAACGAGACCTATGCCATTTCTATCCTTCACATAAAGATGTGCTGAGTGATTTCCTTCTCCCGCTGCAATTTTCCCTCCTTAACCAGCCCGAGGTCATGCAGGCACGAGTCACGGAGCTTCGGAATCTTTTAATACTTCCGCAGGAACAGCGAGGGAAAACAATCGATGGGATCGTATCAGTGAAATCGACACCAGATGATGCTCGATGTGCGTTTGCGATGACCACCTGTTCGAGCCGCAGGAATCAGCCGGTTCCTTTGTGGCGCGTTTCGACACATTCTTTACTCCTCCTTCAGCCTCAGAAACTTAACCTTCTTTTTTTTTTTTAAAACAGATTTCTCTCCCTGTGTGTTGGTACACCATACACCTCGTCATGGTTACCTCGTCACTTTTCTGCACAACAAACAATTTAAGGGAGAATTCTATAAGTCTGGCCCAGACAGACACTAAAGACGCTTACAGGATCTACTCAGAGCGTTTGGCTCCGCTATAACAAAAGGCTTCGATTTAAAGGTTTTACAGGACGCTCTTTTTTTTTAAACTCCAGAATTAACTGTAGCATTGAAAGGTTTATGGAAAGAAGCTTCACTTTAACAAGGTGATCTGAAAAGAAGTTCTCATAGACCGTAGATTCCCTTGAACGTCCATAAAACTGGCTTTAGTGAACAGTATTAAAATGCAGACTACAGCCAGACAGTGTACTTATTAAAAGAAAGGATACAGAATTCAAATATATTCTTCGTATTTATCTCCTTGTGGGGACGGATGATCCGGAATTAAGGAATACAACACAATTTTAACCTTGCGAGGACATCTCATTGGTTCTCTTAGGCCTGTTTTCAAAAAGGTCTTGATTCATTTTCTATAACAGTGATGCAGCTCCACATCACAGGTTTATATTAATTAATGCGCTCGTTCTAATACGTTATCGTTTCTATGGTAACAGCTCATTCATATAGACTTGTACGGTGGACGCGCCATATGAAATGATCGATAAAAAATCATTGATGTGGTGAAGTTTTCCGTAAGGAGATGTTTATTTATTTATTCATTTATGGAAGGAGTCTCCAGTGTCAGAGGTAAAGCTGTAACTTTAAGTTCTCCAACATCTTCAGGACAGAGGAGTTTACGTTTTGCGGTTTCGAACGTAACAAGCTGAGGTTTTTTTTGTCTTATTAAATTCAAGAGAGAGAGGCTTGTTATAACTGCTATAACGGAAGGGACATTTGTTTTGGGGATGTTCCACACCATAAAATATAACTATAAATGAATAAAAAGTATGACACAACTTCATTTAATAAAGAAAAATTGTAATCATTGGCAAACTGATGTGCTATAAACGGAATAAAACACTTTGTGACATGCTGTTGTTGGGAAATAATCAACTTCAGGGAGGTGACAGTAACTCGGCTTCATCACACCACTCCATCGTTGATTAGTTTCTTATAACAGCATGACACGGAGTGATTTACGCCTTATTAGTAAATAAACACTTAAGGATTCAATTATTTAAGAATTAAATACAAATGAACAGCTATTACAATTAAATTATTCTCATTTGCAACCTTGTAGTAGTCTCTTGTTTATATTTCTTATTAATTTCCATGTTGAGTGGCGTAATATCTAATATCATTAGTAAATATTGATATAAATGTATTTACATCCAATAAGAAATAATAACGATGCATTATGCTAAGCTTATGTAATATTCAACTACTCCATAAAATACAACATTTTATTTAAAGAAATCAGAAATATGTTAAATTAGTACAATAAGCACTATTTTTTACTGAAATAAGTAAAAATAAATGGAACCAGAAATCAAAGAAGAGCCAGAAGCATGAAAAAAAACATGAAGTTACACAAAGATGATCATATTAATGATTATAATTATGAATATAATTAATATTCTGCCTTGTCTAAAGAACAGAGACAATTCAAACGTGTTCGCAGGGACAGACTTTGACCTGCGAAGGTTAAAACACAAACTGAATAGCCGTGATGACGCTATGAGACCACGATCACCTCAAAGACACATTATAAAGCCATTAGTCACAGGGTGCAAGTCTGAATGAAGCTGCATACTTCCAGTCAGTGGAGATTATTCTGAGGCCATTCGTGGAAGTCCAACACTTTCAGGGACACACGAGACAAGAATGTGTGACCTCAGTTCCCAGCATTGGTCGTTCGAGATGCTTTCTCATTTCCAATAAGACTTTTGTGCAGTAAAGTTTCTAAAATTTCGAAATTAGGAATAAATTACAGGAAAAAAAATCACAAAATATCTAGTTGTGTATCATCATTACCTTGGTGAAAGATATCCTACACCTAAGGTTACAGTAATCTCCATTCTATTACTGAATTCACTGAATTCTGCATTCTGATTGGTCAGAAGATGTTCTATAATTATAATCTTTGATATGGTGATGCTTTCTGTAAGGAGACATTTATATAGCGTTTATGGAAGGAGTCTCCAGTGTCAGTGCTTTGTAACAGTCAGAGGTAAAGCTGTAACATTTTCCCAAAATCTTTTTTTTTTTTTTTTCCTGCAAGGAAAATACATACAGTGACCAAGACTGGCATTATTTCTACAATAATACAAGAACATTAATATGGTTACAATATGTGTATATTAATATGTATATAATCAATCCTGGATACAAAATTCCTTGATTTTCCAAATGTTTTGTGATATATAAAACATTGCATTTCATCTTCCATTAAACACCCTTTTTTCCAATTCAATAAAAGTCTGATTGTATAGGTTTCACATATTCAGTCCATCTATTCCAAATCCAAAAAAAAAAAAAATCTTCTATCTGGCTCTTTAAAGAAAAAGAAAGTCTTTCCATCACATATATCTTGTATATTATATCTATCCATTCATCAACCCTAGGTGGCTCCATTTTCTTGTAACCATTTTAACCATTTTGTAACCCAAATATATGGATTTTTCCCGACATCTTCAGGACAGAAGAGTTTACGCTTTGTTGTTTCTCGATAACATGACAAGCTGCGTTCTTGTTCTCTTCTTAACTTCATGAGAAAGAAAAAGCAAACTGGTTGAGGAAACGACTGTTTATAGCTGCTATAACGTAAGTGAGAACTTGTTTCATGGACATTCCACAAGACTAAATGTAGCTATAAATGGAAATAAAAGTTTATATAATAATTGTTGCACAATTTACTGTGGTATGAGAGGAATAAAACACTTCAGAACGTGGGGTTATTGGAAAACAATCAACTGTGGGGTGAAAAACGATAACTTTGCTTCATCACACCATTCGATTGTTGGTTATTTCCCTCAAAAACAAGTTGTCCAGACATCATTAGAACATTTGATATTGTTATAGTATGTAAATGACATCTTGCTCACGTCACATTGGTTCTACTCAGCTGTTCACCTCGGGTCAACCAAGGAATCCAATCCAAGCAATCCAAAACTCTGAAGGTGCTGGAGAGCTCCACAGATCAGATTAGAGAAGATGTTCACATGACAGACACAAAGCTGAGCTTTGCAGAAGAGGGAAAATCATAGAAGTGTTAAACTTCACTGTAGATGTAGAAGATGTAGATGATATAAGCACAATTTGTTTTCTTCACCTTAGATGAGTAGCTTGCTTTTAAATCTCTTCATTGACTGTAATCAACTCTAGAAAATGACAAGATTTATCAGTAAATGATACACACAACACATTTGGTGTGTTCGTCCACTGCAAAATACCTGATTTCTCATTTCGCCACGTCTGATGCAAAAGAAGACTGTCATGACAGCAACCTGTGGGTGTGAGACTAAATTCCTCAACAAAATAACAAAAGGCAACAAAAATGCCCAGACACAAATACATTGAATGTCTTTTTTCCTCTCTCTCTCTCTCTCTCTCTCTCTCTCTCTCTCTAACACACACACAAAGGTAGCATGCACAGCGCTTTAGATGCTCTAGCTGCTCGTCACAGTGGTGTGTTATCGCTCCAGCCAGCGATGTTAGCGGCCGTGCCACGACGTTTCCTCAGGAAAGCAGATTAAGCCATGGCCCACAGAAGCCATGGCATTGCTTAGGCTGTTTTGCATGGATGGTGAGAGAGGCGGTGAGATAAAACCGTTTCACAGCCCTGTTTTAAAGGTTCTCCAAAAACTGGAGTTGCAACGTCTACTGTAACAGCACGAAATCTATCAAAGACGCTTCTCAGATTGTACACAACCTTAAAGTGAAATGTGTAAATTGTACATTTTCAACACATGTCTAATGAACAGAAGGGTGTTTTTTTTTCCAAAAACAAGTGTGTTCCAATTCCAAATGTGTATGTTTTTACATCATGGTGAGGACCAAATGTCTCCACAAGGATAGAAATCTGACGATTTTGACCTTGTAGAGACTTTGGCTGTTCCCCACAAGGAAAACTACTTTTTTCTACAAAACTGCTGCTTTTATTTTGAAAAACTAAAAGGGACAATGTTAAGGTTAGGTTTAAATTTAGGTTATATTGACCAACTATTTCAATGCTCTGAACAGCCCAATCCTGCAATCCTGAAGTGGCAGTTTCTGGTGCATCTCATGAGAAGGTTGATGGGGCTGGATCAGCAACAGCTTTGCTCAATTTCTACAGTCTTTGGCCAGTGATGTTTGCTATGTGCTGCTCTTCTGCTTGTCTAATGCCTTCCTGCACTGTCTGACTCCAGAGGTTGCAATCCTCGGCAACGTTCTTCCACTTGTCCACATTGATCGCAGCAGCAACAATGTCTCTGTTGGAAATGTCTCTGTAGTGGAGTTAGGGACAGCCTATAGGCCAGGAGTCATATTCCAGATGACCGCAAAGGAGGTCTTTTTGGATACGACCACTCTCCATCCTTCAGATGCGATCGAGCCATCTGAGACGTTGCTTACTGTCAGTACCTCACTGTTTGGGACATGATCCTGCCAGGATATATTGAGGATATGCCAGAGGCTTCGCAAGTGGAAGAAGTTGAGCTTCTTTTCTTGCCAGGAGTAGGTAGTCCAGCTCGCATTGCTGTACAGAAATGGGCTGAGTGTGTACCTCTGGTAGACCTTCAGCTTGGTGTTTGCTGTGAGGGAGCTGTTCTGCTCTCTTGCTGAGCTACCCCATAACAGTAGCGGCCTTTCCAATTCAGGTGTTTATCTCAGCATCAAGACAGAGGTTGGCAGAGATGATGGAGCCCAGGTATGTAAAGTTAGTGACAACCATGAGCAGGAGCTGTTGATAGAGAGCATATTTTCAGCATCTTGGCCCATAAACACTGTCTTCTAGGTGCTGATTTTTGATCAAAACGCCATACAGACCTTGGATAATCTGTCCATAAGATGCTGGAGTCCCTCTTGCATGTGAGTGGCAAGCAGCATAGGACGGAAATCACAAAATGTTCCATACAGTGTTGGTCCTAGGACACAACCTTGTGTAACTCCACTGGCAATGCGGAGGACATCTGATGTATTTTTGGTAGAAGATGATCATGCTCAGGAGTTTTGGGGGGCAGTGAATAATCCACTCCTAATGATGAGGTTGAAGGCCATGTTGAGGTAAACAAAGGCCAGATACAGAGGTCTCCTCTGTTCCTGGCATTTCTCCTGGAGTTGTCTGATGGAGAAAGTCAGGTCAACGATGGACATTTCTGCCCTGAAGCCACACTGTGATTCTGGATAGATGTGGTCTGCCAGTGTCTGCAGGCTGGGGAGGATGACTCGAGTAATCCTAAGGACTGATATCCCCCAGTAGTTGGTGCAGTCACTGTGGTTGCGGTTTTGGTTAAGCAGAGTGATGATCTTTTCATGTGCTGGGAGACAGGGCCTTTTTTCCAGCAGATGCAGAGGAGTTCATGCAGGTGGTGCAGCAGAGCTGATTTCCATGCTTTAATAACCTCTGGTGGGATGGCGCTATTTCCCCGGATGCTTTACCTTTGGCCAGTGCGTTAATAGCTTTCTGAAGCTCTGCTGCAGTTGGTTCCTCATCCAGCTCCTTCATGACAGGCAGCCAAGTGATGTGTGCAGTCTGCTCCACCTTGTTTCTGCACTGTTTGAGGTAGAGATTGATGGAATCAAGCTGACCATGGAGACGAACTGCTTTGTCTTCGCAGCATCAGCTATGATGACGAGATCCAGCTGGTGCCAGTGTCCTGATCTGGGGTGCATCCATTTATTACACATAGGTCGTGGCTGCAGCATAGCTCCACTAGCCTCTGCCCATTTTCACTGATGGTTCAAATTCCATTGCATCCAAGGCAGGATGGCCAAGTCTTGTGGTACACTCCCACCCTGGTGTTGAAGTCACTGTGCAGGTACAGATCTGGGGACAATTGGTATCTTGCTGATGGTGCTGTGGAGGTTTCTGTAGAACTAGATTTTACTCTCTGGGTTTGACAAGTGGGTTGGAGCATATGCAGATATGATGTTCACTGTCAAGACTTGCACTTCCGGGTCAGCGGCCATTTTGGGTGGAGCATTTCCTGTGGTGGCCATTTTGTATCTCCAGCACTATATAAGGCCTCTACCAGCATGTGCTCATCTCCAGATGGTCTCCTCAGTTTACCTCGTGTGCTTGAGTAGTTATCCTGCCCTGTTTCCCGTGTTAATCTTCCTGGTTTTGACCCTGCCTGTCTTCGGTATTTCAGTTAAGTCTACCCTGCGTTATCGTTTGTCTGCCTGTCGGTTTTTGGATTATTTGGAACTGTTGCACTTGGATTTCTGCCTCCTCCTTTGGATTTGTCTGCCTACGGGGATTAACCCTGCTGCTGCTAGGGAGTCAGCCATTAGCGCTACAGAACTCTGTAATCTGTTTCATACAGTTCATTTGGATATTGAGTACCATGTTTGTGAGTAATGACTGTGAACCTGCTATTGTTTATCTGCCTGTTGCTGGTTGGTTGGATCCGACTCCGGCTTTCTGACAGTTCACCATTTATGAGATGTTTGAAAGGCAAAGGAGGAGGATTCCCTCAGAACGATTTGTCAGGGGCTCCACTCCAGTGAGCAAGGAGTTCTTTACAGAGACTCTTACATCATGCTAACATTTTCCTTTAGGTCTCATTCCTTGTCAGAAAAAGGTGTTACATTTTTTCATGAAGAAGCTATTATTTGCTAGTCTTGTGTCCTGCAAAGCGGCAATGTTGATGTTTAGTCTGTTGAGTTTAGCATTTATTATGGCTGTTTTGTGGGATCCATCAATCCGTCAATCTTTTGAAGGTCGCTCTTCAGGCCCATGGTCATGGTACACTACACAACACTACACTACACTGACTCCCAAGGCTGTTCACAAGGTAGTTTTATTTGATTATTTAATTGATTTTTATTTTATTTATTTATTTAGCCAGGAAAGTTCCAATGAGATACAAGATCTCTTCTTCCAGGGGGTCCTGGTCAAGATGGCCGCACAACCAGTTTCATATAAAAGAACAATTTCACACAGAAAAACATATACGATTCATAAAAGAAGCAAAAGAGAAAAGACATAGAGGCCATACCAGCAATATCCATAACATATACAATGCGGTGGGGCTTATTAATTTATTATTATTTTATTTATTAATTTATTTATTTATTATTTTTCATTTATTTGTCTCATATTCTGTTCCTCTCTCTCTTTATTTATTTAAGTCTATTTATTTATTTATATGCTATTCACATTTTTTTTTTTTTACATTTACATAAGGATTTTGTGTGTGTGTGTGTGTGTGTGTGTGTGTTTGTGTGTACATCCTATTCACATTTTGTATTTCCGTCAGGATTTCTTTTTTTTTTTTTACACAAACTGCTTGACTCTGCCACTCAAACGTCTCCCTGCTCCTTGTTACTTGTTTCAGAATAAAGACACTTGACAGAGCAGCATTCTTCTATTAAACAGTGAGAAACTTGTTTACTGCCTCTGAGCTTGACCTGGAAGCAGAGAGTGAGAAAGGATTAGAGGTGATGAGAGGAGAAAAGACGCCTGTATAGGAAATGATTTTATCTGGCGTTTGGTGAGAAACTTGGCAGCGGTTGATGCTGATTAGCATTATTAGCCTGGTGTTTAATTGAACGTCTCTGTACGGTGAAACTTTGTGGTGCTGAAACGTGTGTTAGTACTGAGATGATGGAGATAAAAGAAAAAAATGATAAAAGGATAGAGTGAAAAAGATAGGAAGAAAAAGGAAAAAAGAAAATAAAATGAAGAGGAAAAATGTAAAGAAGTGAAATAAAAAGATAAGAGAAGAAAAAACTTTGTAGATAAAATTCTAGATAAAGAAAAGAAAAAAACTCGGGGGGGAAAAAGGATTAGAACTTACTAAAAGAAAATTTAAGGGGGAAAAAAAGAAAAGAAATAATGGAAAAGAAAAAAGTGAAATGAAAAATGAAAAAAAAACAAACTTGAGAAACTTGAGATTCTAGCTTCGGAAAAGAAATGTATGGAGAAAAAAGGAATGAACAGGGAAAAAAACAGAAAGAAAAAAGACTGGATAAAAGGACAGACAAAAGAAAAAGGAAAAAAGAAATGAAAAGAAAGAAAAACAATAAAAGGAAAAGAAAAGGAAGGGAAAAAGGAAAACAGTAAAAGGAAAAGAGAAGGAAAGGAAAAACAAAAGAAATGATAACAAAAATGAAAGAAGAAAAGGAGAAAAGAAAAGAAATAAAAAAAGAAAAGAAAATCTTTCCGAACCCGTTAGAAACGTTACTGTCATTTGGAAGGATCTTTGTGGTAGAAAAGAATTATTCATGTTAATGTGCCGCTCACAAAAACTGGTTTAAGAAAACATTTTTTTCTTTTCTTTTTTTTTTTTTTTTTTGCAGTAATGTTATGAGTTTACGGGGTTAATAACGCTGATCTCCGCTCGGTGTGAAGATGTGGAATTCCTCACGCTTTTCCCCGAGCTGTGGAACGTGAGCTGTGGAACGTGCCGAGTGTGTGAGTGCTAACATTCAGAGGAAGAATGAGGAGAATCCGGCCTACGCTTCCTTCTGACACAGAGCACCTGTGCAGTCACAGGCGTGTAGGTACACGTGTAATGTGTGTGTGTGCGTGTGTGTGTGTGCGTGTGAGTGCGTCTGTGAGTGCATGTTTATTGTGTTATAGCGTCTGGGTGAATGTATACTCCTCCTTGTGTGAGTCTGTACACACTCTCCAGTCGACCCTGCTTTGCCCTGCTTGGCTCGGGCCATGTGTGCGTGCGTGTGTGCATGTGTGTTTGAGTGTGTGTGTGTGTGAGTGTGTGTGGCAGCAGGCTGCTCGTCCAGGCAGCAGGAGAGTTGATGCGTGTGTCAGTGAGGCGCTCTCCCACATTCCCCCGGCGGCTGGCAGCGCGCCGGCTGCAGGAGGGGGGATCGCCTCTTTCTCACGACCTCTCAGGTTCCTGTGCTCATCTGGGAGCTATTCATTTCCTGCCAGAAAACAGCCTTTCCTCTGCAACTGCAGGAGGGAGAGCGAGAGAGCGAGAGAGAGAGAGAGAGGTGGAGTAGAGTGGAAGAGAGGATAAGGAGGGGGTTTTGGCTGCAGAGCGAGTCTGGGCCTTGGTACAGCAAGCCCTGGGCTTAAATCATAAAGCCCTGACTTGTCTGAGCTGCAGTCAGCGTGGTAGTGACTGAGCCGGAGGAGAGAGCAAGAATGAGACAGAGATAGATGGATAGAGAGAGAGAGAGAGAGAGGGAGAGATTATGCCATATGGTAGCACTTAAGAGCTAAGGAGGAAGCAAAGAGGGGTCTTTGGTCTTTTTTCCCCGCTTTCCTCTCAGTGCGCGTGGTGGAGTGTGGGAAAAGTTCATCGACACGCATGCTGGCTAACCCCACAGCCGTGTTGTGACATGTGCACGGTCAGCACGCTCGTAACCTGACACACTCATAAAGCTGTTTTTCAGCTCTAACGTTGAGGTTGAGAGGTGTGTGTGTCAACATCTGCACACACACACACACTCGGTGATACAATACTGTGATACAGAGGACTGGTCCATTCTTCAATACATTCCATTTATATAGCGACTTTCTAACACTCAGGAAAAATAAGCAGGGAGAAGTATTAGGAGACGATAGGAAGTGTACTTGAAGAACATAATTTTAGGAAATTGAGGATTCATTCAGGAAAAAAAGTAGGAAAAAACCAAAGAAAACGCCTCCTCAACTCGGAATTCCTACTCGGGAACTCAGGAAGGTCTCCTCGACCCTGAGTTCAGCAAGTGACGTCAACAGCATGGACGGTAAGCACAGCAGCACTTCTTACCTTTAAATAATTAGTAATACTTTAAATAAATAGTTATACTGTACTGTATATATAAGTATTTACTTCAGATTAATCAACATACTAGCTTTTTGCTAACAAAAGACGAACATGGAGGATCGTCGCTCGAATGCATGGGGTCAGGTAAGTCGAATGCAACATAAAGATCTACCTATTATAGATGTTATCTGATCGCACACACCACCAGTCTGAGCGTACACACCACCAGTCTGATCATACACACCACCAGTCTGATCATACACACCACCAGTCTGATCTTACACACCACCAGTTCAAGTCTCATGTTGACATAAACAACAAATCAACTCTCAGAAAAATAGAAACTAAACAGTACCCTTCCTTGCCCCTCAGGTGGTACTCTCAAACATACCACCGGTTCTACCTTTAATACACATCTTTCACCTGAAAATATGATTCGAATGAACCTTTAAAAATAAATTAATATACATAAATAAACCATAATTACACTTTAGAGTAAATATTAGAGATGGCATGATACCATGTTTTCTTTTCTGATACTGATATTATTGTAAAACTATTATAAACGATATTGAGTATCAGTCAAAAAATTCCGAATCCAATTCCAATCGTTGCCGTTTGGTAACAAAATCCAAAATCGATATGTTTTCTCCAATCTACCTTCTTTTTTTTTTCTTTTTTTTCTGAGTATCAGATCAGTGTCATCTCTGGTAAATAATATCGATTTGCAAATGCAGTGACTCACTAAAATAAACACCAACTTGTATCAGAGTTTCAAAAATGCAAATGTAAAGATATAATAAACTATAAAACAAACTGTTTTGCTTTATTATGAATGTCGTATATTATTTATACTAAACTGTACCTTTAACTTTTCACGTCACTAAGCTGTAGTACATCTTTTGCACCTTTAATATCGACTTTTACCCAGAAACGTGGATATACTGTAGTGCACCTTTAAAATGATTTAACATCATTTAGTTTGTAGAGTAAAGCTTTAAAGGTACAGCGACAATGAAAAGTATAGTGTAGCAGCAAACTAGTGATAAACACACACCATTTTTATATTTATGTTTAATTATGTTGCAAAATGGCTTCCAGGAAATGACTAGTGCAAGTGGTCGAATCTCGAAAACGTTGAAATATACTGTATAATCCAAAATAAAACTTATTATTATTATTATTATTATTATTATTATTATTAAATAGCATAATAATTTGGATTTGGATAATGGATTTAAAGGATAATGGATTTAAAGGACTGTAATCTGGATAATGGATTTAAAGGTTTCTCCACCATAGAAGTAGATTTAATAATGCAACAACTTATTAAGCAAAATATTGGAATATTAAGCAAAATTTGGTCTGATAAAATAGTACTAAATTGTATGTTTCCTTGTTACTGGGTGGCACCATCAAGAGGTTTAATGTTGGTTAAAAAAATGGTTTAACGTTTTACATGAATGGACTGTAATTAAAGCTTTAAAGATACACCACATGCATCTTTCTAGGCAAATGATACACTGGGATCTGAAAGTCTACTAGAGTGCTAGTGGAAATGCTTCCATTTTGCATTCTTTTCTAATTTAACACATACGCCTGCGTTTGCGTTAATGACTCGAGCTGGCGTGGACTCCACAAGTTTGCGTCAGACCTGACAGTCCGTGTTTGTTAGATCAGATCGTCCGAGTGTGTGCATGTTTGAAGACTAAACGACAATCTGATCTTTTGTGAAAAGGAATTAACATGGCCGATGTTACAGAATTCAAATTTTAATTGAAATACCGACCTCGAATCTTAAATCTGTTCAAGAGCATTCAAGAAATTGAACATATCCTTTTTATTTCTTTTCTTCAACAGAGTTTTGGAGCCTACTTCCCATACTAACCGTACTCAGAGATAAGGAAAGTTATACTTTAGTGACGTTTTATTTCTCTAACACTGTGTGAACGAACGTAGCAGAACGTCTCACTCTGTTCGCTCAGTCCAGGGTCTTTTCAATGCAAGGCTTCCCTCACACACACACACACACACACACACACACACAAACACACATATGGTTTCTATCTCCCTCATCCTGGAACCATAAAAGGTGTGATGGAAATTTGAAATGAACACACTCAGCCATGAGCCTCTTAGCAGATTGGTAATTGCAAACAACTGGACGGAGACTTCCCCGATTCTCTGGAAAGGACGGCCACACTGGAATGGCTGAAGGCGACGAGCACCTGGTCTCACTCAAAACGTTCTTTTTAGCCATAATTTTATAATAATATAATAGAATTGTTCCTCATACACCATATTCCGATGCTAGAAATGAGTTACAATGAATAGATGCTATAATATCATATACTTCCATGAAAAAAAGTACTAAACTGTACCTTTCCTTGTCACTGGGGTCAGGGATCCATCAAGATCTTTTCAGACAAAATACAAGTACGAGTGAATGTTCGATAGTGATACCGAAATTGAACGAACTTACTTAAGTAGCAATTAAGGACTTCGCAAGAAACGTTATTTAGCTCTGTTTACGTTTTTTCCTCGGTTTAAATAGCAACAATGAAAAGCACTCACGTGTGCGTGTTCACGCACTTACGCTACTCCAGTCATTCTTTATAACACTAGCTAGTCGATTTTAAAATGAAGTTTATGAGCTAGCTACGTGAATTAGCTTGGATTGAGCCGGGTTGCAGTACGTTGTGTTTTAATTCGTAAAAGCATTAAAATTAAAGTGTTTTTTGTTTTCATTGCATCCGAATCCCTCATTTTCGATGACCGATAGCTGCAGATCGTCAAGAACAACACACTGGCGAAGAGCTAGCATAGATATCGTTTTCTCACCTAGCCAGCGTTTGCTGCTAGCGATGAACTCCTCGTGCTGAGTTTTATGTTTAAGATGTTTTACCAAGTGACTTGTATTGTACAAAGATGCTGAAGTTCTTCCTCTTGATAGTTTCACAGAGCAGTTGGCAGTTTGCTTTGCTTTGATTGTCATTGCTAATCATTAAACTACGTCCAGATTGCTGTCATTTCATGTCGTCTGTTAGTTAGCGTGACAACGTACGCTAGGATTACGTCACATAGCATCACCTGGTATCTGATGCTTGTATATTGGTTTATACATTTAAACTTTTTTTTAGATTTCATCTTTGCTTACTGATCACTTATTCAAAGTTATTTTGCTCACCCTTATGGAAAAAAATCACATACATTGTACATTTAAAAAAAATTATGTTTTTCACATGAGTAATATGTGATTTCTCCATCTTATGCCTTTGTGTGAATGATATGATATAAAATAAACACATGAAAACAAATGAATCATGTGAAAAGGGTCATTCCACCATTAGAGTATCACTGAGGCATCAACAGTCTTCAAAAATCAGCTTTCAACATCATGACAAATGCACTTTTTTCTACAGTAAATAAAGAAATTTTTGAATTAATATTCTTCATAGCTATAATCTCAGTAACACAGTTGAGCTGTTGAGCTCAGCAATGCTGACAATATTTTTTAAAAAATATACCAAAGGGGTCTTGAAGGGCCTTACTTTTCTCTCTTCTGTCAGAAAGGGTCTTGATGATGACACTTCCTGTTTGTCATGTGACTTATTAGTTTCACTCTTCCTCTAAATAGATAAATGGGTTTCAGTAACAGGGTGGGACGTACATTATGGGTATACAGAGATGCTTAAATGTATAATTATTATTACTTAAAATAAGTTAATAATGAATGCAAAGGAAGGTTAAACTTAAATGACACATATGATAAAAAAAAAAATTAAACATTTAAAAAAATTTTATTTTTATTATTATAAAGAAATAGATGCAAAATGATTGTCAAGAAGGTGGGACGAGAAAACAGCTTTGAGGGGTTCACTAAGGTTATTGGTATTAAATATATATATATTTAAATATATATATAAAAATAGTTTTATTTGATTTTTGCAATTGGACAATTGCAGTTTATACAACTCTCTCTCTCTCTCCATATATATATATATATATATATATATATATATATATATATATATATGTGTGTGTGTGTGTGTGTGTGTGTGTGTGTGTGTGTATTCATATTCATATTCTGTGCAAGTATTCTTTGGAAATTTTATGGTGGGCCACAAATGGAATGAACACAAATGAAAGTTGAACTTAAATGACACATATGATAATTGACACATATGATAAAAAATTTTCAAAAATTTTTTTAAAAATTTTATTTTTATTATTAAAAATAAATAGATGTACAATGATTGTCAATAAGGTGGGACAAGAGAAAACAGCTTTGAGGGGTTCACTAAGGTTATTGGTATTAAATATATATATATTTAAATATATATATATATGTATAAAATACATATATATATATATGTATTCATATTCATATTCTGTGCAAGTATTCTTTGGAAATTTTATGATGGGCCACAAATGGAATGTCCCCAAAATAATGTCCTGTGGATAAAATAAAAAATAAAAACTCATGCACTACATTTGCATGCACAAGTCCACATGTGATAAAAGTGTGAAAGAGTCCTAAAAAAAAAAAGTCTGACAAGTGTGTGCCTTTTCTAAATGTACGTAAAATCTAAGTTTGTAAGTGTGTTTATCCCCATTCCGCTGCTAGATGGCGCTGTGTGCTCGTGTCATCCAGCCAAAAGTGTAACACAGCACCCCTGCCTCTGGATCTGTGTGGTTTTGGACGCGATGGCATCCTCGGGTGGTTAAATCGGCTCATTTTGGTGGCTTGGCTGATTTCCCGTTTCCGGGTCTCTCTCTCTCTCTCTCTCTCTCTCTCTCTCTCTCTCTCACACACACACACACTCTGTGTTTGTGTGTGTGTGGGTGGGTGTGCTTGTGTGCGTGCGCGCGCGCGCATCTCCTCTTTCCGCTAATTATCCAGCTCTAAATATATACACTCAGAATTTTTTTTTTTACTTTCCTTTTACTTTTAATAAGCCATGCTTTGTTGATTTTTTTTTTTTTTTTAGAAACTTTAGATTGCCTCTACAAAGTGCACTCTGAGCCATCTAATTTCATGAATGAATAGACTTTTAGAGCTTATCTTGAAATGAGTTTTGTTGTGCGTATTTGCGCATGAATCCATGCGTAAAGGACCTAAAATCTAAACTTTTATTTATTTTATTTTATTTTATTTTTTCAATAATAAAAGCTAATTAAGGTAATGCATGCATATGCTCTGCCTAAACAGACATGTTACAGTCTGGCTGAATTTGGAGATGTCTGTCTTGTCTGTGCTTGTTGATATTTAATCATCTTTACACCCTGTTCCACATCTCGTGATTAACCACTAATCCCCGGGTTTATTTTAGTCCTCTGTTTCGGCTTAATGAGTTTCCAGTCTTGTCAGTTGCGGTTCTGAGTTTGGCAACTGATCCCAAGTTTCCCAGATACACTTCAGAAAGCGGGAATATTACATCATCATGACATTTTTTTTTTAAAACAAATTTATTAGTCTTCCAAAAAGAAGAATCTCGCAAAAAGCATTCCACATATCTTTGGCATCACCTTTAGAAAAAAAAGATACCGCAAATATAAAAAATGCAACCAACAGACATTAGCTATAAGTATAAATCTCATTTCAATATGAACTTCTCTCCCTTTCGAGCTGTACAAATATAGTGCATAAAAAATCTCTTCGTAAAACACATTTCCATACAAAAAAAAAAAATTAAAAAAAAAAACACAAGTGAAAGTTTATCAGACGAAACACATAGCATATGAACAGTGTAAAAGTCTTTCAGAAGTCTCTTTCTCTGTCTTTCTCTCTCTTTTTTTTCTACCAAGGCCTCCAGACGGAGTCTGAAGTGAGCGACGCCTCGCGCGGAGACGCGGCGGCTGCAGGGAGGGGCGTGGCCGCGCCGCTCGCGTACACCGGGATCACGGGGCCGCCGGGGGTGAACGCGCCGCTGGGGATCAAGAAGGCAAACTGTCCGTCTGTGGCCGGGACGAGCTGGAAGCCGCCGTACACCTTGGCAGCGTCGGACGGTGACGCGCCGGATGGAGGCGCACTCTTACACGCCGGCACTGAGACAGGCACGGGCACGTGCGTCGCGCCGGGGATCTGCACCACGGGCTGGCCGAAGGTCGGAGGAGGCGGCGCGGGTCCGGCGTGCGCCTGCGCCGGGTAGTTCATCGCGTTCAGCTGGGTCATGCAGTTGGCCAGGTGGCCGAGCAGCCGCGTGCGCACTTCGGCGTTCACGCCCTCGCACGTGGACAGAAATCGGGTCACCTCGTTCATGCACTCGCTGAAGCCCGCGCGGTACTTGCCGAGCACGGTGGGGTCCGCGTTCAGAGCGGCTGCAGAGACGAGAAACGGAGATCTGAGTTTCATCTTAACACAACCATCATCACAACATCACCACAACAGCATCCGCTCCTAGCGCGCGCTCCTAGCATAACTTCTAACCAGTAAGTTATTTGCTACACTGTGCGCTTTACTACAGTGAGCTGGCTCGTGCTTATCATACACTTTTCTCAAGATAGGATTTTAATGTTGGACATTAAAGCGTGCGCGTGGACACTGTTATCTGTTCGCGCATGCACATCAAAACCCTGAAAAAAAAAATGATTGCTTGCAATGAGTGGACACTCACCGGTCATCTGCGCGCGCTGCATGTTCCTGAGGTGCTTCACGGTCATCTCCAGGATATCCGCCTTCTCCAGCTTGGAGTGTCTGGAGCTCTGTGGGTGAAAACAGCGCTGAAATGATCAGTAAAGGGAATTTCAAATTCCATAAATCCGATAAAGCCGTGCAAGTATGCACGTGCAATCTCTAGGCTGTGTGTGTGTGTGTGTGTGTGTGTTGTGATGTAGTCTGCTACTTACGTCTTTTTTCAGTGCGTCCAGGATGAGCGTTTTGAGCTGACCCAAGCTTTCGTTGATCCTGGCTCGTCTCCTTTTCTCCATGATGGGTTTCGATGACTAAAAAAAAAAAAAAGATAGATAGAGTGAGAGAGAGAAAAGGTGTGAAATGCAATTGCAATATCTATAGGATTGCAATGTTGTGCTTCCGGAATATTAAAAAAAAGAGAGAGTGAGAGAAGAAGGAGAAGATCACAGTTAGGGGATAAAATCTACCTTTCTGTGCTCGGAGGCTGTCTTGGGTTTGTCCGGGACGGTGTTCATGCTCGCCGGGGTCGCAGCCACCGGGGAAGACGAGTTCTTTTCCATCATATCAGCAGGCATCTTTTTTTGTTTGTTTTTTTGCGTAAAATATCCACGTGAAAAAAAAAATGCAAAAGTTGTCCTTAAAGAGGAAAAAAAGAAAGGAAGAAAGGAAAAAGCACGCTACGACCGTGCGCAGTGCAGTAAAAGTCCAGAGTGAAGTTATCCCCGTCGCAGTGTTTATCCCGAGTTTAATGAGTTTCAGTGTCACGCGCGCGCGCTCTCTGTGATAGTCGCCGACAGACGCAAAGCCGTTGACTGTCTGCCCGCGCGCTGCCTCGCTGCCTTATTTATATCCCCGGCCGCACGCGAACGGCTCGTGTGAAACTTCCCAAACTTTCTTTCCCACACTAACTTTCTACCAATCAGCGCGAGGGACACGCGGCCCGGACGGAGGACGGCTCGTGGTCGGCGCAGCGCCATTGGTTGTTTGGCTCTCGAGCGGGTGGCCAATGGCGCGCGGCCGGCCGGGTTTAGGGCACGAACCGGGACTGCCTTCCGTCATCCCAGTTACACATTAACACTTCAGATCCATGGTGAAAAAAAAAAAAAACTACTTACACGCTCACGCACTCACGCACAGCGCAATAAACATCTAAAGTCACTGAAACCAACCGCAATAAACATTTTATTTAAATCATGAAGATTTCACTCGGGATATTTTGGGGCTTTTTATTCAAATTAGGATTATTTTATTATCATTATTATTATTTACAGATGTTTTAAAGCCATGCAACTTCTAAGGATGAGACAATCCTAAGGAAACTTGTACATATTTAGGAGTTTGTTGTTGTTGTTGATTATGATGATGATGATGATGATATAGAAAGCTCAGATGAAATCTAGGGACATTTCAGGGATTTTATTACAATTTTATGAAATTCTTAAAAAAAAAAAAACAATGAGGAATTTTTAAGAAAAGTGAAATATTGTATATATTCGAGCTACATAGCCGGATTATAACTAACTAATAACCTCCGCGTGAGCTGTGAGATTTAACTTTCATGCTATGAGCGGTTTATTTATAGACTTTTTTTTATGTATTAAGAAATGAAAGAAGGAAAGGAGGTGAAAGTTAATAACTGTGTTTATGCAGCTCATGAGTTGCAAGTCAGACATGTGCAGAGTTCAGGAGTGAAGAATTATTCCTCCGCCAGTCGTGCAAGTCATGCAGCAACGCTTTAAATTGCCCTTCAGTCATAAGCGATTTAGCAGGGCGACTGCTGCGCGAGCTCTGGCATCCTGTCATGGGTCGGCGTGCATGCGAGCGCCGCCGTGAATGTGGAGCACGTGCCAGGATGTTTTATGAGCCGCAGTGGTTGAGGTTTGGCCGCCTGGCGGGCTCTCTCTCTCTCTTTCTCTCTCTCTCTCTCTCTCTCTCTCTCTCTCTCTCTGTGTGTGTGTGTGTGTGGAGGAGGGTAGCAGTGTGTGTGCGGCGGCGGTGCTGGTTTACATTAGAGGGAAGGTAAATAGCAGCTGCTGTTCTGAGAGCCTGGGAAAACCACGCCCACCGAGAAGCTCGCGCGCCCTTACCGGGAACGCGAGCCAGCGCGGAGAGAGTTCAGCGGGAGAGCGCGCGCTCACCGCGGCGCTAATCTAACGTACAGTTTCCGAAGCATGACTCTGCACTGAGATAGTGAGATAGTGAGATACTGGCACCGCACTGTTTACAATAAACCATAAAGCAGAAATGATGATTGTTGTTATAGCATTATTATTATTATTATTATTATTATTATTATTATTATTTAATATGAAATCCATTTCCAGCACTTTGTTCACGCGCGAGCGTTTTTATGTGCACCACTCTCTCCCAAAGTGTGTGTGCATATGTGTGTGTGTGTGTGTGTGTGTTCATCAACAGTATGCTTTTGTGTCTTTTAAGTGAGAGAAATGCATACACACACGCACGCGCGCGCGCACACACACACACACACACACACTTTTTAAATTTTTTTTTGCATGGGTCAGATAGATTAAAAATCAGACCATACTCTCTCTCTCTCTCTCTCTCTCTCTCTCTCTCTCTCTCTCTCTCTTTCTCTGTGTGTGTGTGTGTGTGTGTGTGTGAAATAGGCTAACATCTTGGTTGTGTTAGAAGTCACACAAAAATGAATGTTGCTCGCTTAACCAAACACACTCTAGTGTTAAAAGTAACACACTCCGTGTCGTGTTTAACACCCGTAGTGTGCGTCCGTTGTTTTATCAGCTCTCCCATGGAAAAAAAAAATCGTGCACGCGCACTAATGGGGGGGGGGGGGGGGGCC
>CM040455.1:2560199-2570313 GCA_022758105.1 Pangasianodon gigas | reverse complement strand
GTCACGTCATGTCATATATATCACTTTGCACGACACTAGGAGCTGTCACGAATCCTGGATTCTGGATTCTGATTGGTCAGAAGGTGTTGATTAATTCTCTATAACTGCAGCTCTGACAGTAGTGCAGCTTCAAATCACAGGTTTATATTAATGCACTCATTCTAATAAATTATTGTTTCTATAGTAACAGCTCATTCACAGGGACGTGTTATGGAGGACGCTTCACGTCTTTGGTTCTTCTTTGGTTCACGTCCCGGCACTGCATCCAGGTTCTCCTACGGCCGCTTTCAGCCATTTCTTCTGAGATCTCTTCAAACATGGAGCGGTTGCGATATGTGCTTTCTAATCCTGCTTGTACAACAACATCACCTCAAATGTTCACGAGGTCCGTTACCTCACCTCGATATCCCGCCTCTGAAATCCTCCTTCACCGTTATCCTCCATCTTTCCTTCCCGGGAGCGTGCAATTACGAGGAACGTCGAGTTGGATTGCATGAATTGAAATGAAAATGAATGAAATGAATGAAAATGTCAGCATCAGTGTGTTTTTGCTGTTTACACAGACATGCAAGTAACAACACATTTCACATTTGAAGAAAAAGATTCGGATTCGGGACACTTTTGCCTGCTGTAGATTTTGCCTGCAGATTTTTATTACTTCTCCGACATGTTAAAAAGTCAGGAATGAGGGTTTTTTCACTTCCTGGTTTCTCTGTCACATGACAAGCTTCATTCTTAACCTCATTGTAGACAATGCTCGCCATGCTGATGCTTCAGGTCGGGTGTTTCGTCTCAGGACAGACGTGGATGCTGGCTGATTGGCAGAGGACGGCATTCTTATGTTCATCCTGGATGATGGTAGAACCTTATAAATCCAGGTTTATCTCTGAGTTTGGAGTTAGAACGTAGATTTCTTTCAAATACTTTCCAAACCAAATCACCACAGGGGTGTTACAGAACCTTATAATACTGAGGTCACGCTATTTAAAGGCCTCCGTTCTCCGCATGAGGGACTTTCCCATGCTCGGGTTGCAGGAGGGATGTGGAAGGAGCAGCGGCGTGTCCCGAGCTCTCTCTCCCTGCCTTTATCTCTACACCTGGCTACTACCTGAGCCAAGACTTTTCAAATCCAAGTCTGATTCAGATTCAGTTTGAGGAATGGAGTGAGGATTAATGAAATAAAGCGCTGTGTTAAAACGAGGAAGTAGCTCAACTGATCGTACAGCTCTTTCACGATGGAGATATATCAGTCTTCTAGAGCAGCTGGTGCTAAATGCCATTCATTTTGACAGTTATCTCTATATCCGCTCTCTCTCTCTCTCTCTCACACACACACACACACACACAGGCCACTCTAACAGATTTCACACCCTCTCCCACAGTCATATCTTTATTGACGCTTCTGCACGGACCTCCACACTGCAATAATGCAATCAGGTCCCCGATTGCAGGGCTAAAGTACGTGAGAAAGTCAGAGATTATACGCTCCCAAACAATCAAACCCTCAATCACAGACGTAACCTACGCTTAATGTGTAAGCTATTGATGGACGCGGCTTCTTCTGGTTCTCTGAGCCGCCAGAGAACGTGACCGGAGTGTGACCGGTATCATGTGAGGGATTGTGTTACGACCGCATGAGACGATGGTTTTATTGATTGTCTGGTAGACCGAGTTAGTTTTAAAACAGCGCCGCAGAATTCTAGATTCTGATTGGTCAGAAGGTAGGTGTTGATTAGTTTTCTATAACAGCAGCTGTAAATCACAGGTTTATATTAACGTCCTTGTTGTAACATGTTATCGTTTCTATAGTAACAGCTCATTCACAGGGCAGATGCTCTTTTATTATTATTATTATTATTATTATTATTATTATTATTTAACATTTATGGAAGGAGTCTCCAGTGTCAGCGCTTTGTAACAGTCAGAAGTAAACCAGTTTAAGTTTGAGTTTTCCTCCATCTTCAGGACAGAGGAGTTTACGTTTTTGCGGTTTCTTGGTAACATGACAATCTGTGTTTTTTGTCTAAATAAATTCAAAACAAAAAAAAAGAGATGCTGGTTTAAACATCGGGAACGCCTGTTTAAATCTGCTAAGTGAGAATCTTGCTTCATGGATGTTCCACAGGTTTAAATGTAACAATAAATGGATAAATAAAGTATGTCATGCTTTTCGAATTAATAAAAATTGTAATCATTGGCGTGTTGCTGTAGTATGAAAGGAATAAAACACTTTGGGACATGCTGTTATAGGAAACTAATCAACACAGGTGTGGTAACAGTAACTCTGCTTTATAAATCAAGACGTATGAAGGGTTCTTCATCTTGCTTAGCTGGAGGAACCCTTCAAAGGAACCCCACAACAGTGTTTTCCTCCAAGATAGAGTTTCAAGTTGAAAATTTTTAGGACCCTAAGATTAATTTGTGAATTATTGAGAATAGGGAAACACTCAGTTGTAGAATTTAATATAGAATGTTTAAGGATTCAGGATTCAATGTTTAAGGATTGTAGATAGTTTCCCTTCATTCTAGTTCAAGATCATCAAGATCTACCAGTCACCTGCTCCTGAAATTCCTATGTTCATACACACTTAGGACAAAAAAAAGGTAAATGTGGTGCTTGAATGGTTCTTCAGCTCTGTGGAGAACCCTGTAAAAGAGAGTTTCAAGTAGAATCTGTTTACAAACTGAAGAATGGTTTGTAATAAAGAAACACTCGTTTGTAGGATTCTACCTAGAACCATTAAAGGTTCCTACAGAGAGATAACCAAAGAAAAAAAAACGAAAGAAAAAAAAAGGTGTGTAATGTTGATGATGGTGTTTCACTTCTTTCTTCTTTCTGTTATTATTATTATTATTTAAATTTCTTATATGTTTTATGTTTCTTCGCCGTTTCTTCACTTGTGTAAATATATTAGTAACGCTTTTTCATACAAATACAAACTAGCTCTCGACTAGCTAAACTTGGCGGCTTGTTCATGCGTGCATTCGTTTGCGTGGGCATCGACGTCCTATAAATTTATGCACTCAAGCCAAACGGGCAGCGAACAGAAAATCAAACGTGCAAGAGCGAGCGAAAAGAGCGAGCAAAAAAAACAAATCAAAGTTGGAACTGTTTTGCAAGCGAGTGATCCTTCAAGGAGTGAGAGAGAGAGAGCGAAAGAGAACGAGAGAGGAAGATGAACGAGTGGCTTTGGAGGCCCTCCAGGAGTCTTCCCATGAAGCAGACGCTGTGCCGCCTCCCCACGTTGCGGCGGGCTGTGGAACACACACACACACACACACACACACACACACACGTACACGCACACAGATAAATATGACTAGTCCAGCTCATCAAGGGCCTGAGGGGATCAGAGGCAGGGGAGTGCTAAAGCATTGATTCATAGTCGACTTCACACACACACGCGCTCATCACACAAACACAGATCACTCAGGGTCATCAGCAGCCTTGCAGACATTACCGCTCGGTGGATGTTCAGCTCAATAGCGGCTAGGGAGCTTTTCAAAACCTAACGCGTTGGTGATTCAGGCCTTTTCCAGCTCTGGCTGCTTGGGAGGCTGGGGAGAAGTGTGTGCCCTGGAGGAAGAACACTATTGAAGAGCTGCTACGCTCTTTCTCTCTCTCTCTCTCTCTCTCTCTCTCTCTCTCCTGTGGCTTGTTGTGAAGCCGGCCCTACCGGGGGCTGTGTGCTCCTGTGGAGGAGGCTGTGGAGACCGGGTCACAGGTCACACAGGATGTGCATCCGGCTGCCAGACTCGGCTGGTTTGGGTGGTTTGTGAGTTAACAAGCCCGGGGCACTGTATCTATCCGAGTAGCCCAATGCTAACAACAACAACAACAACAACAACAACTGCGTCTTCTCCTTCTCCATCTTCTTCTTCTTCTTCTTCTTTGCAGTAAAAGTTCTGTCTTAATAAATAAATTTCATTTGGTATCAAATCAATGGGACCACACTCAGTTACACAGCAAAATTCCCCACGCGTAGGTGTTTAAATTAACACCTACGTTGTTCATGCGTTGTTCACCGGCTGGACTTATATAACCAGCGTAGGTGTTAAAACATTTTTACATCACATTCCTGCTTTCTGAATGTGAATATGTTCCTGCTCCTGTGCAAGATATTCGATCTCTATTTGACTTACAGGTGCATGAGCGTTTCTATTGCCTCCTCATCAGGCCACTTTGTTTACAGGAGATAAGGGCGGTGCTTTGAAGATGTGGATCCGCTACAGTGATCAGCAATGTCTGGAATAATTGTCTCTAATAGGGCTTGGGTAAGTGTAAACAAACCGAGAACGGCAATCAAGATTAGCGGCTATTTTCTTCCTTTCTGTCTCCGTAGCTGCAAATTATAGGTTAATTTGCAAAGCTCTTGAGGAAAATTCAAGACAAATAAATTCCTGAAGTCTTTCCAGGTCCCAACATTTACAAAATCTTTACACATCTTTACAAATTACTCCATTTAACATCAGGCCTGAGACAAAACCTATATTTCTGACCAGTATATTTGCATCTAATAGACCTGTTCTGGTCAATATGGGACCATGGAATGGTAACACACGTCTAAGTAAGTCAGGAATGAAACATTGTGTTGTGCTTTTATAGGAAAATAATCAATGATGAGGTGGTGTGATGAACCGGAGTTAAGTTTTACCTCTAAGTGGATTATTTTCTAATAGTATTTTATTCCTTTATTCCTTATACCACAGCAATTTCCCATTGATTACGTTATTATATTAATTATAGAATGACTTTTTTTTATTCATTTATAGTTACATTTAATGTTGTGGAACGTCCGTGAAACAAGTTCACTTATGTTATAAACAGTCGTTCCCTCATCAACATCTTTTTTTTCTATTTTGAAGAAGACACAGCTTGTCATTTTACCAAGAAACTGCAAAGTTTAAACTCCTAAAAGATGTTTACTCTGACTGTTACAAAGCAATGACACTGGAGACTCCTTCCAGAAATGTTAAAAACTAACAGAAAACTTCACCATACCAACGATTACAATGTTTATTAATCCATTTCTGTGGAGCGTCTGTCGTACAAGTCCCTATGAATGAGCTGTTACTATGGAAACGATAACGTATTAGAACAGGCACATTAATATAAACCTGTGATTTCTGGCTTGTTCATTAGGAATCTACGTCTACATCCAGATTTCTGTAAAGCTGCTTTGTCCAATCGAATTGAATTCAGAGAAGGAGAACTTTAAAACCGTGGCTAGAGCTGTACCAGGAACCTTAAAGAGTTTTCTCTGTGTCTCTTTTCACTCCCCAGCCCATGATGACCCCGACATTAAATCTATTATACCTTATCCTTTTTCCACTTGGTGTCATTTTCTAACCAATTATGCATATGTATCTCCTTATTTCTCTCTCGCTCGCTGTCTGCGATGGCTTAAAAATCCTCACCATTCACATGATCTCCCATGAAGCACGCTGTTATCTGTAGCCTGTCGAGCTGCCAATTTCAATTTTACTCCCCTGTTATCAGGCCCCGAAATAAATGCCTCATTTGAAAAGTGGAAATCAAACTGTCTCCACCGAAGCGATGAGTGACGTTGATTGCAAACTAACTATTTAGCACCAGGAAGCACTTCTGTGTGGCTTTTGTCTCTCGCTACCCCTTTTTTTTTCTCAAGCTTCACGGATGTCATATTGCTTTAGCGCTCAGGGAAGGTCAAGTGCTGCTGCCTGAAAGATCTAAAGCATTGGAAATGACTCAGCACAACAATGCATCTTGTTCCTCTACCCTGCCGGAGTGTCTATACGCATCAGTGTACGTTACTTATCCTTTTCATGTGTTATTTCTAGGCATAAAAAGTAAATAAATCCTGTATATATCAGTTAGGGATGTAACCAAATACAGATACGTTATAAGAACGGATAATGTAGTCTAAACAAATACAAACACGAATAGCAGGAGCATTATTCATTGCTTTTTTTTTTTTTTTTGAAAGTGTGCCAGAATTTGTCTCAAGTACACAACTAGAGCATGGGATGAAGCAAAAGAGTTGCAAAAAAGTGGGAGGTTTTTACCTTCATACAAGCGCAAGTCTGTGGTCGGATATGAAACTTGTGAGACAAAGAAAGACTACGTTTATTAACCTTAATGTTTGACACTGCACATTTACAGCATTCTTAGTAACTGCCTGGTCAGGGTCGTAGTGGGGGTTGAAACAAAACCAACGGGATCAATAAAACAGTCCCATGCACATCTTTAGTTGTTGGACCAATTATGAATTAGAGTGATGTAGCTGAGGTTGAGGAAAGGTTGTAGTCAAGACCACCATCGTCAAGTCCAAGACCAGGACTAGCCAAGATCGAGCCATCTTAAGGGGGTCAAGGCCAAATCAAGATCAAGTCCAAATGTATGTGAGAATGATTCAAGATTCTTTTCAAATTCTTTTCGAGGCCAAGCCTTTACTTCAACTAGTTGGATTCATTCATCTGTGTATTCATGTATTGCGCCAATGCTTAAGCTGTTTTCTAGAAGAATGAATTACTTCTGGTCAAACCTTGTGCATGCAAAAAAGAAAAGTTGAGACCCAGACCACAACTAGCAAGACCAACACCCAAGACTGAGACAATTCCAAGTACAAATGCCAATAAAACGTCATGGGACTGGAGTCGACTTCTACAGACCTGGGTTGAGGAATTATCAGAGCCACAATTCACACACCAGGCTTCTACATTTCAGGTTTTTTCCCAGGGTTTTTCAGTGTTTCCAGGGGCAGAGTGGTAGCTGGTAGGGTACATATTTAATTAAAAAAGAAAAAAAATACCCTTCTGGTTTAAGCCACTTCTTAACAGATACAGAGACAGATAATGTCACTGTGTTACACCCATAATATCAGTGAACAGTGGCATTTATTAATAACTATAGATGTTAACGGTGAACCAGTGCTTCAATAATAGCTTAACCGCTTACACGCATCCGAAACAAGACAAAAAAACACAAACAAGTAAGGCACAGCTTTCTCACACTGCCTCCTGTTCTTTCTCTTCCCACCTATTGTTCTGAAGTTCCCATGCCATCATATGCCACCTTTCACTGCCTTGTGTGATCTTTTTTTGTGGCACGGGCCATTCATACGCACACAAATACACATACATGACCTCATCGCTGGCACATTCTCTCCTGGTTTCACCTTGCACCTGCCATGCATTCGCTCAATTCGCTTTCCCCTCCAGCTATATTAACATTGAATCTGCTTGCTCTCTCTCTTTCACCCCACCCATTCACAAGCTATTGTTCTGCACCAGCACAACGTTTGGCTTAGACCTGATCCAGCATCAACTTTCACCCTCAGCACTTGCCACAGAGACACACAGCCTGCTCTTAACTAATGGCCCAACAGCTAATGGTTGGTTTCACTCTGTGGTTTCACTCATGTTGCCCATCAGGGACAGATCTGAATTGGATAATACTCTGTGTTATTGTTAAATTAACAAAGCATGTATGGGGATACTACACTCTGTGTACAGGAGATAGCTCTGATTAACAGACAATCTGACAGTAAATTTAAATAAGGAAGTAAACAGTTACTGCTAACACCCTGAAGTAGATTATTTTCCCATAACAGCACATCCTAAAGTGTTTTATTCTGAATACGGCACAGCAATTTGCCAATGCAAACAATTTTGCTGTCAGAGATTTTGCATGTGTTTGGATGCAAATGCAGGGTTTTATTAAAAAATGTTCAGCAAACAATCCAAAAATCCAATATCGTAGTCCAACGGGCAAAAAAATGAGGCAATCCGATCCAGGCAAAACAAGAACTGTAGTGGCAAAACACGTAGACAATAAACATAAGTCTTGGAATCGTCACAAGAGCAAAGATGCGAGACTTCTAAAGATGAACAGGCCTGTGTATTATTAGCAATCCAGTGACTGTGCTCAGGGATACGTGTAATGTGACAGGTCACATGGTGGAGGTTGTAGATTCAGCTGTTGGGAAGTGATTCAGAAGTTGAATCTGGTGGCGCCATGGATTTCTGGGAATTTGTGAATTTACAGCGGGAGAGGATAGAAAAGTGGTGGCTCTACATTGCTAGCTGATTTATTCATTCATTCATCCATCTTCAGTAGGCTTATTTTCCTGGGCCAGGTCATGATGGATCCAAACTCTATCCTGGGAACACTGTACGTGAGGTGGGAATACACCATGGATAGGAGGCACACACAATTCACACACTTATTCACACCTTGCGGCAATTTAAAGTCGCCAGTTTACCAACTGGCACGTTTTTGGGAGGTGAGAGGAAACTGGAGAACCTGGAGCAAACCCACACAAGCACGGGTAGAACATATAAACCTCCACACAGACAGTAACCCGAGCTCAGGATCAAACCGGGAACCCTGGAGCTGTGAGGCGGCAATGATACCATGCAGCGTGGTGCCAGCATGTCCTGGCATGACCTTCTCTTTTCTCGTATGAGATCATCAAGTCAAGATTGTCTCTTCCAGGATCAAATGTGACTGATCCTCCTTTTCATAACTCTCTTTGATAGAAGTACAGCAGTGCACATTGTGTCCCAAAGAATTACAAAGTGTATCACCCCCCTGCTTTTCATCAGCAAAGTTCAAGCACCCGGGAAAGAGTGAAAGAGTCAGTGTGACAGTCATGTGTAGCAATGAGATTTGGTACGTCTCCTAAATTGGATTACAACACCACTTTAACGACATCTGTCAAGTAAGGTCCTTCTCTGATAAGGAGGGATTCACTATCTCAAAGATCATCAGTCCACTCGCTATCTTACACGGATCACACCTTTCCCATAATAGTGCAATAGGCTCTTAGGGATTTGAGCTGGTGATAGTGGAGATAGTAAATGGGGGGAGCTTGGAAGAAGAACAGGTCCAGAAACACTAATCAAAAGTCAGGATTGTCCATTGACAATTGCCTACTCTCCTGCCCCCAGTCACGGCTCACCAAATGTGTATTAGCAGGCAGCTTGGACCCACTCGGATAGGATTTAGCAACTCAGCGGCCTATTAAATCAAGCAGACAGCAGCAGAAGATTATTGGGGTCGATTTTTCCCACACATCAGCCAATTAGCCCCCTGAGAAAACTGGCAGTACACCTCCATCTGCCAGCTGTACCATATCTAGAGAAGTCCAGGCATCCTTTCCTCCCTCTACCCTCCCATACCCTCCCTCTCGTCTTTGCCCAGCGGCCCCACCTCTTTCCTTTTCTTCAACTAAGTAACTTTAATTGTCCTGGGAAAGTCAAGGCTGGTCCTCGGGGCTCAAAGCTCGAGCCGCTAATGAACGTTCCAGCCGAGGGATTAGGTGGAGTCGTGGGCAGCCAAAATGAGAGGGGTTGTGACAGGGAGAGTGTGTAATCTTCCTGACTAATGTGTGCATGTCTTAGCATTATCACAGTGTGCTTTCTGAGCCTGTGTTGGCATGTGAAAGTTCAATAGGACATAATGAAACAGATTTATCTAAATACACAGATACCAATCACGAGGATCTAGCAAGATCTAGGAAGTGTATTGAGCAACCAGTTGAACTTCCTAAGCATGATTACAATCAGATGTATTTAGAAATGGTTCAGTGGCCTTTAGCTATTGTCATCAGTAGCCTTTGATAAAGGTACCAGCAGTAACATTGTCAGAAATACATTACCCAATGCTTACACTTGCAAACCTCATGTTAATTGAGATCGTTTTAAATTCTATGCAAATTAGGTATGACGCAGTAAAGCAACAAATCCAAACGATTGCCAGTAATATGGCACGTGTGGTCCAACATTTCTTTTCCCCAGTTCCCCACTCACAACTTTAGTTCCTACCTACAATTAGTTCCCATTTTCAGTTTGACTTATAACTATGGTTTTATCTTATCCTGTCATATACGACCTTTCATTACCTTTTAAATACGAAGAAAAATAAAGCTTGAAAGGAAGCAGCAAAGATCACCAGAATGACTCCGGTGAGTGTACATAGCTACTACTGTTAGCTTGATTTGCTAACAAAGCTACTATGAAGGAACCTACACAGTTCCTGAATGAGTTTGTGTTTTCACTTAAAGGCAGGAAAAGTGGCCAGTATATTAAAAAAAAAAAAAAAAAAAAAAAAAAAAAAAAAAAAAAAAAAAAA
>CM040455.1:2534794-2560099 GCA_022758105.1 Pangasianodon gigas | reverse complement strand
TTGTTATTTACTTGCCAACAAAAGTCTCGTGCAAACTTTGCTAGTCGTTTTCCGTGGCCTCTTGTAGCTTGTAGCAAACAGTTAAATGTCTCGTTAAGATTTTGTTTGAGCCATTAGCACTGTTTAGTATGGAAGGCCCCGCCCCTGATTGCTCTTAATAAAAGCAAAAGTGTAAAAAAATTGGCCATAGGTCCTGATTTCCTGAACCGTTAAGTTCCTGAAAAGGTTCCTGTAGCAGAAACACAGCTCTAGTCTTTTGCTATTAGGATCCTATAGCAAGCGGATCTAAATTACATTCGATCCTAATTGTAAGTAAGGTATAAATAGGAAAATAATCAACAATGTGGTGGCGTGATGAAGCAAGGTATTACCATCCCGAAGATGATTAATTTCGTGTAAGAACAGCATGTTTTTCCTCTTATATCCATATATTTGCCAACAATTACAGATTATTATTATTATTAATGAACAACGTTCTTGCATTTTAAGCCTGTCTTAGTTTGTGTGGGAAGTTTTCATGCTGGTGTTAGGGAATGAGTCAGAACAGCCCAGGCATCCCTTGTTTCTCTCTCTCTCTCTCTCTCTCCCTCTCTCTCTCTCTCTGTGAGGTATGAAGTAGACCACAGGGAAATGAAATCAGTATCGCCGCTATGCAGAGGCAGACACTCGTTCTGAGTGGACGGAGGGTCAGCGTCAGATTGACCCTGAGATTGCCCTGCTTTCTGTTTCTTTCTTTGCTGTCCATGCAAGACATCCTCCATCTCACATCCTTCCCTCCCACACACACACACACACACACACACACACAGTGACACACACATACACACACACACCATTATTCCACCCCCTTCTTTTTCTCTTCTGCTACGTGCAGGTTCCCTCACTGTAATCTGTGCTGTGCTACTGAGTAATCTGTCCTTGAGCTACTTTTGTGCAAAAAAAAAAAAAAAAAAAAATCTGGACATAAATTGCAGCTATGTTGAATAGCACACAATAATAGCGATGTATTAGACACTCTTTGTGTTTCTGCTGTCTGGATTTTTAAATTTTAGACCTGTTAGACCTTCTCTGGAGGTTGTGGGGTGTAGACTAGTGATAAGAGTATAATCTAAGAGTATAATCTAATAATCCAGTGCTTACTGTATAATCACCTAATCATAAAATTGGCAAAATACTTCTAGAAATTTGCTAATTCATTTTCTTTAACATGTAAACTATTGAGCACTGCAGGTTTTAACACTATTAGCACCCAATTAAATCAAACCAACTGAAGCCAAGGGTGCCAATACTTTAATCTCAGTGATAACAGAGTGCAAACTTTAACGAGACTTGAAAATACAACAAAGAAACTCATTTTCTGTGGCTGAATCTGAAATGGTGTCTGTTCATCACTATGAAAGTGTGTGATACCCCATGTAGGGAGCAAACGCAGTGAACAGGAAGCAAATTAAGATTTCACCTTGAATTTGGAAGATTTTTTAAAAATCACAAAAAGCAATTAATTATAAGATAAAATCGTGATTGTGCCTTCTAAATTCATGAGAAAAATTAGATTTGAAAAGAGAAATAAACTTTGGCAGACAGTCGCTACGCTACTGAAGACCGTTGTACTGTCCTGTAGAAAATCTGTGACAATCTAGGACAAGCAATGGTCATCACTTTTCCTAGCTCCGCCCACATATCCTTATTGGCTCGTGTTCTACCTAAGCAAGACACCAAACCAAATTCATCATTGCAAACTGAAAACATTCTTGTTTAACAAAGATAACGTATAATTGTTTGCTACGGTGAAGTTTTCTGTAAGGAGATGTTTGTTTAACATTTAAGGAAGGAGTCTCCAGTGTCAGCGCTTTGTACCAGTCGGCAGTAAAGCTGTGCGTTTTCAGGACAGAAGACGTTGTGTTTTGCGGTTTCTTGGCAACAAGTTGGATTAATGTTCTCGTATTATTTGTTCAAGAGGAAGTAAGCAAAGCAAGTTTTTATAGTAGCTATAACATGATAACGTTATAACTTTTGTTTCGTGGATGTTTCACAACGTTAAATGTCACTATAAATGGATAAAAAATACGATGTCTTGTTCTTTAACAAATAAAGGATTGTAATCGTTGGCAAATTGTTGTGGTATAAGAGGAATAAAACACTCCAATAGGTGCTGTTATAGGAAAATACGTCATAACTTCGTTGTGGTAACATTAACTCCACCAATCGTTGATTATTTTCCTATAACCACATGACACTGAGTGTTTTATTCCTTACATAGAATCATTTTTCCACACCGTTATTGCCAGATTATGTGTTATAGCAGATAATGGAGGACTTCAAAGATCACACAGATGAAAGATTTCAGCACTAAAGGCAAACACTCGACGCGGACACGACCGCCTCCCAAAGTACTACCCGAGTAGGCGGCACTTGTTACGTTTTGGACGTGTGAAAAATAAGTTTCAATGAGCTGTGAGTCAGTGCATCAAAGCGGGATACCCACACAGAGAAGGACCTCGAGAGCTCTTTTGAGTGTAGGCTCTCTCCAGGAGTCTGGCTCCAGTGTAGAGGCCGGTCTCAGCGTGACACCGCCATAAAGCCCGCATTCACCCACACACCCAGGCCACCATTTTGATCTCGCAAATATGTCAGAAATGTTTTCATACTAGCCATTCGCGGGAGCACCGGGGCCGAGCGACCTAATTGCATAAGACATGGAATTAAAGAGAGAAGCATGGAGGTGCTTTTTCAAAAAGGGAGGAAGGTAAAGGAATGAAGTGGATGAAGAGAAGGAGGGAGGGAGCGGGCCGATGAAAAGCGTTAAAATGTCTCAGTGTGAGAGAGAAACTGTATTGACGGGGGGAAAAAAAAAAAGCAGAGGGGTGCTATGTCACGGCTGTCAAGTCCGTGTAATGTTGACAGGCCAGGGCTTTCTGCTGCGTTCCTCCCTCTTTTCCTTCCTCCCTCCCTCTCTCTCTTTCTTTTTTTTCCCTCTTTCTCCGTTTGGCAGAGCGTCGTGCAGAGTGTGGGAAAAGACGGCCCAGGCACGCGCCAGATAAGATCGCACAACAAACCGCCATGGCCTCTCCAGGGAGCGCCGCGCATGCTTTCCGAGGCAAACAAGCCCTCACTGGCACGCAGAGGAGAGGAGAGGAGAGGAGAGTAGAAGAGAGGAGAGGAGAGGAGAGGAGAGAGAACACCCCCCACCCCATCCCCCCAGGGCCTGGACACACACACACACACACACACAAACATACTCAATCACCCACACACACACACACACACACACACACACACACACAAACCCGCCACTGTGTGATCCAGCCACGAGGGATGAGTGTGTCATCCTCCGTTTCCTCTCTCTCACTCTGTCTGATTCATTCCTGCTAGCTCGCCACTCTATTTTCTGACTCTTATTTTTTTTTTTCCCCTTTCACACACACACTCTATCACTTCCCACCTTCACAATTTTGTCAGTTTTGGGTGATTTGTTCTTGTTACCAGCCTGATTCGTTTTCAGCACCCTTATTATCTAGTAGGATTATAACGCAATTCCTCTGTCTACGTACATCTGTATCTGTATCTGTATCCGTATTCGGATTTAAACCCAAAGTGGGTGTGGCCTAAACCGGAAGTCGTCTTCTTTCTTTCTTTTCTTTTTTTAATTAAATATACATTCATATTCATTTACATCCTTATTATCTAACAATTTGGAATTTCAGTGTGTCACTCTTTGTGTAATAAGGTTGTTTTTATTTTATTGCATTTTTTTTTTTGCACTCGGGCAACTCGTGCCGAGAATTGCGTACGTTTGGTGAAATATTGGTGCTGAAATGCTGTTTCCGATCCCTGGTCCTATTGAGTGCGGTGGTCTGGGGTTTGCTTCAAGCGAACCCTGGTGCAGTCCGGTATCAGGTGTGGAAGCTATAAACTTGATGCTTGAAGCAGCATCCGGAATAATATGATTGGCTCAACTTGCCATGTTACTTCCTGTTTCTGGTTATTATGGTTATTGATATATAAAACCAGACTTCCATTATTAGCTCAGCTTTAGCTCAGCTTTATGCTTGCACTGAGAGCGTAGTGATGCATGCATGCATCTAAAACACGTTTCTCTTTGCGTTTGAGCTACAGAAAAAGAATTACGCAAACTGGTGAATATAAGCCCCGCCCCCAAACAAACCCAGAATCGGTCCCGAGTGAGGACTCGAGTATTTGGACCAAGTGCATTTTTTTTTTCACTGCACATCCAAGTACAAAGTAGAACTTTTTAACTTCTTTATTGTCTAATTACTGTACTCGAGGAACGACTGAACAACAACGACAACAATACGACACGCTTTCTCCCCCTAAAAAAAGATAAAAATAAGCTTAATGATCAAACAGTATCGAAATCGTTTTATCATGTTTAATCGTGACGCAATTGGATGCAACGTAAACCCAACGTCCAACATCACACACACATACACACACACACACACCCACACACACACACACTAGTACACCCATATCAACACATTTCACCACACAGTTGAGGATTCACCATTATGCCGTATGGGGTGTGTGATGCGTTCATCAGAGAAAGAGAGATCAGCCCATCTGTCAGCGTGAGCCTCCCTCCATCGCTCGTTATCCCTCCTCGCTGTTTCACAGAAACACACACGACACACACACACACACCTCGACGTGCTGAAGTATTTTGTCATCGTTCTCGATTTCGCGTGAGCAGCACAGAAGCTGAGCTCCATCCTGTCCTACTGGTCACCGTTTATCATCTCAAAAATGAGAAAAGAAACAAGCTATTGTGTTTCTTTAGCAAGGAAACGGAATATATGAATAATATATATGAGTATATATGAATACCTACTGCTGTGTGTGTGTGTGTGTGTGTGTGTGTGTTAAATATTATGAATACCTAAACACTCTGAAGTAGCAGAGGTCAAGTCAAGAAACACTGTTGTTTCTTGAAAAGACTGTGTCCTTTTCCCACACACACACACACACACACACACACAAAAGAGATTTTACACACTATTCTCCCAGGTACCTGGTCCTTATGACAAACAAAGCACACCCACACACACGCCTACTCACTCAGATACACACAGTGAGAAAAGTCCTGAGAGACAGCCCCACACACACACACACACACGCACACACACACAAAACTTCACTGACCTAATGCAAACATAACATATTCACTCATGTACATGCTCTTGCTCCTTGATCCTGATATATGCCCCCTGACCCAACCACACACACACACTCACACACACACACACACTCACACATTCACACACACACTGCACTTTTATCCAAAGCCTTCATATGCCAAGGTGCTGTATAGAGTGTTTTAAAGGTTCCTTTGTACCAACTTGTTCAGGTGTTTTAATAATTTTTTTAGAACATCTTAATTGCTAAATTCTGGATTCTGATTGGTCAGAAAGTGTTGATTCATTTTCTATAACAGCAGCTCTGACATTAGTGCAGCTGCAAATCACAAGTTATTATCATATGTCGTATAAGAGGAATAAAACACTTTAAGACATGCTGTTATGGGAAAATAAGAAACAGTAGCTCTGCTTCATCACACCACTCTGTCGTTGATTATTTTCCTATAACAGCACAACATGGAGTGTTTTATTCCTTTCTTATATACAGCAACGTAATAATTACACACGTTGACGAATGTGGAATTTAGACGAGATTTGAGAAACAGATTCGGAATGAAATTGAATCTCTGTGTGTGTGTGTGTGTGTGTGTGTGTGTGTGACAGGGTCAGGGTCACTGGCAGGTCTGTACTGATGGGTGATCCTGCGCAGGGTAATTGGGGCCCTGAAGATCAAACGGGTGCCATCATTAGCAGCTCTTGAGCAGTCACTAATCCAGCCGCGTTCTCACACAAAAGGAACGAGAGGGGGGAGCAGGATGGTGCTGACGTGTGTGTATGTGTATGTGTGTGTGTGTGTGTGTGTGTATGTGTGTGTGAAGGGTATGGGTGTGGGTGCACCGCCTGGCGCCCGCCAAGTTGAGCAAAACATCTCACCCACAGATCAAAGGGCCTCAACATCTCCGAGCCATCCAAGGAGAGAAAAAGAAGCAGAGAAGGAGGGAGAGGCTGTGGGAGAGACAGAGAGAGAGAGAGAGTGAGAGAGAGAGAGGAGGGGAATGGTGCTTCCCGTGGCTGGCACAGAGAAACTCATCTTGTGTCTGCGCCAGCGAGGGACTTTTGAACGTGAGTCAGTGAGCATGGTTACTGCTTTGCTCTTTGTAAGATCTTATGAATCATATCGTTAAAAAAAAAAACAAACAAAAAAAAACTGCAAGCATTCCGGGTCAATACCATTCCCCTCTCTCTCTCTCTCTCTCTCTCTCTCTCTCTCAACCACAAACACATACGAGAAAAGGAAGTCAGGGCCTAGTTAGAACATAGCCTAGATAATTTACTAGGCAAAGTGACTTGTTATAAAGAATTATAGTTATTCCACCCCAGACAGACAGACAGACAGACAGACATTAGGGCAGACAACAGGATGCTGTTATAGGAAAATAATCAACATCAGGGTGGTGTCATGAAGAGGAGTTCCGATTACCACCGCGAAGTTGATTATTTTCCTACACCAACACACCCCAAAGTATTATATTCCTCTTAAGCAAAAACAAGTTCACTTTGTATCCATTTATAGTTACATTTAATATTGTGGAACATCCACGAAAGCTATTTCCTGTTATCACAACTCCTCTATGCTGAAGATAAAGATCAGAAAAAGTAACGTTACAAGCTTCTGAAACTGGAGACTCCTTCCATAAATGTTAAATAAACATCTACATGTAGAAACGATAACAAAAGAATGAGCGCATTAATAAATTATTGAAGCTGCACCACTGTCTGACCAATCAGAATCCAGAATCTAACAGCGCTGTGGTATGATATCATGTTCCAGCTCTACTATGTAGTGAGAATGTGTGATATGCTAAGGATTAGTGAGGCAAGTGAGGGACACGATGGACAAAGAGGACGAGGGGGACTAATTATTCAGGAAGTTCCCGTGTCAGAGGGTTGAACCAGGGATCCAGTTCCAACCCCTTTATCACTTTTCTGCCTTTGTTGATGTTTAGGGGCTACTTAAAATTAGCACCGAAAATATTTTAAGCTTTAAAAGCTTTTTTTTTTTTCCCACATGTTCATCTGGAGATGTTTTAATCTTGACCCCGAGTGGTGGAGAGGTGACAGAGGGGTCCACAGGGGTTCATCGCAATTTGCGATTCATTCAAAGCCAATAGCAGAAATGATTTTGCATCCTTTAATCATCAGCGCCATTTTTCTCCTTTCTCTTGGGTGTCGGTTCTCGCTCTGCTCCTGTCCCGTATCTTGTCCTAACCCTGTGTTTTAAATCACAGCCGTATGGGTGGTCTGTCTGTCTGTGTGTCTGTCTGTCATCTGACGAGGCAGGTCGAGTTTTCCCAAGCCCTCATCTACCCAAGCCCAGATTCTAATTGCCAGGAGGCTGACCTCCCGGTTCCTTTAAAATCACACCATGCAGAACGTTTATTTAGGGAAGTGCAGGGGAGAGGAAGAGGCTGATCCATGCGGCCTTGGCTGCCGCTTCAAAGCCTGGTCACGGACAACGAGAAAATAAAAAAAAAAAAAAGACAGAAGAGCTGAAAGAGCTTTCAAAAGTGGGTTGACATTGAAAGAAGAGTGACATTGGGATTCCCAAACATATGAGGCATTTGAGGTCAAATTAGGAGAAATATTAGGAGCGCATGCACATGTATGATGCATGTTTTCAGGACACTCATTGGACACACGTTTACATCCAACATCCTCCTTGACGTTAATACCAGATGAGCTGAGAAAAAAAAAAAAGAGACAGGATGTGGAGCTCAGAGATCAGCTGTCAAACAGGAACCTCGGTCGACTCTGGAAAAGTGATTATGGGGAAAAAGTGGTGTAGATCGTACTTACAAAATGGCAGTAAGTACTAAAAGAAAAGAAATAATAGAAAAGAAATTCTAACGCATTATCGTTTCTATAGCAACATCTCAGTCACTGGGACGTGTACGGCGAACGCTGCGTTAAAACACGTCATCATTGATATGGTGACGTTTTCTGGACTCTTATTTAACATTTATTTATGGAAGGAGTCTCCAGTGTCAGCTCTTTGTAACAGTCAGAGGTGAAGCTGTATCTTGGGAACGTGTTCAGAACAGAGGAGTTTACACTTTCAAAAGGACGACAGGAACTACGTTTTTTCATTTAAAAGTAAAATTCGCTGTGGTATAAAAGGAATAAAACACTTCCATACATGCTGTTAGAGGAAACGAATCAACTCTGAGGTAGTAATAGTGACTCTACATCTTCACTCCACCCTGTCGTTGATTATTTTCCTGTAACGACATTACACTGGCATGTTTTCTTTTAAAAAAAAAACATCCTATGGACAGAAAGTTTGTTTTATGCGGAATACGCCTAAGATTCATTTGATTGGTTGTTGCTCATTCCTGAACACACCTCATGTGCGCATAAATAACTCATCTGCTGTGTCCACTCCCACATGCTGGAAAAATGTGTTTCACATCAGTTATTTGCTTGAAAGAGCACACGCACACACACACACACACACACACACACACAAATCTATCATGTGGTCATATGAGGGTTAAGAGCACTACATGAGATACACGCGAGCTTCTCCTGCTTGACTCCACACTGCTGCAAATGCCAAGGGTTGACCCCCTCCTTCTTTTCACCCCCCTCTCTCCCTCTCTCTCTCTCTCTCTCTCTTTCCTCTCTTCTCTTCGGCCTGGCCCGGGCTGTGCTGCGGTCCTGGCTCAGGCCCTGTAGGCCACAAGCTGTGGAATGTGTGAGAGCCATGTGTCAAATCCCCAGACTGTGGGAAAGTGTTGCTCTCTGCTGAACTCTCCCCCTTTCCTCCTCCCTTACAGCACTGCTTGCTTCCAGTCTCCCTCCCTCGCTCCCTCGCTCCCTCCCTCCCTCTCTCCCTCCTTCGCTCCGGCACTCTCCCGGCGACTGCCCTGCCCCGCGCCGGCCGCACACAGGAAACTGAAGGGGCTGCCAGAAGCGCGTCGCCTGGAACTACGACTTCCGAAGAACATTTTCACGCCAATAACTCCCTCCTGCCACCACCGCCTCCCCCTCTCACATCCCTCGCTTTTTTTTTTTTTTTTTATACCTCCCACCCAATCAGTGTTTTTGCAGACATGGACTATGCATCAGGAAAAGAAAAGAGCCTTGTCTGTTCTTTAAAATCTGTACTTCTGTGCATGGAAAGATTTATAAACTTGTGCTTTAAACTATTTATATCTGGATTCTGATTGGTCAGGTGGTGTTGATTAATTTTCTATAACAGCAGCCCTGACAGTAGCGCAGCTCCAAATCACAGGTTAATATTAATACACTCATTCTATTACGTTATTGTTTCTATAGTAACGATTTGTATGTTGTAAGGAGATGTTTATTTAACATTTATGGAAGGAGTCTCCAGTGTGAGTGCTTTGTAACAGTCAAAGATAAAGCTGTAACTTTTTTACAGTTTTTTTTTTGGTTGTTTCTTTGTTTTTTTGTCTTATTAACTAAACTTCAGTGTGATAACAATAACTCTGCTTCGTCACACCACTCCGTTATTGATTATTTTCCTATAACAGCATGTCACATTGTGTTTAATTCCTTACTTAAGGCATGCGTACTAAAAAGTCTCCATGCCTAGGCCATGAGTCATGTAGTAACTAAAACTAAAACTGATTTATTTCTTATGAATAAAGTTATAAGGAAATTTACAAACACTAACCCCACCACAAATTCCCCTCCTAACCCTAACCTTAAGCTTCATACTGTTTTTACTTAAGTTGGTCAAATTGTTAGAACTTTGCAAATGTGAGACAATGTTGGAGGAACAATAAGGAACAATATTTTACGATCTGAATGTATGATTTGGGTTTAAAACGCAAAGTTGTAAAGCTTGTAGTATTGGCTTTTCCGGCATGTCTTTGAAAGGAACCTTTTGGTTTCAAGTAGAGCGTTCTGAAGAATGCATGACTCAGAGCTTGTGTAAGGGTTTGGACCTCTGGACTTTCTCCCTTCTGCTCGTTTGACCTCAGTAATGCTGACCAGGCAACAGATGCAACAGATGAATTGCAAAAGACAGTGTTTATGCTTTAGCCTCTTCCAGACCATTCTAAAAATACCCGCACACACCTGCTACGGGTCGGGCAAACAACCTCCATAAGCTCCAGTCCCTCAAACACAGAGAAAGTCCAGAGCCCCAGACACAAGCTGTGAGTCATGCATTCTCCAAATCGCTCTACGTGAAGCCAAAAGGTTCCATCTTAATGACTCTTAGTTTCTCACAGACGTGCAGTAGACTCTCACGTTTGTAGAACATACTTTCCAATTTTACAATACTGTTCCTACAACAATATTGTTCTCCAACAACGCTTCAATTTATTTGAAGTCTAGAAGGTTCTCGATTGAACTTTTTTCAGGTTTGTTTTCAAATAATCAAGGGTTCTTAGCTTCTTAAAAAGGTTCTACTCGAGGTTTTCTGAGGTTCCTCTGAGATTCAACATAGAACCTGAAGAAGTTCACTCAAAGTGATGACTAAAGACCCTTTACAGGTTATAGATTTAACCTTTTTCCTGACTCAGGAGCTAACGCACACATGGTGTGTGGTACACTCTTGAAAAAGGTTGAATCCTGAATGTTCTATGTAGAATTAAATGTTGTATGCAGAAAAAGGTTCCTCTTGAAGCATCTTCTTAAGCATCTACATCCTCAGAAAGAAAGGTTCAATCCTCAAGGGTTCTTAAGTTGTTCTTAAGATGTTTCTGTCAGAAAAGGTTCTGTGCTGAACTCTTTTAGGAAGTCTAAAACCTTTAACTATCCAAGGAACCCTCGAAGAACCTTTGAAATGATGGTTTTGTTGTTGTTGTAGTTGTTGAGTGTATGCAATTTTCAAAAAGTTTTAGAGGAACCCTAAAACTAATAACTAATTCTCACAAACAGGTTTTTGTTTTATTATCAGTTCTGAATGACAGTTTGCTGTAGGTTCTAGCATCTTTGACTAGAACCTTAGTGAAAGGCTACAGAAGAATTATATGAGCTTAAAAGACTTTTGGTGCAAATTTGTGCCAACATAGTGGAAATACTGTTGCTAGGCAACTAATGACTGATGCCACCTTCACATGATGTGGGAGAATTCAGGTGGAACTTCCCAATATTCCAACTTGAAAGTGTTTCCACATTGCTATTTTGTATACAAGATAAAAATGGTAGATGTGGTTTTTATTTAAAGTTAGCTAGCATTATATAGGATATAGTTGTGTTTATGTTAAACATTAGCACATCTCTTCCTTATCTTTAATAGACCTGAAGCAGGTTGTGCAATTGTAAAGTTAAATATGAACTAAAATTCCTATTTAACACTGCTTGTTTATGTGGTCAAGTCCCTCTGGAAACTCGAGGCTGTCAGAGAGCACTTAAAATTCCGACTGGAAATTTCCACTCGGCATTCGACGTGAGATGTTTTTTCCAATCAGAAGGTGGGGTTTCAATGGTTTTTTCCCCATATGACAGGAACGCAGAATTAGTCTATCGAGTTAGCTAGCTAGTAGCTATTAAAACTTGTATTAAGCTTTCATACAAACAACATAAAGGCACAGTGACACTGGAAATGAGGCAGAACCATTGAGAATATCAACATTTTCCTCAGATGTGTTGGTAAATTAATACGTACAGCTCTACACCTAAAATTACACTCTGACTACATTTACCTGAGCTCCATATACCTGAGCTTGCCATATTAAGAAAAGTGAACATCACAAAAATGTGAATCCGAGGTGTCATGGGTTCTATAAAGTGTCAACAAGAACTATTATGAGGTGCAAAGGAAGCTTTTGAGCAGCAAAGAAATGTTTATCTTCCTTCAAATATAATAGGTTTTGCCTAGAACCATCCAAAGATCCCCTTGAGAAACCTTTTTTCCTAAGAGCGTCTGATTGTAGTACGTCTTGGATGTTTTGGTGTCTGCCCTCCTGCCTGGGAGTGTGGCATTTCAAAGGCTATAAAACTGGCACAGCAAGAATCAGCTCTCTGTGAGAGTTTGAACAGAAGCCCACCAGTCTAACGTTCTCCACTGACCCCAGAGTTCACACTGGTAACTTCATCACCACTCCTTCTGCATGGGAAAGACTCAACATAAACCCTTGCATATTGTGTAGTGCACTAATATCTACCATCTGCCAAGTGGAGAACCATTTTAATGTCTCTCTCTGTCTCTCTTATACCTGGGACTTTACTGTGAGAACATTACAATTAAGATTTGATTGGCATATCGCTTTGGAGAACATACAAAAAGAAAAATGTAAATGGTTCTCTGAGTTAATCGCTAAACAGATAAATATACAAGAAGGTTCTCTTGGAGAAGATCTGATGTTTAATGTTGGAGGTCAATCTCCAGGGTGGTCGTATTTCTCATGGAACACAAGAACCAGATGCCAACCACAAGAAAACCTTCAGCACTGACCATGACCATGCAGAGGTTCTTCACAGAATCCAAATGAATAAACCGAAGAACACTTTACAGTGTTGGATCACCCCTTTTTAGTGCAGTCCCCAGCAAACGGCAACATACTTTGAAAATAAAGGGGATCACCAAGATCTGCAATCTTACATAGAGTTCTTCAAAGGTTCATTGTATAGTTAAGGGTTCTTAGCTTCCTCAGAGGGTTCTACTTGACTCTTGACTCTACTTAACTCTTTCTGAGAGGGAAACACTGTTGTAGGGCTCTTCACACAATTCAAATGGATATACAAATAAATAAAGAATATTTTATGGTTTTAAAAGGAGACTTTTTTTAGTGTTGTCTCCACCAAACAGCACCATTTATATTCTGTAACTTAGGGTAATCAACAAGATCTGCACGCTTCAAGGGTTCTTTGGATTTTATATGGAACTCTACAAATGGAATGTTTCAGAAAAGTGGCCAAATAAAACCACTTTAGAAAGCTAGAACTATTAACTATTTAAAAAAAAAACTCTTAAGGAACGATTTCCTTGAGCGATTTTGGCTAAAGTTGATTTATTCGAACCGTGAAGAACTGAAGAACACTTTAGTGTGTTACATGGAAGTGTTTTAGTGAAATCTCCACCAACCAAGGACCATTTATATTCTGGAAATAGACATAACAAAATCCGCACTCTGCACTTCAAGGGTTCTTTGGGTAACTAAGGCAAGGGTTCTACTTTAAACTCTGATAGGGAAACATCTTTAAGCGTTCTTAGGAGTGTGGTATTCCTTTATGTAGACTTTTTAAAGACTACATCGTTTAGTTCACCTGTAGTTAGCGCCTCATCTAAGAGGCCATCTGCTCCACTGGGCAGCAGCCAGTGAGAGGAGGGGTAGCTCCGGGGCAGTCCGGAGCGCAGTGTGAACCTTCAACTTGCGCCCGAGAAGTTGAATAACCACCATATGCTTGACGTTGGCTTGGCATTCTGTCACTAGCTCAGGCCTTGTCATGGCGTGCCAGCTTTCAGCCACTTTTCCCACACTCTCTCCCAGGAGAGGGGCCAGTGGGCATTCCCATAGGTCGCCCGCCTGGTCTGCCACCAGCCAACCCACCCCCTTCCCTATTCCCACACACCTCCTGGTGTAATCCTTTTCAGTCCCCTTGGCTGGGTGCAATTCAGCCTCAGTGACTGCTTCACAAAAAGGGCCGGGCTGGCCGAAGACACGGAGCCAACGGCGGGGCATTGAACTCTCCACAGACGGAACGCAAGCGCCCTTCATACAATGGCTGAGAAACAGAGAGGAACGAAACGCTTGTCAGCCTTGAGTGAATGCATGCAAGTGTGTGGATTTGGATTTTTCCATGCCACCAGTGAACTCCGTGTTCTCAGCAGGACACAAGACAATGCTTTTAATAATACAGAAAAATAAACTTACCCTGAATAGGTCTGAACATAGTGAACACCACAAAATTACAGCATGTCCCTGAGAATAAGAGGACTAACAGAACCCTGTGTATCAGGTGGAACAGGAAGTGTACAAGGAATGGTTAAGAAGCAAGGCTTAGGATGTGGCAGGATGCCAGACTGCCCTTATCAGCACCCGGGCTTGGATCATGACCACGCACCAGGGGAGAGAGGAGCGCCTTTGTTGTGCGCTCAGATCTACAGCCGGCCTTTATGGCACGCTCCAGATGCTTATCAGTGTGGGAAAGTCTCAGCTAAGTTCCAGCGAGGGTATGTGTGTGTGTGTGTGTGTGTGTGTGTGTGTGTGTGTATGAGAATGTGCTCAGTGAGATTACTGACTCTAACACAGCTAGTCCTATCACAGGAGCCTCGCTGCCTCTCCTGATAAAGACCATAAACAAGGGCAGGGAGGTGGTCCAGAGATAATGGTGAACCTTGACCTCTTGGTTTCAGCACGAACGAAAACAAAGCACCAATCAGAAACAGAGACGAGTTGTCAAGTGTTTGCACAGACATGAAGCGCATACGAGCAGGAAGCGAAGAGCACATTGCAAGACATGAGAGTACGTGAGAGGCTCCATGTTTATCTAATCATCTAAACTGTACCATCATGCCATGTAAAAAGCAAATGAAAGAGGGACTGCAACTCCTGCGGCACTTCACCTGCACTGGCATGCCATTAAAACAGGTTTAATAACTAATGAGAGACTAAAAGACAGGGTCATGAGGGCAAGGTTGGTTCTACTACTTCATTTCTTTCTGAGTTTGTGTTATTGGAAACTATCAGTAGCTGAAACAACTGTAGCAAGACAAAAACAAAATGTCTATCAACGGTCTTGATACAATAAAAACCAAACAAACGTTCCGAAATTATTTTATGGAACGTCAATTTCATTCTTTCGGTGCTTAATTAACATGCACCGTAAAGCCCTAAAGCCCTCAAGATTATTACACGCGCCTCGGCACGGACTACTGCTAGATGTTTGATGGTCTGGAAAACCTTTGTATATACATGAGAGCAAAAGTTTGTACACCCCTTTTTTAAAAGTAGAAAAAATGAAAACCATTCCTATAAATTTATTTTAAATATAATTTTGCTTCCTTGGCCCCAGACCACAGATGGCTGTTGCATCATTGGGATTTGAACTCACAATCTCCTGGCAAGAATTCTTTTCTGTTGCGCAACTCTGTTACTCAGAACAGCATGGGTGTCAGGTGTCTCCCCTATCGCCATAGCAAGGGCTCAAAATTCATAAATGCTACAGCAAAACTGTAGATGTTTGGACCTCTGAAACTGTCTGAAAAACACCAGGAAGGATTAAGCGTACGATTGGCGTAAAGGACAGGTTATTGAAAAATTGCAAATGTCTTTACTATTAGTAAACAAGCCACGATGTAGCTTGTACAAAGCACTTGAGTGCTATCTGTTTGGGTTTTAACAAGAATATGCGTCTCCATACATCACATAGATAAGGGAATTTTGCTGTAGAGCGTCTCATGCTGGAGTAAAAAGACGTGAGGAAGCCAGCCAGACTAGACGCACTTTCCTCAGCCTATAAAACCAAATATAAAGTCTTCATTGCTCTGAGGTCATGAGTTAATCTATGGCAGCTTGGGCTGTTAGCTGAGTCACGGATGAGTTCATGGAGACACTGCGAGTGGGTCCCTGTAAATCACCATCCACTCGAGCCCTGCGATGCCTAAAACACTCAATTAGAGACCTTGTGAGTCAAGCAGGTTAGGCACTCAGTGAATTAACAGAGCAGACTGAGCAAGGGTCTGGCACCAGTGATATCACAGCCATTAGAAAACACAATACGGTCATCAGACAACCAAGGACCTGATGGTGAAGATGGGGTTCTTCTTTGACCCGTGGAACGACTGGATGCTCTGATCCCGCCATTGCTTTGCTGTATTTAAACTTTTAAGTGATTCTCAGAGGGATGCGGGACAGCGGAAATTTACCATCACACGCCTCACACACAAGCGAAGAGAACGAGATTTGTCTTACCAAGTAGATTTCAGTGACCTGAAATAAACCAACCTGCGCTTGAGTCACGGCGTAAATCAGACACATGAGCGATGACACAACTGGGTACATTTTATAAGACCTTTTGTGAGCACATTAATAAATAGGGGGAGAGATGGTGTTTTATTACACCTTTAGATATAGAAATGTACAGTAGAAATATAGTAGGACCTCCGTATTGAATGAAAGATAACAAAAAAATGTAGATCAGTCACCTTTAACATTTATATGTAACATTTATATACACATTTTATACATATCATCAGGGTTGCCAGGTTGGGCTACTCTCCTCTTCCTGTTATGGGGTTTGGGATTGGATTTTTTACATACTTTAGATGAATTCTATCAACATTTTTATATGAATAGCTGATTATTTTCCTATAACACAATGTTTCAAAGTGTTTTATTCCTCTTATACCATAGCAGTTTACCAACAGTTACAATTTTTATTGATTAAAGAATGACACATTGTACTTTATAACTATTTATAGTTATAATTAATATTGTGGAACGTCCGCAAAACAAATTAATTCCTGTTCTCACTTATATTATAGCAGCTATAAACAATCGCTCCCTCACCAACCTCTATTTTTCTCTCTCTCTCGTCAAGTTAATAAAGGTTGCAGCTTTAGCTCGGACTGTTGCAAAGTGCTAACACTGGAGACTCCTTCCATAAATGTTAAATAAACGTCTCCTCACAGAACAACCTTAAATGTACAAGTTCCTGCGAATGAGCTGTTACTATAGAAACGATAATGCATTAAGAAGGAGCGCATTAATATAAACCTGTGATTACTGTCTGAAAATTAATCAACACCCTCTGACCAATCAGAATCCAGAATTCAACAGCGCCGTGGTGTTTTAGTATTGTAATTATAGTAAATGGATATAAAATAAAAGCTGTAAATCGCTTGTTGTCATTCTCATAGACATTCCAAGGCCTTGATGTTTTAGGAAAAATGTGTGCTTCTAATGCTTCTTTATTAAACTGTGTCACTTGGTGAATATTACAGTATATTTGGCTTTGATCAGGGTTAGATTTTGGATTTGGACTAGTGTTATTGACCATTGGGATTAACCTGGCAACCCTGTATGTCACACCTTTTCCTCTAGTGCATGCTCATGAGCAGGATGTGATTTTTTTGCCATTTTTGTAGCAAGCAAAAATACCATGCACATACAAGAGTGTGTGTTCTTTGGGTCTGGCTGCAGGTCTCGCATCAGTCCAGCGGGTTTCAGGAGCGAAGCCCAGGAAGAGAAGACGTTAGCGATGCGCTATCTGATGGAAGCGTTATCTCTGGGAAGTTTGGGAAATTAACACTTCCTGACCACACATGAAAAGGCCACCCAGGTCAAGCTACGGCGCAAAATCAGCCAACATTATAAAAAAATTAAAAAAAAAACCATCCACTAGTGCATCATAAATCTCCACACTAACTGCAGCACATGTGCGCTTTACACGGCATTACGTTTCACACGATGCGGCCGTGCGGCTGTAGAGAAGCAACTTCCTTTCACAAACAGTCTCATCAGTCACACCCGTGTCCTCAGGCAGTGTGTTTCAGAAATGGCTTAGCAAGAAGGAGACAGGCTTTCGTCAAACAAATTCCCAAGAAACCATGTGACATCATCATCATATCACCATATTATCATATCAGATATTTATTTATTTGCTTGTTTAATTTGGATTAAATACTTATTTTTTTCTGAGCTGTTATTTCCTTCTTTCTTTCTTTCTTTCTTTCTCTAAATGTGTATTAAATATTTAATTTTAATGGATTACAGTTTTATTTCTGATGATAACTGTAATTATTTATTATTTGTTTGTTTGATTGTATGTATGTATGTATGCATGTATGTATATTTTAAATTTATATTAAATACTTACATTTTTGTTTTTTATTTCTGAGTGATAATTCCTAGGTATTTCTTTTTTTATTTTTTCTTTCTTTCTTTTTTCATTTCTTCTTTCTTTCTTTCTTTCTTTCTTTCTTTCTTTCTTTCTTTCTGCCTCTAAATGTATTTTAAATATTTAATTTTAATGGTTTACAGTTATAATTCTGACTCTAACTCTAAATATAATTTAATGTAAATTTTAATTTAATATAAATTAAAAACATTCATTCAAACAAACAAATAATAATTATTTATTGCTTCCTTTTTCTGAGCAAACATTTTCCTGTTTATTTATTTATTTATTGCTTAATTTAATTTATTTAAATATATATTAAATATGTTATTTTTATGTTTTCGTAGTTACAATATTTATTTATTTATTTATTCATTTATTTATTTATTTTACTATATTTTCTGCTATACCCAGTTCATTACTGCTATTTTAACATAATTACGTATAAATTAAATACTATATAAATTATATAAATATAATTTATAATATATTATAATATACTATATAATACTATACTATATAATATACTATTATAATACTAATAAATTAAATAAATTACTTATATTTTCCTTAATAATAATAATAATAATAATAATAATAATAATAGGCCTAGAAATACAGAGGAAGGAAGTAAATTCTCATAGACATCCACAAGATGAGGAACTGTACATTGATATCTAATATATCTTTCAGTGTAGCTTTTGTACGTAGTCAGGACTGACATTGTAATAAGTCATAGTTAGGGATATGGAGACGTTTGAAAAACAAGATCATGATTTATTGTCATTGTAAAAAAAGAAAAAAAAAGGCCTCTGGAACTCGAATGCTCCTGTCACTGCCTCCAGCTCAGCTCGTGGTCTTTTGTAATTCGTACCGAGTCGTAACACGTGGCGTCTCAGGCCTGACCCAGATCAGACGACGTTATCTGCGCCTCAGATCAATGGCAGAAGATAGCAGTTGGAAGCAAAGTCTGTTTGCTCTAAACAAACTTCAGGATGTAGAGATGTTTTAAGGAAGTTCTGATGTTATTTGGGTAAGAATGTCCTTGCACAGACATCAGACACAGCAGTTAAAGTGATGCTCCGCCACCTCTCGTTTACACCAACGGCAAGCCGAGTCAAACCTCAGGACTATTATTTTAATCCACAACATGCCATAAAGACATTAATAACAATAATAGAGGAGTGCTTTTATTTCAAAACTGTAGGTTAAATGTACTACCACACAATACTGTATGTACACAGCCTGGAGTTTATACCACATTGCAGTAGAATTCACAAATCTGATTGGTCAGAAGGTGTTGATTAATTCTCTATTACAGCACTCGTTCTAATACATTATCATTTCTATAGTAACAGCTCATTCACAGGGACATTTTCTGTAAGGCGATGTTTATTTAACATTTATGGAAGGAGTCTCCAGTGTCAGCGCTTTGTAACAGTCAGAGTTAAAGCTCTAATCTGAAGTTTTCCGGCATCTTCAGGACGGAGGAGTTTACACTACAAGAGAGAGAGAGAGAGAAGTAAAAGAGAGGGTGGTGACTGTTTATAGCTGCTATAATGTAATGAGAACAGGAACTAACTTGTTTCATAGACTTTAAATTGAACAATAAATGGATAAAAAGTATGATGTGGCATTCTATTACTTTCCAATCCTTAATTACTTTCCAATGACTGCACAACACTGAGTGTTTGATTCCTTACTTAAAATGCTAGTTTAATGGCTTTACTGTCATGCGTCACGATATCGCGCTTCCAAATAACAGCTGTATTCACTACTACCAGCTGACTTTACTATTGTTTTCAGGGTAGTCACGAAATAATTTGTTGTAGTTACTGAATAAACTGCGTTCTGATTCACCGAGTAATAAACCGAATCTTTAATGAGCTATTCTTCATCTTTAACCCGACATTCACAGCTGGAGACGACTGCAAGCAGACTGTATCATTACAGACCGAGTTAGTAATGTCATTCAGACAAGACTCGACACTCTGATTCATTCATGACACATCTGGAAGAGACAAAATAAAAATGCTCTTGTGGCTTTTGAAATTTTGGTATAAGACTCTGTGATTCACTGGCGGGACAAAAGAGCAGAGCCAGAAGATTCGTAAACATCCCAATCATCTCAATGTACTTTCCCAAGTAGGATTATGGACGAAAATTGGCGTATATACTGTACAAATATACAAAATAGGATGTATCAATGCATCAATGCAGACTGTACGTCGCTCCTACGAAGCAGGATCTTTACATTTTCATTATTTACATACATTACATTATTTAAATGATTACTATAGATTATAATCAGACTCTTCCATTGACAGTGGAGTCTTAATATAGTGTTATTAACTAAGCATGAGTTCTCCTTATTGTACTGGAATAAGGGAGAGTCGTTGTGTTCACAGTGCTACGTGACACCTACATAAGCCTTTCATAGCATCTGATATGATATGAAACCTGCATAATCATTTAGAAGTCTTATTTCATACTGTATGTGAATTGAAATAACATCTGAGTCATGCGACAGATTTTTATAACAGGTTGTGTGTGACACTTTGACATACATTAGCATGCTACGACAGCTGACGTCGTAGCTCAGTGCACTTCTGGTATGTCATAATATCCCGTAATGGCGGTGATGTGATGTAGCCTGCCAAGTGAGGATTAAACTGAAAAAACAAACAGAGAGATGTGTCTAAAGAAGTCGACACTAATGTCATATTATGTCATATGTCATATTGATGTCATATTAACATCAAAATGAAAACCTGCTATATAAAACAGTTACGTAGTGAAAGTAATCGATGTTATTGTTTCTATAGTAACAACTCATTCACAGGGACGTGTACAGCAGACGCTTGACACAATGTCAAGCCTGACAATGATAAATGGATTTAAAAAAAAATGTGTTGTTATTTAACAAAGAAAAAATGTGTAATTGTGTAATTGTGGTGATGTTTTCTGTGAGGAGGTCTTTATCTAACGTATATGGAAGGACTCTCCAGTGTCAGTATAAGACGTAAAGCTGTATCTTAAGTTATTAAGTGTATTAAGTGTTAAATTTTGAGGATGAAGGACATCGTGTTGTGGTTTCTCACTGCTCTGTTTTTTTTTAATAATTATTAACTTTAAGAGAAAATGAAGGAACGACTGTTTATAGCTGCTAATGTAAGTGATAAGTATGACGTCGTAATTTAATTAAAAAAAAATTATAAGTGTTGGCAAATTACTGTAGTATACGAGGAATAAAACAGTTCAGGATGTGCTGTTATTGGAAAATAATCAACTTTGGGGTGCTTACTTCTAACATCTTACTCAAGATGTTTATGAACACTTATGAAAACTTTACGACACTATAATGTCTGTATGAGTTTTCTTATGATTTCTAAAATCTAGTGCATGTCCATAACAAAGACACTCAAATAAATATAGATATTTACTGTATATTCTAACTTAAAATAGAAATACATAGAGATACTATAGACTTTGATTTTAATGTTTGATGCGTCACATCATCGCTATTACAAAGTCAGTTGCCAACAAATAAAGTATGTCACTTGACTTAGGCATTATGTCAACTTGACAGCGAAATGAACAGCAGTCCTTATGACATCTCATGCAAGAATAAGCCTTTCTACATTTACAGTATATCAGTTGTCATAAAGGGCTTATGCAGGTGTCATGAAGCCCTATGAATGCGACCCTTAAGCAAAGTGTTAATGTTTAATATCAGTGTTAGTCCACATGAACAAATTGGGCTTGCAAACTATTTTCACAGAAAATCGAACGGAAAAGCAACAATGCTCTTCACGATGTTGTTGGATCGTGGGTTTAATACTGAACCATGTGTTAAACCGTCAAACAACAGACTGCAACAGTTCTTCAAATGAACAGAAATCCAAGCCCGAGACTAAAGCAGAGCACGCATACGACTGATCAGCAAACACCGTGTTCAATCAGTCCTGAGGAGGCCGAGTGTGTAGTGTTCATCAAAGACAAAGCCTCGACGCTGTTTAAAAAGAAGCCTGATGCACAGAAATAGAGCCGTGTGTTGACCGAGAGGATCGGGACAGCAAACAGAGAGCAGCTTGGCCCTGATCCCACATCTGTTCCCCTGTGCACTGGCTATTGGGCCAGCAGATTTGAAGGATTGGCCTCTCTCAAGTGGGCTGAAGCTGGCCTTTAGCCTGCGCTGACACAATGTGATAAAAGGTTGTCATTAGCAATGCGGCCAGCATCAAAACCAGAGCTGAACATAGTGAAACCGGGGCTATTTGGGGAATCACAAGGACAGATTAGATGTGTGCATATTTGCGTATCTGTGTGTATGTGTGTGTGTTTGTGTGTGTGTGTCCTATCAACCCTAGCTCAGTCTGTGCTACTAATCCGAAACACCAAGAAAAAAAAACACAGGATTATCGGGTGTGTGAAAGAGCGAAAGAGGTGCAATAATGTAGCACCTGTCTGGCTTAAAGTCAGATCCTTTACTACAGTGAAGAATTAAAATGTTAATGTTAGCTTCCTGAGATGAAATACACCCTTCTAATCTGCTCATAAGTGGCTTAACAGTCTCTGATTACTGAATCCTGGACTCTTATAAAGTTTATTATAACATATGAAGATAAAAGAGTTCATTGTAAAAACTATAAATTGTTACAAATTGTTTATATTTACATGCTAGTCAAAGATTTTTATATATATATTGAGGTCTCAGTGAAGGCCATATGTATAATGACCTGTGAATGCATATACATTGCATATACATTATTCAGCATTACAGTTTATAGCAGTGTTTATAATGCATTATAAGGTTTAGATTACATATGTTTAGCTGTACACACACTGACTTTGTGTTTTTCAGAAGTGGTAAACTTGTGTACTACGATTTGTCTGGTATTTTTCATTAAAATATGTTAAAAATCAAAACATGTCTCGTGATGCTCCATACAAAGGTGCTCAGTTTCTTTGTTATTGGTGTTATAATGCGTTATGAACACTACTTATAATATACTGTATTATGTTAATAATTTATAATGCGTATTAAAGATAGCTAGAAACGATGCATTTGTGAAGCATTTTCATTTATGATCATAATGATCTGTATAATGCCTTATAACTGCATTATAACACTGTCTGAATATGTTCATAGTTAAACTTTGTAGAAACTGTTACTGTTTTTTTATGCCTAATTACAGCTCACACATTATCACCAATTAGATGCAGAAATATTAACAATTTCTATGAAAGTCATATCTATAATAAATTATGAACACATCCACAGCATGTCATAATGAATTCATAAGGCATTAGAAACATTCTTATAATTAATTCATGAAAATACATTACACTTTAAAGCTATCTTTATTATGCATTATGAATTGTTAATACATAGTGTATTATATCACCGAGCCCCACTTGGCATAGTGCTTTATGAGAAGACATAACAGCGATATAATGTGCTATAAGCATTACTTATACCAGTTTGTAAATACATTATAAACAATGCTACAATCTGTAATGCTTTTTTCATGAATAATAGGAAGGATGAGTGTAATGCCTTATGAATTCATTATAACACGTTATGAAGGATAACTCATTATACATATGGAAAGTCTTTGTGGAAAGTGTTACTGAAAAATTAAACAATTTTTCCTAGGACTTTTTCATCATCCACTCTCAGACTGTAAAGAGATTCTTACTTAGATGGTTTAATTTTATATATAAATAATACAAATGCATTAATTTTGCATGAACAAGTGATTAGTACATGCAATTCTTTTTTTTACGCTTGAAATGTTCACAGGTTGAGTCTAGAGATCAGGATTGGGATCCTGTGGGACGCAACATGTCTCTTAAGTGTGAGGTTTTTTTCTTTCAAACGGTCATATATAAAGCTCGCAGGACATTTACATCTGTACAATTAACTTTAACTAATTTTACTAGTCTTGCTTACTCTTTATATGTGGAAGTACTTCACTGAAAAACAGAAAAAATTGTTTGACTTCAGACAAGTGAGGGTGTTGTGTTTAGATTTTATTCAATTTTATACAAAAAGGTATAAACACTAACACTACCTCATGACTCCGCCCCTAATCTCTAATCATAATCTTAATCTTAACATTCATATCTTTTCTATCAAACGGACTTGTGTCAACTGTTACAAGCTTCCAACTGTGCACAAAAAGTTACACCTACTTGAGCGAACTTGACCTCTGTGTTCAACCGAAAAGCAAATCCAAACAAAGTTAAACAAATTTGCATTCAAAGACAAGTCAGGAATACTTGAGTACATGTAGGAGTTGACACTTTTTACCTAGCTACAGGTTATCTTCCATTTAACATTATGTAAAATTTCATTTTTACACCCATAAAACAAATACACAACAAACCCGTTTGCATACAATAATCAACAAGTGATGAATTTCTGATGCGATGTTATAGCATCAAATTATGCGCTATATACATAGCAGTCCTTTCACATGCACGAGTACATTTGCTCTTTTAAGGTAACTGAAGTATGTATTCTCAAAACGATTGGCCACTTTTCGAGAAAATGAGTTGCTAAATGTGAACTAGATAAAGTGTTGAAGAGGGGCTCTTGTGGCCTGAGGGTCTTTGAGTACCCCTGGTCTCTCTAGGACCTGTTGCTGGAGGTTCGTCGAGTAAAGGGGCTCCTCTTTAAAAACAGAAACCGGGAGGAGAAAGGAAGGAAATCGAACAAAAGCCTCTTTCGCTCAACAGCCTGATCGAAAAGTTGCCCTGTAATGCTACGATCTGCCTCTGCAATAATCTGTCCCCGAAACCCGACTGTCCTCAGGATGAATTAGCATACGGACAATAGTGGTGCGGTGTAGAACGCGAGCTGCACCCACTTTACAGTCTATCAGCTCTGAGCAGAGGGGCAATCGCTTTCCCTAAAGACCCTCCTCTTTACATCTCTATGGGACAACTCATTAGCTAAGTAGAATCCCCTCTTTTCTCCCTGCACCCGGCCTTTTGTGCCACTCTCGGCCTTTGTCTCTTTTAAATGATCCCAAACAAGGCCCATTTTCTGGTTAATACATATTTACAGCCATGTAAGGTTTTTGTGAGGATCCTGTAGTTTTATTTTGCACAGCGTCATTCCTCGAGCCATAAAATCATTAACAAGCTGTTAGGGAGCAATTGTGGATCTATTTGAAATGGAGCTTTTGAAGAGTTCAATGAGTCAGTAACTCTCGGGGCAGACAGATGGTCGGACAACACCATCGCCGTGAATTCCTGAATTAGGTGCGTCAGGATGAAGCCACACCCAGAATTTTTCATCTGATCCTGAGCTTACTTTATTTTTATCCAGATTGTATTTTTAGCTCACTTCTTAAATGCTCTGAGACGGTCAGAGTCAATA
>CM040455.1:2522280-2533386 GCA_022758105.1 Pangasianodon gigas | reverse complement strand
CTGCATTCATTTGATAAGTTCATTTCAGTGACTTTGAAATTGAAACAAAGTGTCATCATGTATGCTAGTACTAACTAGCTCGTATTATATTAGCATAATAAGATGGATAATAAAAGCATTTGGATTATGGATAATAAAAAGCATTTATTTTCAAGGGATAAAACATTTTATGACAAAACTAACATCACAAACAAGTTAGAAAGCGTTAACGTTAGCATGGCTGTGTAGATCAGAGAAGCTAGCATTACTGATTAAACTGATTCTGAGCATATACTGTAGCTAAGAGCTAATTACTTAAAAATGACCAAAAATTATTCGATAAGCATAAAATGAGCATAAAATGGATATTCTATTCATAGACTGTTGGAATATTAAAAGTTGTGAAGTGTAATAAAAACCAATTTAACGTTATGATGGTGTCTATTACGTAAATGGTGCTTAAGGACATTTTCAGACCAAATAGTGTATCATATCCAGGGATTATTTTCTCTTTTTTGTTTGTCAGAATTTCTAAGAAAAGGTGGCATTTCTGCATTTTAACAGCACTGCTATATCAGCATGATCAAAACAAGATCCATCATGATCCCTACATGGCATTTCCCACAGATTCCCAGTAAAAAAAAAGCCATAAACAAGACAAACCAATGGTTCTTGATTAAAGGGTCTTCTCCTGCCCCTCCTCTTTACAGTAGACCCGGGGTGAGGGGTCATCAGCCGAATGAAAAGGGCATCTGTGGTGATCCGTGAAAGGGGACGAGAGGAGAACAAAAGACAGATTCCCCTCGCCAGCAAAGACAAAAGAGCCAGGCACAAGACCCGAAAAGATCACCCAAATCATCTCCCGTCAACAATGACTAGCAAAGTCAGGACAAGAAGGGATCAGGCGGGGGATCGGAGGGAGATAAGCCCAAGGTCTCGCTTGGAGATTTGAGCATGAGCTGCTAATTCCACTCTGCTTAGCACACAATTCATTTCCCTCTCGGCCAGTGCAGTGTGGGAACATACGAGGCTGCGGAAAATCAGCAGCAGCTTAAGCGATGAAGAGGTGGAAAGGAACACTGAACAGATGCCATCATATGAGACGGAAGACACGGCACATACCGTCATAGCTACGAGAAGTTTGGAGAAAAGAAAAAAAAAAAGCAGTAATACTCATATCAGGGCTGAGCAATAAGTAAAGGATAAAACATGACAGTGTGTGTTGTTATAGGAAAATAATCATGAAAGTGTTTTATTCTGGTCATTCCACAGCAATTTGCCAGCAATTACAATATTTAATTTACTAAAGAACAATACATCACACTTTTTATCCATTTATAGTTACATTTAATACTGTGGAGCATCAGCTAAACAAGTTCATTCCTGTTCTCACTTATGTTATAGCAACTATAAACCATCACCAATGTCAATTTGTTTTCTCACTTGTAGTTAATAAGACAAAAATCGCAGCTTGTCATGTTAAAGAAAAAGCACAACGCATGACCTCCTGTCTCTCTGTCCTGAAAATGTCAGAAAACTTAAAGCTACAGCTTTACTTCTGAGTGTTACAAATCGCTGACACTGGAGACTCCTTCCATTAATGTTACATAAACGTCTCCTAGAATTTATTTACTCACATAGAAACGATAACGTATTAGTTAAGTGCATTAATTAATATAAACCTGAGATTTGTAGCTGCACTACTGTCACAGCTGCTGTTATGGAAAATTAATCAACACCTTCTGACCAATCAGAATCCAGAATTCAACAGCGCTGTGGTATTCGCCAAAAAGATCATGTGACGATTTCTTCTCTGTTTATGAGTAGTGACACCAAAACTGAGAAACACTGAATTCAATAATACTTTTATTTAACTGTTACAAAAACAAATGATTTAACGCAGAAATGGAAGAAAATATTAAACATTCATCAAAATTGACATTTTAACACCCAATTAGCAGCTAAAAATGTGAAAATAAAACAAAGTGAAAATATCTTAAATGCACGTGAATTGTGAATATTTTATCAAAGATTATTATTAAATAATTATAAAAAAATTAAGCCTATCTCTAGACATGTTTATTAATTTTAAAGTTCAAAATAGTCTCATTAAAATGACAATTTTTTAAAATTTTATTTTAAACTTTCCTGCCAATTTCAAATTAGTAAAATTTCTAGAAATAGGCTTAATAAGATCATAATTTTAATTTTCACAATGAGGAATATTAGCCACATTTGTCACTTTTTTTTTTGTTTTTACTGTGTTGTATGTGTTATAAAAGTACTGACAATACCTGCAATATAAGTGTATTGTGATTGTGAATTTATCATGATATCGATATTAATTTGTCATATCACGCAGTATGGCATTGTCATATGTGTCATTAATGTAGAAACCTGGATTTTAAAAATAAATTAACATCTATTTTAAGGTCTCATTGGTCATGTTGCTCCGAATTTTCAGTGTATCCACCAAACATGGAGAAATGATGGCTGCCCAAAGGAATTTTCCATCCAGTTAAAGTTAATTCTCTTACTTATCATTTCCTCTCCAGGTATAATTAGCAGGTTAGCTTTGCTTTGTGAGTGGCTTCATTCACTGGGTTTTTAAGTCTATACAATTCAAGCACGTAGTGTGATAATGTTACTTTTGTTTAAAAAAAAAAAACGGTTTGTTGACATGCATTGGGTCTAAATCCAGACTTTCAGGAAGAGAGGAAATTCTTTCCCACAACAAAAAGGGAACAATATAGCTATCCAAGCCGAAAACGATGCCCCTGCTGACTTTTACATTAGGGCCAATGTAGCAAGAAGCTAATGCCCGAATAGGCTTAGCTAGTAACAAAAGTATCCAACCTCTGGGAGAGCCAGACAGTGGTTTGGGTTCTATTAGAGCACCTGCCAGTGAGCTCAGTGGCCCAGGATCTCCTCTTTTCCGGTACACAGCTCAGGAGGACTAGATTAGGCTCCTGGAGGGCAGCCATCCCCCCCGCCCCGTGCTCCCCTAGTGCTTTTCCATAATGGCCGCCCTACGGGGCATCAGGTCTTGCGTCCACAGCCCTGCAGCTACGCTCAAAGCCAAAGAGGATCTGACTCTCCAACCCTTCAATTACCTCACTCTGGAGTCTGGAGCCCAGATCACGCCAACATCCACAGCACTTCTCATTCACCATAGATGTCTAAAGAGTTTCGAGATCTATTCAGCAATGTCTTTTTTTTTAAACCAGTGTTAATTAGATTTAGTTTTAGTCCTAAATCTTTTGACAAAAAAAGTACTTTATTATTGTTGTTATATTTTAGGAATTTTATTATTGTTCATTCTAATCAACTTAAGAGGTTTTAGTTCATTTCGATCTTACACATTTTTACAAATCACTAGAAGGTGCATTTCTCCGTCTGTGATGTTCATCTGCTAAATGAAAGCCGTGCACTAAACATGCTAACATACGACTACGACTGTGTCTCTAACATGCAGCATTTAGCACATCTAGTAACATTACCTTTCTGAGCAGTTTAGCTAGCTTTAAATACTCTTTAAAACTCATTTAATATGAGGTAAATAGTTTCTATAAGTTTGTTGAGGTGTGAGACATCAGGTATGCTAGTTCTAGCTAGCTAACATTGTACTAGCTTTACATGATAGGTACTAAATAAATCTATTTTCAAGGAGGAGAACATTTTTATCACAAAAAGAATCACAAACAAAGTAGAAGAATAAAAATTTTGCACCCAGAACGCTGTAAAATTAGCATGGCTACGCAGAACAGAAAAGCTAGCATTACTGATTAAAGGGATTGCAAGCACACAGGAAGTTTTGATCACCTTTCTCGATCTAGGTTGAGTTTCACAAAAGATCATTATTAAATGGCAGAGGGAGCATCAAATTAAACACTCTCTCTCCCAGTTAATGTTGAGATCTTAAAGTTACGATGCTTTTGGGAAACTCAGTCTTTCTCGTTTTTGAAATTTTTGACAGTTCATCATAGATTTTGAGTGAATTTTTACTTAGGGTGAAAAGAGCGACACTGAAGTGCGAGTTGAATCAAATTTGTTTCTAAAGGAATCCGAACACTTGGAAAAATGACACCTATTAGAAAAAAAAAGCGAAATAAAAAGATCAAGGTTTTTCATTTGACTCACTCTCAAAGTTATCAATTGGTTTTGTTTACAGTTTTTGACGAATTTTGAGTTTGTGCCAACCAAACGAACTTTCCGTTTGACCAGTGATGATGTTTTTAGTTTATTAATTATTTTCATTGCTTGCTTTCTTGCTTTTACGTCTTCTTCCTCTCTCCTGTTTTATAAGTGAGTTTATATAAAGCGTATGAATGCATGGATATAGCCCGCTCTGGCTTCTGATCCTCCGGCACGTGACGAAAAGCTTCAGCCCTGGCGAATGAGTGATCGTCTAAAGCAAATCGATTGCCCGCCGGTCACACATAAGTTAGTGGTAGTTTCAGCAGGCAGCAGAAATGACCTGATCTCCATCAATCTCTGTCCTCTCGTTCCTTCAGGATACACATGCTGCCGGATTCCTCCATCCAACTCTCCTCACACAACAAAGACGGCAGATGCTACCATCAGCACTCTTTATGAAAGAGCCCACTCAACCCTGCGCCGAGGCTTTTTAATCTTCACTTAACACTGAAAACATCTGACAAAAATATGGACCGACTTCAGATGAACACTGGCCTGAAGATGTCAAAGGTTCATATGGTCTTATAAGCATGTAATAATCCCTATGTACCAAAGCTGTTTGATGTTCGCTCAGTGTTCATCAGGTTTTAACTGATAATCCCAATAATATTGAATACCTCTGTAAAATGTTATCTAAGTGTGATGTTCATAAAGCTACATAACACCTACATAAGCCTCTCAAGACTACTGACATAAATCTACATAAACATTTACACAGACTTATTTCAACAGTAGACCTCAAAATTGCTTTTCTATATTCTGATGTCAAGTTGACATAAGATTGTTATGACTGACTTATGTCAATGTGACATATCCAAAAGATGCCAAAACACTTGGTGGTAATACATGTACAGGAAATTTGATGTGTAAAGCATGCCATAATGATGTTTCATTCATACGGCTACATGACATGTACATAAGCCCCTTATGTCAGATGACATGAAACCTACTTTCTTAATACACAAGTCAAATCACAGATTTCTGTTGACATGAGTTATTACACTTGCATTAGAATATCACATGATGGTTATAATGAGACATAATTTGCCCAGTCAGTTTGATAAAAAAAAAAAAAAACAAGACGTCTAGAAATTGCTTTACTTCACCTAAGGATGATGTTCATAAATGTGCATAATATCATAAGCCCCTCATGACTACTGACATAAGCCTACGTGTGATGTAGCAAGGCAGTGAGTTTGACTGGGAAAAAAATGCTTTACTTTACTTACGGGTGATGTTCATAAAGCTACATAACATCTGCATAAGCCCCTTATGACTACTGACATAACCCTATATATAACATTTATAAAGATCTGTTCCAACAGACTCCAGCAGACATAAAATCTGCTTTCCTATGTCCTATGTATTTCCAAAGTCAGAGTCAAGTCACACATTAGGGTTGTTATGACTGACTTATGTCAATGTGCCATGTCTGAAAGATGCCATAACACTTCATAATAATAATATGTATATGAAAAAGCAACATGCTGTATTACACTGTGGAATAGTCATGGTTTTATTAATATTAATTGATATATAATTATTGTAACAACAGAGTTATGTATGAATATTTTCTCTGGCTAAAGTTAATAAAATGTAATATATATGTTTCTGTTTATAAGATTAATATGAATCTTTATAATAATATCATAACAGGTAATTATGTATAATTTATCTGTTCCTAAATTAGAGTTTATTTTACTATTTATAGGGTTTTAATATGAAGAAATGGTAACAATTTCTAGGAAGAAATAATATCTACAGTATAATATCCTATGAACATATTCATATCATGTTATAATGCATTTATAAGACATTGTAAGTATTGTTATAATTATTTAGGAAAATGCATATTTTAGAGCTATCTTTATGATGTATTATGAATTGTTAATATGAACATTATAAGTGGTGTTCATAACACATTATATCATCAAGCCCCAATTGGCATAGTGCGTTATGAGAAGATATATTATATGTAGGTGATATAATGTGTTATAAGCACTACTTTTAATAATTCATAAATGCATTGGAAAACAATGCTACATACTGTATTATAACAGTTAAATAATTATAACTATGTGTGTAATGCCTTATGAACGCATTGTAACATGTTATGAATGTACTCGTAAGTTATTATACATGTGGACTTCATAGAAAGTGTTCTTACATAAAACCTACATAAGCACTATAAGGAAATGTAAGGACTAGAGCTAAAAATTTTTAGAGCTAAGCTTTACTTAAGGGTGATGTTCATAAAGCTACATAACCTCTGCATAATCCCCTTATGACTACTGACATATGTATATAACGCCTAATGAACGGATAGTAACATTATGAATGTACTCATAAGTTATTATGCATGTGGCCTTCATAGAAAGTGTTAAAAAAGAGATCTTTGAATGTTTATGTAGGTTTATGTCAGTTGTCATAAAGGTCTTATGCGGCCTTATGAACACTTTTAACACCCTTAAAGTGCAGTTTGAGGATGAAGAAATTTAAACAATAGCGGATATAAGACTGCAGAGCAGCTTATTTTATGTTCAGGGTTTATTTTCTGTGTAAACCAGGTGGAAGGCGATTGTGATATCAAGGCAGGGGTCCGTGGGATGGGGGGGAGAGCACCTGCATCCATACCTACACACACACACACACACACACACATACCTTAAGGACAGGACGCAGGGGGTTGAGCGCCATGCTGGTGGGGTCCTGCAGGGCTATTCACAATTAGATTTAATTGTTGTAATTACGCTGCCAGCATGCGGCTACGGCTACAAACAACACAACTGACAGATAAGCTGAGGTTTTGAACAGCTCACAGATGGACGGCTTTACAAACGGTGAGGAAAATTGTTCAAATCAATATTTTAGAACGGACATATTCAAAGATTCAAAACACCTTATCACATTTTATATGTTGCTCTATTTGGATTTATATTTATTTACTTTGTCGGTTTTCCTCATATAGCCAATTCTCTCCAATTCTCTCCAATTCTCTCCATTTATTATTTCCTGCATAAACATATTGCCAAACAACTTCCTGGAAATCTCATTAGAGACGAGCCGTCATTAATGTTAAACCCCAATTAACAAGTGCATCACATGACCATTCGTGTTCTTCATGACTTCTAAAAAAAAAAGACAGCAGTTGGCACAATAATAACAATTTCTTTGACTAATATCTCATATTGGAAAATGTAAACTTGTAATTGAACAGTGTGTTTTTAGAGCTGGAGCAGTTTTAAATGGTGAATTTAACAAATAAGGACTATAGTCTTTAATACTGGACCTTTTATTTATGTCCTAGTCATATTGTGTTGTATTGAATTGAATCTTATATACATTTGAAATTGTGCAAAAAACTTGTAGCGCTAGTCCTTAAAGTTCAATAAAATCTATGGAAGTGCTTATGTAGGTCTTATGTAGCCCAAAAAATAAAATCATAACTATGTCACACTCTTATACAGCATGTTATTACACTTTGTATTAGTTTCACATTAATGCCTGTTATCACTCCTAAATGTTGAACATCTTAAATCAAACTCAGTTGGTATAAGTGCTATGTCACATTATAACTGTCATAATCCTGTGACACAGAAGAACCGCCCTGAGAAAGTCATTTAACATGACGTTCTAATGTAAGTCAGTCATAACAGCCTTATGTCAGCGAAAATCTGTGACGTGACTCTGGTATTGTGTCAAGTCACATGACATCAGACTTGAAAAAGGTTTGTAAGTCAGCTGACATTTCTTGTAAAATAAGCCTTATGTAGGTTTATGTCAGTTGTTATGTGGGACCTGTGCAGGTGTCATGTAGCCTTGTGTACAAATCATAGGGATACATAAAACCTACATAAGCACCTATGTAGTCTGTAATGAAATGTAAGGAGTAGAGCTAAAATTTTTTTAGAGCTAGCCTTTACTTAAGGGTGATGTTCATAAAGCTACATAACATCTGCATAATCCCCTTATGACTACTGACATATGTATATAATGCCTAATGAACGGATTGTAACTTTATGAATGTACAGTTATAATGCATGTGGCCTTCATAGAAAGTGTTACCAAAGAGATCTTTGAATGTTTATGTAGGTTTATGTCAGTTGTCATAAAGGTCTTATGTAGCCATATGAACACTTTTTTTTTTTTTTTTTTTTCACATTTTCTTCATTTACATATTAAGTCTACATAGCTTTCGAGTCAATAAGACTAATACATAAATGAAAGCTCCAAAATTCCAAAAGTATATTCCTTATTTTTTAATTGTGCCAATAAAACATGTTTTTCAGTTACAAATTTATATTTTCCAATACAGGATGAGAAAAATAATATTAGTCAAAGGGTCAAAGGAAATTTAGACTAGTCAAAGTCCAAACTGATATCATTAAAATGCATCACTGAAGCAGCAGATGTGTTCAAACTGAAAAAGCCCTGATCTTCCTTGGCCTTTTGTAGAAAGGAATCCCACTATCGGAAATGAACCCACAAAGTCGTCCACGAGCATAAAAAAATAAAAGAACGTCCTTTTTTCTGCACCGCTGTCACAGAGCTCCTTGCGTGGCCGTGTGTAGTGGTCATTAGAGATCTTGGTGGAGTGGTCAGCGTTGCAAATCTGCTGTCCTCCATCATCTTGAAAGCTGTGTCCAATCGTATTCATCCTCAGCAGCAGGTAGCCCACTCGCCTCGGACACTGCATTACGATTGGTCCGAGCTCTCTGACCAGGCCATGGGTCATCGGCCTGGCCGGACAGAGGCCACGTTCCTGACTGAAGTGCTCCAGCGTGGCTGAGAGAGTGATTAATGAGCGGTCAAGGCAGAGTGGCACGACACACCCGCTGGGCATGAGACCGCAAAACAGCGAGGTCTTTGTCCGGCGACGTTTGCTCTGTTCCTGATGTGCAATATGTTCCTGTAAACCTGTAGTAATACACTCCACTTCAACTCCGAGCTAAACGAGTGTCAGGTTGTACGTTTTGGCTTCAGGAATCACACACTTTACATGATGTGATGAAGCGGAGTTCTTGTAACCACTCTGAAGGTGATTATTTTCCTATAACAGCATGCTCTGAAGTGTTTTATTCTTCTTATACCACAGCAATTTACCAACGATCACAATTCTTTGTTAATCAAAGAACAACTTTTTAACTGTTTATGATTACTTTATGTTGAACATTGTGTTACATCCATGAAACAAGATAGTTCTTTGTTACTTGTACTTATGTCATAGCAGCTATAAACAGTTGTTCCATCACTAATCTCTATTTCTCTCTCTCTCTCTCTCTCTCTTCAAGTTAATAAGACTAAAAAATGCAGCTTGTTACCAAGAAATGGCAAAATGCAGCATCCTGTTCCAGATGTGCAGTCTATGTCAGAGTTAAAAGACTTCTTTTTTTTTTTTTTTTTTTTGGACGTACGTTAACATCGTATGTTGCGGAGACAAATTGACTTTGAAGTTGTAAAGCTAGATTTTCATCATATGGTGTACAAATCTACCCAAAGGCTAAGGGTGTATCTTATACAATGTTATTAAGCATAATTTATCTACTGCCAAGTGAATCCGTGGTGTTAGTGCAGTATTAGAGCAGTATTAGTGTAGCATTAACATTAACGCACTTCAGAAGTAGCTAAAACCGAGCAAACTGTGATTGCCCTAAAGGCTGTAGGATATTAAGAACAGATGTTTTGTTTTCACTCATTTTTCATGTTAAAGCACACGTTCCTAGCAAGCAAATCTTTTTTCAATTATCTCACATGAAAATTAAATTAGCCGCTTTCCAGTCTTTTGTGATTTTATTCACATTACGCAACTTTGAATGATGAAATCCTGTCTATATCTTTGTGACAAACCTCTTGACGACATGCAATGAATAAAATCACCACGGCTCTCATGAATCTCTACATACTGCAAACTTTCTGAGCTCAGTAAGCCCTCTGCAGCTGCTTGAGTGTGTGGGTGGACTGTTTGTCTCCGGTGGACCTCAGAAACAGGCCTAGAAAGCTCCGCGCCCTTTCAGCTAATTGGCTGTGGGATGGCCTTAAAAATTATTGACAGTTGTGTGATATACTGCCTGCATTGTGTCTTTGGGCCATTGTGTGTCACAGTAAATAATCCCCCTGCTCCGAGTATGGCGTGCATCCTGCCTGTGGAGCAGCATGGTTCCTCGGGTGACAGAGAAGCTCTGCGGGGAATCGGGGTCTTCAGCAGCATCCTGCTGCTGGAAATTAGCCGTCGCCTGGCCTCTCTTTCTGCCGCTGTCAGGCGCAGGCCCCTGATGAGAGATTTGTTGATATGATAACTTGATTAGGCCTCATGTCTGAAGAACAGGGTGACAGAGAACCAGCAGAGCACAGAGAGGCACAGGTCCTGCTCCTAAAACTCTACTCAGAAGAGCAACACTTGTCCTAAATATTTGTCCTCAATAAGTAAAGTATAAAACACTCCATGTTGTGCTGTTATAGAAAAATATAATAATCACGTTATTTTCCTGTTAAAGCATATCCATCCTGAAGGCTTTTTCCTTTAATAACACATCAATTTACCAAGACTAACCATTTTAGTGAAGGAACGCTTCGGAGGAACGCTTTAATGATTGCTGCACCTACAACCTGGAACATTCTTCAGGAAGTTTTGAAGCTAAATTCTTTCATTCCTCTTAATGCCTTTAAACACAGAGCCACTGAAAATGTAACTAATACCTTGGGATACTGTTTCAACACATGAATTTATAACCCTGTTGCACTTTTTTCTCACCCTATGTATATGTGGTACTTTTTAATTCTGTATTTTAACTAATGTGTATATCTTAGTGTGTATTGTTTGTGTGTGTCATGGGATGTATGTAATTGTCAGGCCATTTTTTCCTAAACTCTCTCACAAAAGAGATATTGCTAATCTCAAGAGACTTCCTGGTTAAATAAAGGTTTTATATA
>CM040455.1:2489039-2522180 GCA_022758105.1 Pangasianodon gigas | reverse complement strand
CTCTCTCTCTCTCTCTCTCGGGTAAGACAAAAAAAACGCAGATGTCAGGAAGATGTCAGGAAAAAAAAGTTACAGCTTTACCTCTGAATGTTACAAAGCACTAACACTAGAGACTCCTTCTCTTAATATTAACTAAACGTTTCCTTAGAAAAAACTTCGCTATATCAACAATCATATAAAAGTTTTTCTTTGTTATAAAACAGCATGCATTTTTGATGCGTTACCAGGCAACAAGTCACTCATGTCGTGACTGCTATTGCTGTCGCTTTTTTAAGCTCTGTTGAGAAGCAGTAGTAGCTATATATATAGTTTCTAAAGCTAACTAGTTAAATTAAATAAAACTTAATCAGTATGAAAATTGAGCCGCTGATCTGATTCTGGATAAGCGTGTTTGAGCCAGTATGCGCCACTGATCTGACTATAAACTAGCAGAGTGGGATTGGATAGTGATGCGCAACCCGCGGCTCAAAATTGATTCTTTGATTTACATGTTCGGATTCATATTAGCTTTGTTGGCAACTAGCTTTATTTTTCTTCTTAATGTCTCTACATATGTTTAATAACTGGATAAGATGAAACCATGGTTATAGTTTCTTTCTCATGTTTGTGCATCAATGAGTAAATGGGAACTAAAGTTGTGAGTGGGGAACTGAAGAAATGTCACACAATGGTCCGAGGAATCATTCGAGCAATTTCATTTGGATTTGTCACTTTTCCTGTGTCATATGTAATTTGCATAAAATTGAAAAAAATCTCAATTCAAATGTTGCTTGTCACTGTCACTGTAATCACGGCTCCGTGTCGCTCATGTGCATAGAAAATGAACCTCGCCTGTCAGTTTGTCGCTCTCTAGTGTGAACCTTGTTTTAGATCTGTCTCGGTCTTGGGTAGTGAAAGAGCTATGGCTTTAAATTACAGATAAAACTCTTCACACACTTTTCTCTCAGACTAATCTGGTCCTGTTAGTGTCAGGAGGAGTTTTTTTTCCCTCTTATCCTGCTCATTAAATTGGAATCTGAGAAGATTTATATCAAAATCCGGGATGAAACAGTCACGGAGAAGCTCTTGTGCAACGGAGGGTCATATCCCACTTAATTAAAAAAAAAAAAGAAGAAAGAAAGAAATAGGAGTTAATGTACAGGCAAAACTGGCATAATGAGCTATACATTCACTGATCTGCATCACATTCAGGCCACGCCCTAGCTGTCCATGAACACACACACACGTTAACCTGACCCTGTGGCTCCCAGCTGCCCCGAAAACACACGCAAGCCCCAGACAGGATGTAGCACATGTGTATCATATTAAGGACGTCTCTTCCCAGGACCTGTAGGTGCTATTGGATAAACAGCTGCCCCGCTCTGAGGGCTCAGACTCCCTGAGCTGATATTTCACACATCTGTACCAGGCCCAGCACAGGTGGGAATGCCTTCATACATGATAAGTACAAGTCACTGTTGTTTCTTTCCACACAGTGAACGACGACAGAGGAAGCCATTCAGCTAGTAGAAGGTCCGTGTGGTCACACTGGGTCAGGACACAGACGTAGACGCTGAGGTGCTTCGAAAACACACAAAGCTGGACGAGCAAGAAATTTGGAGATTTCTTACAAAGGCTGTAAGTCATAAGTCAACTACAGGATTACAGTCATTTCCTTAGATCCAAAATACTGCACACTGATTTGCTTGTGCAATAAGAAATTGTGTGTGCAGTAGAGGTTGCACAACTAGTAATTCAAAAAAGTAGTCGACTAGTCAACTAATCTTTTCCATAATTAAAACAAAAACTGTTTAGGGACCCAGGTGGCAAAACACATCTCCAGCTTGAGTGCATTTTTTTTGGTTAAAAATAACGAAATTGTTGTATTATTTTTTTGCAGAATAATAAATCCGTGTATCATATTACACTATTTACACTATTTAAGGATGCACCAGTTCTTAAAATTCACTCTTACGGACAAACTGGCAGCTCAGCTAAAATCATTAGCCTTATTGGGATTGGATTAGTTTTTACATGGACGTCTGTGATTTTTTTTTTTACGTTTTCTCAATGATAAAACTCTCGCATCCGGCCAGCCATAAAAGGACCACAGGAGGAGTGATCTTTTTAGCAAGCAAACCTGGATGTTTGCGTCACATGGTCATGTGATCATGCACCATTCACAACATGGCGCCCAAGCGGTCGAAGAGGCGCTGGATAAGAGAAGAGACGCTGGGTCTTATTTCAGTTTGGGGGTGAACCATGGTTACAGCAACAATTTGAAAATAATAATAATAATAATCACAAAGTATATGAGAAGCATCCATTTTTCTGCTCGTGACTGAGGAACTGTTTAATATCTGGCAGAGGGTCACTGATATGTGCACTATGAGACTGAATGCACCAAGTAGCAGCAGTCAGACATCTATTTTTTTCAATGCGAAGCGACGTCTGCATAATTTTCTCAGAGGAGGACAGAGAAAAACACAGACATGGCCAATCTGGACTGAAATAAAATCACAGAGGAGCTTCAGTATAAGAGGAAATTACCCCAGGAGTCTATGTACCCTATATCGATAGAGCTATTGAATATGACGTTCCTTAGAGCTTAAAAATTGATGGATGCTATGATGTCTACAGCAGCGCCTGGAAGGTTTTTCCGCTGTGTTCAACTCCTCAGTAGCATCTGAAAACAATTCTGGATCAGCGTGTTCGAGCCAGTATGCGCCACTGATCTGACTATAAACTAGCTGAGTAGGATTGGATAGTGATGCGCAACCCGCGGCTCAGAATGCACTCTTTCACACAATGCTGGTCAGAATTCAGTCTGGTATAGGGCGTCGATTTAAGTTACAATTTATTTAGGACCTTTAGTGTGTAGTTCATAGGATGTTTTTTGGATGATTTAAAAGGAATAACTGTGTAAATGACATCATGTGCAAAAATTATGTTCCACTAAAAGTCCTGCTACACTGTTTACGATTCATTTCATTAAAAGAAATAGTAAGACAAGTTGGAACTTGCCTGGGCATGGACAGCCAGGGCAATGTCCTCTATTGTCCAGGATGATCCTTTGGTAGCAGCTGAGTTCAATACAAACTGTCAGCATTTCCCTGCTTGCTGTCACACCCTCCCGAATGATGGGTCTGACAAACAAAAGGGGGTCAGGGCAGATTGGTAAGGGGACTTTCCAAGGGGCTGCATTGTAAATTAACACTGCATGGAGGTTAGAGGACTCGACAAGAGCTGTAAACATTACTGCTTACTGTCAGATCCTCACATGATCCTTACTGCCAGAAGGATCCACATCCTTACAATGCGTCTCAGTGGGAGGAATAACAGATGAGACAGAATACTCTCTGTCTGTCATTGGGTTTTCATTTCATGGCACAATTTGGTAATCCGAATCCAGAACTATGCACTCTGATTGAGCTCCTGTGTCTGTTTCCCTTCACGTAACAATACCCGTAAAAATAGGAGTTTTTGTGGAGGATTAGTGATGGGCACGATTAGTAAAAACTTTGACACTATATATTTCCATTACATATGTTCTCTGTTCGTGTAAAAGAAGGAGATATTTACCTATTTTAGTTGTACTCTTGATAATAAAAGCATTCTATTCTCTTCTATATCATTAATGAGCACAAGATACAGCGACACAAACAAAGCCAAGGGTGCCAATACTTTATTCACAATAAAAATAAAGATGTTATAAAGACGAAATGGAAGAAAAACACAATAACAGCAGAAGATGCTAACCTAATTTATTTGTATTCTTGACAATAAAAGCATTCTATTTTGTTCTATATCATTAATGACCACAAGATACAGCGACACAAACAAAGCCAAGGGTGCCAAAACTTTATTCACAATAAAAATAGAGATGTTAAATATCGAAATGGAAGAAAAACACAAGACGTCATGCATCTTGTGTGGCTGAATCTCAATAGGCATTCCACTCTGAATGTAGTGCACTACGTAGTGTGTACATCACAGTTCTGTAATATACCATGTAGTGAGCACATATAGTGAGCATGTGTAGTGAATAGAAAGCAATTTGGGATTCAACCTGAGGATGGTTGATTTTTTGTGTGGATCATGAGAAAGAAATGTAAAATTGTCCTAAATAGCAATGATAAGAAAATAAAAATGGATGAAGAGATCAAAAACGAATCTAAAACATTCAATTTTATAATGAAATTGTAATTTTTTTTACTCCTAAAGCTACCAGATGTAGGAGATTAGAAAAGAGAATAAAATCTTGGACAGACTGTCAGTACAGTTCTGAAGGTTGTCTTGCTTAAAGGTTGAGTGTTGATTAAAGTTCTATACAATTCTATAGTACATTCTATAGAAACTTTCTCATTGTTTCTATAGTAACAACTTACACAGGGACTTGTACATCAGACGCTCCACATAAACACATAAAAAAAAACGTGTGTAATTGTTGAAATGGTGTAGTTTTTTGTAGGAAGATGTTTATTTCACATTCATGGAAGGAGTCTCCAGTGTCAGGGCTTTGCAACAGTCAGAGGTTTTCAGGACTTTACAGTTTCTGGGTGACATGACAAGCTGCGAGAGTGTGTGTCTAACTGCTATAACATAAGTGAGAACAGTTCACGGACATTCCCCAACAATAAACGGATAAAAACTAAGCTGCATTCTTTAATATGTGACAATTGTTATCATTGGCAAACTACTGTCATGTACGAGGAATAAAACAATGCTGTTAGGAAAATAATTTCAACAACTTCAGAGTTGTAACAGTTATTTCCTGTCATGTTTTAGCCTTTCACCGATTTCTAGCTCCGCCCACTCGTTCCTGTTCCAGACTGTATTAGACGCATGTGAGTCTAAAAAAAAGTGTGACGATGACAGATGTGTGTCAGCCCCTTGTGTTAGACTTACTGAGTTTTTGACCTGGGCTTCCTTTTGTGTCTCTACCCAGGACTGTGTGTGTGTGTGTGTGTGTGTGTGTGTGTGTGTGTGTGTAGGAACAGACACACTGGCATCATGGTGGGAGACTGACAGGCTGACCAAGTGGACAAGGACACAAAATCTGTTTTATCACTCTCTGTAAGGCATCTGTTGCTTCTCATCAGAGGAACATCCCAACTCAACATGTCTGAACAAGTTAGAAATCAGCCATTCGTTATAAAATCATCACCTTATAACATGAGACACCTTTTATTTACGATTATACATAAAAACCCTGAATTGTGCAATTAGGGTTAATTAAAGCACTAAAGCACTCAAGGATGTGTGTTATAGTTATTATATCACGTGTAAGTCTGTTCTTAGGCATGACGAAAAGTGTAAATAAAATCTTAATTATATTAATATGAATCATTTTTGCAGTAAACAATTCTTCCTCTATGCAAAGTTTGGTTTTAACAGTAAGCTTCGGTTGCTAAGCAACATAACAGGCAAAGATTATGGTACACTATGGACACAAGTGTACCGTTTATTGATTTAAAACCTGCCACATTAATACAGAATTCAGTTATTGTGATGCGCTCACAGGTGTGTGTTGAGAATTTACACACACGGATCAGATTTTATTAATGTTGATTTTTACCATAATGACTAAACTCCAAGTAATGTTGTTGGAAATGTTGATTATTTAAGTGGACGGAAATAATGTCTATTTTATAATAAAAACATATCAAACATAATAATAATTTAGAATAAAATGCACCAATTTACCTATTTAATTTGATTTAAATTTAAGGTTTAATATAAACACTATGTATTATGTATATATGTATGTCAATTATATATATATGTATGCATACATGTCATCTAATAGGATCAATAAGTTATAAATACTTCTCGCTAGCTATCGCATGACATATAGGAATACTTATTAATACTTAATTAATCCTTATTAATACATTTTATTAAAAGTTAACTATATACACTGAATCAAATAAATGATAAACACATCTATAAAAGAAGTCTTTACGTATAAATGTGTTTGTATATCACGAAATATAAACCAAAACAGTACGACTGATTAATATCCAGGTAACACAATATCTATTAATGGCTTATTAATACTTTATTAATAATTATAAAAAGTATAATTCCGTTTGTGTACAGGTTGCTAATTATTAACTAATAGTGAGCGAATGGTTTATAATCAGGATTGTATCATTATTAAATGATTAAACACATTATAAGGTAAGGTTATTATAAATTATTGTCCAAAATTCTTCAGCATCATCGAGCGTTAAATCAAACCAGAAACAATGCTTTATGAATGGCTAGTGCATGACTTATATGGATCCTTATTAATATTGTAATAAAAATGTTTTGCGAATGGTTATGTAAAGAATAAAATCCTTATTTACTAGTAATACACCAATAGCATACAAATGCTTTGTAACTAGGTTTAAGCATGACTAAACAGTAAATATGTCATCTATTCATGGTTTATAAACACTTCATAAGGTGAGAAAATCTACAACTCTGTTTGTGTATGTGTTTCTGCTTCTTTACCAATCGAGTACAGATGATTTGTAATATCATTTAGTCATTAATACATTATTATTACATCATGTATTACCAGCTTATGATTGTATTAACATTGTAATAAAGTTTGTATGGGTGGTTATGTAAACTTAACACATCATCTATTAATGGTTTATGAACACTTTATAAGGTGAGATTGTTACTGAAATGTATAATTTCAATTTCAATTTCTAAGTTTGTAAACGTGTTACTGCTTTTTTGTAGTCTTTTACATTATAAATGGCTAGTATGTGTGACCTATATGTATTCTTATTCATACTGTAATAAAGGGTTTATGAATGGTTTGTAAACATAATTAAATAAATGATAATTATTAATAAGAATAAAATCTCTAGGTGTCAATTTTTGTATATGGGAACATGTTATAACGTTATTATGAAGCATTACTAAAAGATCTATCAGTCTTTACATAAATGGCTAATCCATGACTTCTACGAATCTTTATTCATACTGTAATAAAGTGTATATGAATGGTTATGTAAACTCAATCAAATAAATTATACTTGTTAATAAGAATAAAATTTTTAGGTATGAATGAATGAACATTTGAAAATGAAATTTTTTTTTAAATAGTTAGTACAATACGTATATGAATCCTTATTAATAGTGTAATAAAGGGTTTAAATATTTATGTAAACTGAATTAGATAATTTATGCACTGGTGATGAAAGTCTTTAGTACAAAAAATATAGTTTATATAGTTTGTATACGGGTCACTAATGATGTACCAAATGTCTTGTAACTTGGTTTTAAGCTTGCCTGAACTTTTTGAACGTTAATAATGGCTTATGAACATGTCATAAGGTGAAACGTTCTTAAGAACCATCAGCTCATTATTTCTATTATTTCAAATTTGGACAGTTTATAAGAAAGTTTTTGCAAAAACCTTAAACTTTATGTGAAGAGAAAACATAAACTGAAACAAGCGAGCTTGTGTGTAGTGCTTTGTGCTGTGGGGAAGGGCAGTAATGCGAGTGGGCGTGTCTGTCTGTCCGTTTTACAACGTGCAACAGATGAGTGTAGCTGCGAGCAGGGGAGTTGACCGGGGTGTGGGAGTGATTGATGGGCGAGAGGAGCTGAGCGGTGGAGAGCCGTCACTCACTACAGTGCCTCCGATAGCCTCCGGGGCTCACCTGGGTGTTTCCGCATTTTCATGCAATTACCCTCTGTAACAGGAGGTCAGCATGCGGCGGTGGAGAGAAAACCCAGGGCTGAGCACTTTACTACACTTTACAGCAGGGGCTAATTGTGGCCTCCTCCCTCACCTGCATGTCGTCTAACTTCAAACACATCTCTTCATCCATCAGATTAGACTTGCACTTACTTTTATTAAAAGAGATGATAAGCTTGCAGTGTTTCCTAACCATATCAAACGCACCAAAGTATCTAAAGTCAACTTCAGACACAAATGTACAATTCAATTCCATTTTATTATTATTTATATTTAACGCATATCTAGTTTTAACAGTTTTTAATCATATTTTTAGCACATGTAGGTTGATGACACACACACACCTGTAGCTGCATGCCCAGATTTCTGATAGGTATTGATAGGAGTTGAAAAAAAGGTCTGTGGGACATCTGTTTAAAGCACAACTAACTTCTACTGTTAAAAATCGAACAGTGAATAAATAAAAACAAAAACTTTGCATCTTTTTTTCCCCCATTAAGCCATAGATCTGTGGGAAAAGACGCAATTTAAAGTACTCCAGATGCTCCGTAATTATTAAGCAACATGTTAGACATGACCTTGATTGGTGTGGGCATCATCATAGACTTTTAAGGGTTAAGGAACACATATAAGGGGTTAATTAATGTCCTGTTATTTGAATAATAAAGTATTTATTGCTACATAACTAGACTTCTGTTAGGTGAAAATGAATAATTATTGTATTATTAGTTGTGATTATTGAACATGAATTAATAAGCTAAGATGTTTTCAATAAACGCCAGTCACGTGACACAACCTAGAATATAAAGGTCAAACATGGACATTAAAGCGTAATAAGATCTGAATTTAGGTTATTAATTCATGCACAATAGTTTGTATCACAAGTTTTTTTTTAACTGTTTATTGTTTATTGTAAATTTGCAACTGCAATGTAGTTGTGAGAAATAAAACATTGGAAATGCCACTGATTAAAAAAAAAACCCTAAATTTAATACAGTAAGCAAACTGGGGCTGTACGTCTTTGGAATTACTGACTGTAAGTCTTATAAATGCTGCTTTTAATGCATTATGATAATAATTATTAAATGCATTATACACCCGGTTATAAACTGTAATGCCTTTTCATAAATAATTATAACAATATGTGTAATGCCTTATTATGCTAATGCATCATGACATGTTCAGATGTGCCTTTTATACAACCAAGAACAAACAAAGGCAGGAATACAGTCCAGGTCACATAAGCATAGATAAGAAAAAAAAAAAAAGCAGGAGTGTTATGATTCATTTGTTTTCCTGATTCATCCATTAAAACTCCTCACAATGCATCAAAATGAAACGAAATTCATTCATTAATGCTAAATTCTGAAAATGGTCAAAAATAAAATCCATAACTGATCATATGCCTGAGAAAAACTAGTGGAAGTCTTTTCAGAATGAGTGAAATGCTTTATAATATTTCAGCGATTCAAGAAGCATGACTCACTGAATTGATTCAGTGTTTAATGTATTGAAGTGAATCAAATTGATTTGGAATTGAATCAGAAAATTAATTAATTGTGAATCGAATCAATTTGACGTCAAAGTCTTACATGGATATTCCTTCATAGATTCATTAATGAGCTGAAGGTGGAACAGGTGTGTGCGTGTGTGTGTGTGTGTGTGTGTGTGTGTGAAGTCACCAGGATGTGTGAGAACCACGTGTTTAGATATGAGTAAGTAACACACAACACGGTGTTGTCCACCAGTTCTGGCTTTAATACACCACTTTCCCGAAGAGCAGCTGTTTCAGTCCGAGCTCCCGCCTCTCTACAACACTCTTCCTCTGTACAACACACTGCGTCTGTACAACACGCTTCCGTTAGCCAGCGTAAAAAAAAAACAAAAAGAAAGAAAAGGCTGAGCCGAGTGGGAACAGATCCTGACAGGAATTATTTGGGTTTGTATTAACAAAATAAACAGCAGCCTGTGCAGCTGCAGGGGTCTATCTCTCTCTTTCTGTCTTCCTCTCTCGCTCGGTTTCCCGCCGTCTGTCTCTCTGTCTTTTGCTCTCTTTCTTGTCTCTCTCTTAGTGTGTCGCTCACTCCTTCTCTCTATTTACTGTCTATCTCTGTTTCTCTCTGTCTCAGTCTGTTTCTCGCTCTCTTTGTCTGTCTTTTTCTTTCTGTCTGTCTCTCTCTGTCTCTCTCTTTCTGTCTGCCTGTCTCTGTCTTTCTGTCTGTCTGTCTCTCTCTTTCTCTCTCTTTCTGTCTGTCTGTCTCTGTCTTTCTGTCTGTCTCTCTCTCTCTCTCTTTCTTTCTGTCTGTCTCTGTCTCTTTCTTTCTGTCTGTCTGTCTCTTTCTCTCTGCCTCTCAGTTTATCTCTTTCTCTGTCTGCCTCTCACTCTCTCTCTATCAGTCTGTCTGTTTCTCTGTCTCTCTCAATATCACACCCTCTCTTATCTGTCTCTCCCTGTCTATCTCTCTCTCTCTCTCTCTCTCTCTGTCTTTCTCTCAGTCACTCTCTGTCAAAAAAGTCAAAAGTCTCTCTCTGTCTCTGTCTCTGTCTCTCTCTCTCTCTCCTCCAGTCATGAGGGATCATGGGAAGGGTCCAGCACGGCATTGTGAGCACTGAGTTAGAGCTGCTTATTGTCAGATGGACGTCTTTCCCACAGCTGAGCTCTGACTCACAGCTTACACAGCTCCAAGTGTTGAAATGATCCACCACTCGACAGTTCCCTCCCTCCTGCGCTCCATGACAGAAAAGCACAAAGTTTTGCCAAAATTTCCAGTTCCTGGAATCTGATTAGCAGCTGATGTGCTACTGGGTCCAATATTTATGGCTCTCATAACCAGATGCTGCAACAAGAATGAACTCTTTGGATAGAAAAGCATGCTGGAACAAAATTACAGCGAATTATATCTACTTTTACTTTTTTTTTTTAAAGCTAGTTAGGCAATCCAGGGCCTTGCCTTTAACTGACCATCTCATTAAAAATGATTTAAAACAGTGTTACATCCACTCCCTCTCTTTTCTTCCTTCCTTCCTTCCTTCCTTAGTTAGTTCCTGCGACGGTCTCCGTTTCCTCCCTTAGCCACAGCTACCAATTTCTGCCTAAACTGGACAGATGGGGTGAGAGAGTCCCTGGGCAGGTAGGCATCTCCAGAATGCGTGGGTGGCTTGGGGGGTCTTTGCGTGGGCTGAATTGCGAATAAGTGCCTCCCACCCACACCCACGGAGAGGAGCAGGATGGGGTCATTGTTCTCAGTCTCCCTGCATCCCTTCCTCCTTGGATCTCTCCGGCCCAGCCCAACATGCTGAGTGGGTGAATTCTGGGGGTCCTAACGCCTACACACACCTGCACGTTCACACACACACACACACGACTCATTCCTGCGACATTTCTCACGGCTTTTGTGTTCAAATCCCCAAAGGTAATCCCAAAGTTCTGAGAAGACAAACAAAAGATTTGCGGACAGATGTCAAGGCATTAAAGCAAAAAATGCTACAATTCTCATATCAAAAATGTGCCTAAGAAGTGATACAGCATAAATAAAGAATGCAATAAGGATGGGGTGTGCTGTTATAGAAAAATAATCAATGACACAAAGTGGAGTTAGCGTTACCACCCTGAAGTTGATTATTTTCCTCTAACAACAAGTCCTGAAATGTTTTATTGCTCTTATACCACTGCAAATTGCCAGGTCTAACTATTTTTATTCATTTTAGAACGACACATCATACTTTTTATCCATTTATAGTTACATTTAATGCTGTGGAACGTCCACAAAACAAGTTAGTTCTTTATATCCTTCCCTCACTAGCCTTTCTTTTTCTATCTCTTGAAGTTAAGCCAAAAAGAAGCAGCTTATCGTGTTACCGAAAAATCGCAAACTCCTCCGTCCTCTGCAAACACCTTTGACTGTGACAAAGCACTGACACTGGAGACTCCTTCCATAAATGTTAAATAAACATCTCCTTACAGAAAACTTCACCAGATCAATGATTAAATATGTTTTTAATCCATTTACGTGGAACATCCATCATACCAATCCCTGCGTATGTTCTTAGAAACAATATCGTATTAGAACGAGCACATTCATATAAACCTGTGATTTGCAGCTGCGTTACTTTCAAAGCTGCTGTTATAGAAAATTAATCAACAGCTCATGACCAATCAGATTCGAGCATTCAACAACTCTGTAGCCCTGACAGCTTACTGCAGTCAGGGCTACATAAACAGCACTCATTTTTTTTGGCCATCTCAACCGAGCATGTTTCCAAGAGTGCAATTTCCTGCACATAAAGAATCCTTGCAGCACATCTGACATCGGACCACAAACACCAAAATCTTGGACTGTGTTTTAATGCCTTTTTTTTTTTGCAGAGGACGTTCATGAGCACATATGATTAGGTCCAAAAGAAATGGAGGGGCTTTTAATCTTGGTGCAAATGGCCTGTCATCACCTCAGAACCATTTGAATGCAGGTCTAAATTACATATCTGGCCCATAAGCAGGCAATTACAGAGGTGCTAGCGGGGTTATGTGCAACGGCACGGAGTGCGTGCGACTGCTGCTTACGATCAGGGCTCGCCACAAAGCACTTGGCAATTTGCACTTCCATTTTTTATTCCTCAGCTCCCATTTTGCAATGGCACACCCTTGGTTAGATTCCCAAGCCTCGCATAAAACAGAATGATTTAGAAACTGGGCCCAAACGTTTCTCTGTGTCAGGGTAGGAAAGAGGAGTGAGGAAACGGGATGAGGGCTTGTGCCAGAGGCTCCGTCTGGGCGCGGAGGCTGGCTCACTTGGCGCGACAGACAGTGGCGTTATGTGGGCGCTTCCCAGGAACTAGGCTGGGTGCCCTTTGCCAGGCCAGACGGCTCGAGAGATGTGATGGGTGCACCCACGCATGGCACACGAGTTTGTCATGGGAAAAGGAGAATGAATGTGGTTACCAAGCCTGGAGCGAACGAGTCAAGAGGTGAGAGATGAGGAGGCTAAGTGTTTTACTCTATCACCTCGCCTCCACCTTCTGCACCTTCCCTAACATCTAACATGCTTCCTCACCAGACAAACACCATGCCAAGTGAGTCTGTTGGCTTGAATCTAGCAGGAGCATTTTAGGCCACCATGAGCCTCCAGAACAGCATTTGTTCTACAAGTCGAAATTGAGCACCATTCTTCCAAAATATGTTCCCTCAGTTGGTATTTTGTTGAGCGTTGCTGCTCCAAAATCTCCCACGGGTTTTCAATAAGGTTGCGATCTGCTGAGTTTCAAGGCCATAGCATCACTGATCATTATTTTTATCATTTTCATCCTCAAAAACCCATTCTGTGAGACCTCGTGCCCTGTGGATGGGGGCGGAGACATCATGGAAAAGCCACACCCATCCATCAGGATAGAAATGTTTCATAGTAGGATGGAGGTGATCATTCAGGAGAACTTTGTAGTGATTTGCTGAAATGCTTACCACTAATCCAAGGAAAGCCAGCAAAAAAATAAATGCACCCCACCCCACACACATACACACACACAGCATAATAGCATATATTCTCTTTAAAATATGAATTGTCAATGGCAGAATGGGGTGTGTCATTTTTTTTTTTTTTTCAGGTCTTATCAACCATGTTATTTTTTCCACATATACAAGAGAAAGCCAGACAGAGAACAATCAAAGATCCTGTTTGAAAGATCTGCTAATCTCAACACATCACAGCTGCGGTTAGAGAACTAAAATCCGTCATCCCCCCTCCCGGAAAACCCTGGTTTAAGGTAAAGTAAAAGTAAAAACCCTGATTTAGAGCATGAGCATTGCTAACACCTCGAGCTCCGGGCTCAGGAGAAGACATGTGACCCTGGAGCACAATACTTTTGCCTTGATCCCTCTGGCCTTGCCCAGACCTGTGCCCTAGAGTGACGTGACAAACGGGATTATCTCTTGTCGACAAGAAGCTGATCTGAGCCTGGCTGCTCTCTCTCTCTTCTTTTGGAGGGAACTTCTTCCATGGCATGTCCCTCCCCCTCCTGACCTGAGCTCTAATCAGTCAGAGGGAGTCTTGCTGCTCCGCCCCGCTCACAGGTCGGCATTAGCCTAATCCTCTGCATGCGTAGCCCACGGCAGTGGAGCTCCATCACAGAGACGGCCTGCCCTGTTTACTCTGCACATCTGAGTCAACAGGAGTAGCGCCACATGCAGCTCTCATCTCTTTAAGGCCTGGAATCGGTTTGCGTTTGACATTTACAAGTGTGCAGCTCTATAACTGAGGCTTACGGTTTGGCTGTAATGTGTTAATGTCCTTTGTGGTTACTTTTTGGTGAATCATTGCGTAAATGTTGTGTTAATTACTGAATTACTGTAGCATTGACGAGATTAATGATCATCAAGCACAGAATTTAAGACAGATAAAGAACAAGAGGTTTGTAATATTGTAACCATGTAAAACGTATTTAATCCTAAATTATTTACAGCTTAGTTATGTGAGTAGACAGATTTTACTCAACAACATAAACTTTGGAACATTTATCGGACAGTTTATGAAAACTTCATAGTCAAAACTTGCACTTATTCTATTCAACGCATTTGAACAATAAAAAGAAATGATTTTAATTATTTAAAGTCTTCCAAAAAGAAAGTGTGAAGATTTAAACTTTCCTCCACCCTCTTTTAGATCTTACAATAGGACACTGTTATCCCAGCGCTCACAGCTGTGACCTTTGACACGTTTCCATCTCCTGTGAACGTGATATAAACGCTGAAGGACAATGTCATTAACATATCATCAGTAGACCATTTAAAGATTGGATGTACCAAATATGGCTGCTGTATCTGTATTATAATGTTTAATTTCCTTCTTTTTATCTCAGAAATCTAAAAAAATCGACTTTTTTCTAAGGTACAAGCTGGAACTCAGTGGCTGTGGTCATGTGACTCTTTGTATCACTTATATCATTGTTCAAATGAAATTAACACAATGTCTATGTGGATCTATAGTTTGCATTTCGACAAGAAATACATCAACAACTTTTTTAAAGGTTTACTAATTCAAAACAGTTACAGCTGTAGAATAAATGCATTTTAATTGAACTGAACTAAACTTTTCAGACATCGTCCACCATTTTCTTACTCATTACCCAAGTTCTTAGTCAGTAATCTGGTTTGTATGAAACTGTTTTAGAGAGTGATGTGTCTGGCTAGTGATGGAACCACTGGATTTATCCTCAGGAGAAAAAAAAGCCAGTTGAGATCACCAAAAACCGCAGGAACATGTTTCCCTCCTACTTCTCTATTGTAAATTGAGTTCAGTGTACTGGAGTTTCCTCCATGTGCTTGCACTTTCTGCACTGTATTGAGCCTTAAAGAGACAACAGCTCCCTCTTGTGGTGAGTTGGCAAACCCATGCCAAATTCAAGCATGTCTGGCAAACAGAGGTTTTTAAAGTATCTTCTAATCTGTAGTCTCCATTTCTTCAGTGTTATTGATACACCGCTTTTAACAGTAGACAATGTCAAAAAGCAGCTTAGCAAAAAATCCAGATGTAGATTTAGATCCCTAAGAAACAAGCCACATGTGACACGTTTGAGGAAAAACATTTTCTGAGATGGCATGAAGAAGGAACCTTGAGAGGAACCAGACTCAGAAGCAAACCTCTTCTGATTATAAATCATTCCAGTATACAGATGTGAGTGTGTTGAAAGGATGTTCAGTACACACTGAGAAATATAGGTACCAAACCTGTCACTGGGGCGCTACCATCAAAGGGGAAATGTTTTGTACCTACAGTGTGTATAATCTTACCTGGAAAACTTTAAGGTATCTAACTGGACATTAAGGACCATTCATCTAAAGCTACTTAATATTAATAATAGACCCAGTAAAAGATACAGTCTAAAGGTACGAAACATGTACCCTTGATAGTACCACCCCAGGAAAAAAAGTACAGATACCTTTATTTCTGAGAGTGTATGAGCAGATTGTGTATAAGAGTCCTGGGTATGAGCAGAGGACAGTCTTTAGGATTAAAAAAGCAGTTCTTAGGTTCAAATCTACAGTATCCAGGCTGAGATTTGGGAATTTATTTTAAAACTATCCAGTGACCAGATTCTGCCAGAGTCATCATCCATGTCAAGTCCAAAAAAGCTGAGAAACCAACCAAGGACCTGCCACAAGAGGCTTTTTTAACTGTACACAGTTAACTGTCTACTGTCTTTAACTGTCTTCCTTTGATTTCACTTTATTTGAATTAAGTCTGGTTTATGACTGGGAATTCTAGTACACGGTGACAGAAACGTTTTTTTCTTAGAGTAATGCCATATAAGAACCATTTCTTTTGTTGCTGTAACCTGGTGTTAAAGTGGAATTAGGAAGGTGGTGGAACTTCGACAGTGTTAGTAGGTTGAAGTTTCAATTAGATCTCACTCTCACTGTCGAAAAAATACAGAATTGTTATGAAATGAAAAACCTTATGTCAGCATGTTAGCCCAGTGTAAATGTCACAGGACACTGCTCCAAATTAATCAGGACATATCGCTGGAAGACAACTTAAACATTTCTGTAGAATACTGTTTGTGTCTCTTTTGCGTCTTTCAATTAACTACAAGATTAGATTACACTATGGACTATCTAGCTAGCTATCCCAATCACCAAGCCAACAAGCTAGCTACAACGTAATCTAATAAACAAATGTAGACATAATGAGGTCGTAATAAAAGCGTAATTAAAGACAAAATGATTACATATATCATTTCAAGTTTGGTTAGATGGACAACATGGACATTTAAGTCATCAGCAGCGTTAAAATCTGGTTGATCTGAAGCGATTCTGAGCGTTTACATTCCTCCTCTCACTTGTGAAAGGATCTTTATGGCGGAAAATGATTATTAAATCATTTTTTAACCAAAAAAGGTTCTTCTATAGTGTTGCTCCAAAGAACTTTTTCTTGCACCTTTCATTTTTAAGAGAGTACTTCATTAATAGTAATGATTAAATACATATATGACATGTTTGAAAAAATTGGTTGATATGTTGTTGAGAATCGCTTATACCTGCTTCATGACAGTCTATAGATCGCTTATTGACTGTACAATTATTGACAATTGAGTTCTTCAATTGGGGAATCTGGGAGAACAATTCTTTGTAGATCCCTACAATAGATCAAGTAGAACCAAGTAGAACTGGTTTTGGAAGCTGAAAAGCCTTAATTATCCATTAAACCCTTAAGGAACCTTTGAAGAACCCCTAAATATTACTATTATGAAATAATTAATGAATGAATGGATGAATGAATGATGAATTTACGCACATACAAATAGTTTAAGAATAAATGTAAAACGAAGTGCCATGTCAGCAGCAGGTCTTTGGACCATCTATGAAAAGTACTTCTCCAAATCCTGAAGTGTAGGAACAAAGTGCTTGACTGCCCTTAAGGACTTTTGACCATGAAACCAAGCAGGACAACTTAGGATCACCTTACACACTTAGCCATGCTACCAAGAAAACAAGCTACCAGGTAAAAACAAGCCTCCTTGTAACGCAAGAAGGGGTGTAAAAGAGAGGATATGGACTGTGGGGCACTTTAGCCCAGCTAGAGCTCTCAGCATACTTCAGGTGAAGATGATGTTTGGCTTGCTTCTAAGAACAAAAATACGTACAAGACATAGCCGCTGAGCAAACCAGGCATGCCCAAGCTGATTCATTCCAAGATGGATAACTTTGAGAAGCTGCAGTCTCCTTCCTGATAACATATCACAACGAGTGCATTAATATAAAGCTGTGTTTTTCTAGAAAATGAATCAACACCTTCTGACCAATCAGAATCCAGAATTCAACAGCACTGTGGTATAAATATTAAATAATGTCATGATGCTGCTCGCAGCCTCTTAGAAAGCTTTCTCGAATTCCTTTTGATGATAGTCCCTCTTTTATCTCCGTGGATTAGGCAATGGACTTATTTCATTTTTGGACTCCAGGTGGTCGAGATCTCAGTGTGCGTCTCATTTCCCGTCCTCTCCTCTTCTCACCCTTTCCTCATTTGTAGAGTATCTAAGTGTCATAAACGGAGCAGCCATGCTGTGTGCGCTATTCTGGAGGCCACAGAGAGCCTTTAATCCCTCAATACATATCCCATAAAGCTGCCTCATGTAGTGTGTGTGTGTCTGTGAGTGAGAAAGAACCCACAAACAAAAAAAGAACGCTTTAGTGATGGTAACCGGGCCTCTCTGGACCTTCATCTCCACTCACAGTGCTGATTGCATAATCCATTAAAGAATTTCTTTTGTAGATTTTCATTATTTTCTTTTAATTTTCAAAGAAATAGGTTACGATCTTCTCTCACACACACTCCATGATATACGGCGTATGACATGTGCCCGACGACAAAGGACCAAAACACACACGCTTATGTTTGAGAGCCTTATTTGGCCCTCAAATGAACAAAGAAAAGATCATATCAGTGGATCTTAATTCAAGGTCATAGCTTTTTATTCAGCCGGACATCAAGGCTCTGATTTACTAAAGAGTCATGTGTGTAAAATCACGTGCTAAAATTGAAACACCCGCAAAAATCCTCCAAGCGGTTATGTAATTGGGTCTATAGAGAATCAGGTCTTTCAGCACATCTGTCTGTTTTGTGTGTTTGCTGAATTTAATATGTAATATGAAGCTTTTCTACCTAGAAGTGTAAAATATAGGGCGGGGCCTATGCAAATTTGTGTATTTTGTAAACATACAAACATATAAAACCATTTTTGCAAATGATGTGTTACAGTAATGAGAAAGTTTCTCGAAATGATGGCTTTATATTGGTCAACTTCATATATACTCAATATTCGCTTCGTGTTCAACAGCAACAGAGACTGTTAAAAAAAATTAAAAACAAGCATACAAAATTCTACAATTGATTATTTTGAGCTTTTTATTAACAATACATAAAGTTAATTTTGTTTTTAACTGATAAAGCCACCAGTAGAGAGGGGGAAAAAAAATACAAAAAGAGAAGAAGGAAAATGAATAGAGATAGAAAAAAAATAGATAAAAAACGTTTTAAAGAACGTTTTAAATTAAAAAAATATAAGTGAGGAATGAAATCAAGAGATATTAAGCACATTATTTCTGCAGATTATTTTGAGTTAGTGTATTTGTGTTTGTGTATCACTGCTTTTTATACATTTTATACATGATTAAACATCGGCTAGTCTCAGTTTTACTCTTTCAAACTTCGAACACTAAGGACATGCAAAAACCTTATTTGCATGTTGTTCCCTCCCCCTAATTTGCATATGATTTCATTACACAGTTATTGTTTGTAAACGACTCACAACACGCCCACTAACTGCATACACATATTAGTACTTGTCATTTGGCACTTTATTATTCACAAACCCACAATTACTGTAGATCTGAAACCAGGGGTACTCAACTCTACCTTGTAAACGTCCGGTTATATAAAATTCCACCCTGACAACGATCCGGGTAAGCGACTAACATGACTTAATGATGACGATAATTACCTTCGGATACTTAACTTTGCCTGCTTAACCATTAATGATTAGTTTAAGGCTATAAATAAGACATTTTGAGGTGGTTATTGCTTGTACCTGCCTGTGATATTTTCCAATAAACTTAGTTGGATCTATTTCCCAAAATACATACACATCAGTAATTTAAACCACCATGACTCTTACCAGTATAAAAGTATTTATTAGGTGTGTAGAAATTCCACAATTTGGATCGATGCATCAATTTAAAAGGCGACAACTGAAATGTATCGAGGCAACAATCATAAATCGATTAGAAGTCATTATAAAATTATTTCATATTGTATATATTTTAAATCATTCATATTTGCATTTATTGGTGTGCAAATAATTTAATAGGCTAGCAAGGTGATTTGCACGACACTTTTAAAATAGTCCTTCGCCACATCATCGTCATTATTTGTGAATTAATGGTAGGCCTACCCCAGATTCTGAACAAAGTTGGTCAAATGTATCATTTGGTAGCAGATTTGGTGGCATCATCAAATATCAAATATCGAATCACTGCCTTATAATCATATTGTGAGGTTTATTCTCCTAGCAGTTAATGAATGAATGAATGAATGAATGAATGCAGTAACTAAGTCTCACAGTGCCGCACAAGCAACCTGTACATTCCCGTGTCAATGAACATGGTCTTTCTTTGTCCCGCAAGCTTCATATCTAGCCTTCTGTATTAAAGTAAAAACCGTCCATGCATTTTCATCATAAACCTGAAGTTGAGTATAAATGCATAACTTCTCTATTTGTTCATTTTTAAACATTCTGGGTTTTTAAAACAAGTCTTGTTTAAAAATCTTCAATAATCAGACCAGAAAATGTGAATGAAATTTTTAAAAAATCCATTTCTGTCCTCTCTAGCTCTCTCCGTAGGTCTGACCTGATGAGCTGCCTTCGGGTAAATAATTTACATAAATGTATATGATTTTTTTAATTGGCCGTAACAGAAGCTGTTCTAGTTCATGTTTTGAAACCTGGGGTCACTGAACTACGTACACATTTTCTACACACATCCATGGAATGATATGGAAATATCCAGAAAAGAAAAGAAAGTACAGAAAATTTTCAGGGAGCAATATTATTTGATAGGACATCGTTTTTCCTTGACGAAGGTTATGTCTTGGAAATATAACCGTGATGCTCGACTCCCTGAAGAAGTGCTTATGATGATATTCAAGTTAAGGGCCAGATTAAGCAAGTCAAGTGAAAGTTGAAGAAGCTCAGCTCTGGCCGTCGTGTGTAAGTGAGAAGCCGTGGATGAGTACGGCTGAGCCACCCTGAGGGCCAGACAAAGAAAAGAGCCACTCTGGTTAATGTGCCTCTCGAGTCAGGAGAAGAGCTCAGAGAGGCAGCAGCATGGGGGTCCATCGAGCTAGCGAGCCATCGAGCCACCGCACCATCACTCCACTGGCCCCCTATTGTCAGCGTGGCAGGGTAGAGGAGCAACACGGCCTCCATTAAGATGGCTAGAAAAGAGCTTTACTATGAGGGTTGGATGGCAGACCAGATGTGGTGACGAGTAAGATAGAAGATGGTGGACAAAAAAAATAAAAAAGAAGAAGAGTAGGGAGGGCAGTTTCAGTGTATTCAGAAAGAGAGAGGAGGGGGGAATCTTTTCTTTTCCCGCATCACTTCCTTTTAAGAGGGCTTTTCCGAATGCTGTCTTCTGTCCTCCCATAGCAACCTGTGTGGCAGCCGTGCACTTTTTTTTTCTTCTTTAGCCTCCCTGGTAGGCCAGCCTCCCTGGTAGGCCAACCTCCCCGTTCTGGCTAGTAGCTAAAGTTTCTGCTCCAGTAGGCATGGACAAGGCTACCATTAACTGCGGCCCTGTGTGAGGAGCACGTGGGACAAAAGGCGCAACACGGCATCCCAGCCCTCAGACAAGGCTGGAAACAAATGTTACAGGGCCTCGGCAGAATAGAATCATCCGGCCGATGTCACTGAATACATTTACCTACCTCAGAGCGCTTTCAGGCGCCTGCCTTTGTTTTACGCTGAGAAGAAGGGGAGGTGTGAATGACGGGGTGGGATAAGGGGGCCGGCGAACGATGAGAAATAGCACGCATCTCCACAGTGACCATCCGAAATGTTCCAGATGACAAAAAAAATCCCTTCCACTCTCACGTCACTCTCAAGACACAAGAGCTGCTGTTTCTCCAAAACAAGCCCTTTTTTTTCAGAAGTTTTGTCTATTGTTTTGTCTCATCTTGTTGTTTTTACGTCCTCTCCTAACGTGAGCTTTACACTAATTACACGTTTTAAGAGGAAGTGTAAACTCTCCATCTCAAACGCTCAACGCTTCTGTGAAGAGTTTGGACAAATCATTAAGATCCATGAAACCAGTTTTGTCAACAAACTGATCAAAAGCTTTTGATGTGCCGTTGTTCTGTCAGTGTTTATAAGCCGAAAGAATATCAGGATCATAAGAATAAGACAAAACAAGGACCTTAATGAAGGAAGGAATGTGTTACGTCTTGTGCAGATCTGATTGTTTGTAAAGAATTTACACTTTTAAAGATTAAGTTAAAAGACTTACATCAAATCAGCAGCTTACATTCAGTGCGTATTTATTAAAAGCATAAAAATGTTAGAAAAAGTTATCGCAATACTAACAATATCTCAGAAAAGTGTATCGCATTATTGCTATTATATTGTCATATCGCCTAACGTCAACTTATGCTTATGAGTGTGTAATGAAGGCCCGGTGTAGGTCCCCTTTAAACAAATCAAATAATCAAATTTCTTTTGATTTCTGATCATATGACAAAGCTGTAATAAATATCAGTTTTACTTTTTAGTACATGAGAAATTAATGATCGCCAATCCCCCTGGAAAGTCATTAGTTTGTACTTTCGACTGTGAGATTTTTTTTTTTTTTTGTCCTGGTAATCTCCACAATCCACTGGCTTTGATTCAGTCATCTTTTCACTGATATTCTAATCCATTTGCTCTTTGAGGCTTTGTAGAAGTCACAGTCTGCAGTCGGACGCACAATGACAACTTGCTGGTGTATGACATTAAAGGTTTTGTGAGTCGCGCCATACTTGAATGGGTCGCTATTCTGCGCTTTAGCCTGTGGAAGTGTGTGTTTTCAGCCTGGTTGTCATGGCAATTTCGTTTCCTCGTCCTCCTCCTTCTCCTCCCGCCATCACATGCATCCTTGCGCTCAATTTGGAGGATATGAATTCCAACAAATTCGAAATAAATCCAATTGTAAAAAGGTATGATAATGTTTCAAGAGCAAAAATAGTAAAAGTGTAGCATTATATATTATTAGTATTTTATATCACAGAGCTGCTGAATTCTGGATTCTGATTGGACAGAAGATGTTGCTTAATTGTCTAGAACAGCAGCTCTGACAGTAGTGTAGCTGCAAATCACAGGTTTATATTAATGCAATTCAGAGGGACTTCCAGATGAACTCTACAAACTCTACAAAATACAATATTATTAATAACATTAAACACAGTTTTATGTAGTTATTGGATGTAAACCTTACAGTAGCTCTAGTGTTAGCAATCCTGCAATATTGTAGAAATATTATGAAAAAAAAAGCTCTCAGAAGGTTCAAAAACATTTTGCTAGCATAAATTTGTTAGCTGGGATGCTATTTAAACCTAAACTTAAAATGTCTGCGTTTGGGGCAGTGCAATGCAACTATCTGTATCTGTGTCGGTTTTCAGATTTAAACCCAAAGTGGGCGTGGCTTAAACCAATCATGCAATTATTATTTTTGTTTGTACCGGCCCATGATATTTACTACTAGTAGCCGAATTTAAACTATCATGACCCTGACCAGGCAGTTACTAAGGATGAATGAATGAATGAATAAATGCTGTAAATGTAAGACATGTTAATGAACGTGGTCTTTCATATTTTGAACGTGGAGTTTCATATTTTATGAAAGTAAAAACTTCACGTGACTTTTCAAAATCCCAGTAGTGATACAAACCTTTAGTCTCAACCTGATGATGTATAAAAACAACTAGTGTACCTCCTATTAATATCTGTATTTATATGTGATTAGAACACATTATTGGGTCATTCTGGGTAATGTATTCATATTCATTTAGGTCCCTAATCTGTATATATGCTGCATTGGATTTAAAAGGACGAAAGTGTTCTACTCTTCTCATACAAACCACAATCAGAAAACCTTTTCAGTCAAAACACTGTCATCAAACTGGTGTCGACAATATTAATGGGACAAGACACGTAAGCATAATCAGGCATAATTAACATGCTAAATGAGACATCTTTTATGCTTCTGGCACCTGCATTGTATCTGCACGTTGCCTAACTAGATTAGGTTGTAGATTTTTCCAGTTTTCCCAACGCACATAAAAGTTGTGTTTGACGTATCTGAAAAGGACCGACTTGTCACCGTGTCAACAAAAGGCAGACAAGGCCTGGCCTGGTGTACTGAGAAAAGGGACAGAGCCTCAAGCAGACGGCGTCCTTTCCTCCCTCAATGGCCTGGTGTCACTTCTGACAAATTGGGCCCTTTAGCCAGACTACCTGTGTGGGTTCTGAATGTAGTCCCTAACTGACTTCACACCCATATCCCCCCTACATTTTTTTTTTTTTGCTTGTTTTCTTTAGGCCTGCTTCTCTGCTCTTTTCTGTCTCTTTCTGACATCGCTCTGTCTCAAGTGGGCTGGATGTATCCTGGGAACCTGGCAAGCGGCTCTGCGGTGCTCCGAAGTCGGCTTGTGAATTAGCCCTTATTAGTCTGCAGCCTGACATCTAGACCAGCAGCGACTTGTCAGAGGAGCTGCAGCTGACAATGAGAGTGCTCTTAACAAGGCAAATAAAGCAGGAAGGAAGGTTTGCCAAGCAAGTGGAGTTAAGTGCACCCTCGCACACACACACACACACACACACACACACACGTTGTCTTACTATCCTTGAGAGAACATTCCACTGCATAATTATTAATGAGGCTAAACCAAAAGAAACCAAAAAGAAACCTGTTTAATAAAAGTTTAAGTAAAAAACAAGGTCCCCACAAGGACAAAATTGTCAGATATTCCTGTCTGACACAAACTATATATTATTCAGATACACTAAAAATGTCAATGCACAATGGGATTCATTAGAGCTAATATAACGATTTGATGTACAGTATAAACAATAATGGGATTTAATTTAAAATGCAATTCTTATGAGGGCATTTGAAGATTTTGCTACAACTTACAATGAATATTAGACTCAAAAAGGGGTTTCATCCAATCTACAAAGTTCCATTCATTTACTTTCACAGACTTCATGTGAGGGTAAATTTTGCGGGCAGAACCAAAGACAGTCAGTTAGACCAAGACTCAGCATGTCTGTTGCCTGTGGGACAAAAAGTGTAACAGTTCCACTCTAAATAAAGAGCAAATAAAGGTCCCTAAGGCTCTCGCCAAAATGCCAGAGCGTTGGGGGACTTTATTTGCGCTTTATTTAGAAAATGCCAGTTCACTGTAAACTTTCTTTTTTTGAATGAATGAATGGGGAAATCCTGTCTATTGGTTGATGATGGGGAATTTGCATCATTCACCAGTAGGCAGATATGAGATTTTTTATTATACTTTCCCATCTGACTATAAATTACCTAAAATAAAATGTACACAGTCACCAAGAAATCTGGATTACATTGTAACTGACTTTTAATGTTTATGGTTGGTGAGTTAGCTAGCTTCCTAGCAACAAGGTTGCTAGGTTGGTAGGTAGTGGAAAACTATGCATACGTAAGACTTACTTGAAGTGCATTTATGAAACCGGCAAAAGCAGAGTTAATTAATAGCCACAGCCAAAATGCTAAGTCATGGCTAAATGGCTATGTATAACCCAATAGAGGACCAATCTTGGCCTGTGTTTTTATACCTACTTTTCATGAAGATTGCTACTTTGGTTTAATGTTTCAGAAAAAAACACTTAAAAGTACAGCTCATTTAGAAAGTTATCCTCTTAGAAAAATGGTTCCTCAACAGTTCTTGGGATAGTTAAGAGTTCTTAGCTTCATTGTACTTGAATAAAGAAATCATTGGTTCTAGGTTTCTACAAGGAACCTCTTTAAGGGTTCCCCTGTGAAACAAAGGGAATACCTGAATACCATCTAGGGTTCTGGGAAACTTCTTAGACTGCTGACTTAAAAAAGGTTCAATCTAGAACCCTAAAGGGTAAACAGTTTGTCTCTTTGGGGAAACCTTGAAAGGGTCTATGTAGAACCTTACAACCAAGGATTTCCCTGTCAAAGACAGTTCCAAGTAGAGCCCATTTACACAGCTTCACTTTCTAAGATTCTTGAAACATTTAAGAGTCCATAGCTTCTATAGGGGTTCTACTTGGAGCACTCTATGATAGGGGTTGTAAGGTCCTACATAGAAGCTTTAATGGTTACCCCAAAGAGACAAAATGAAGATCTTTTAGGGTTCTAGATTTAACCACTGTTAAGAGTGTAGAGCTATTCAAAATACAATCCAAAAAAAACCTTGTCAAACCTTTTTGTTCAACAATCTTAGAATAGGGTTATCCCTCTGGGTAACCATTAAAGGTTCTGTATAGAACACTACAACAGAGGGTTTCCCTTTCAGAAATATCTCCTAATAGAACCCCTTTAAAAAAAAAGGTTGACTATCTAATAAACCCTTGAGGAACATTTTTTTTTTCTAAAAGTGTACCTGGCACTGACAAAAGGATAAAAGGTTCTTGCAAATGACAGAGCAGTGAAACCTAGACAACTTTCCCTCTCACATAAACTCATTACCCAGAAATTCACTGTTCCACCCTCTACCACCTCCAACTTCCTGTCCTCCCTCCACACAGCATCCTGGACCAGAGCCACATGTGGTTCTCAACAACAACCCCACATTTTTCCTGCTGAAGCAGCAGTTGAGGTATTCAAGTTTAGTGGTTTGTTTGCTTTTAAGTCCTTTTCCCAGCAGTTCATTAACACCAGAGAATAGGAGGAGCCTGACAGGAGCCACTTTCATTCCTGTACGATGCTGCCACTGCAGGAGGCCAGGGTTTCATTTCAGATGACTCACTCGCTCATAAAGCACGGTACCCGGCAGGGGATATGACGCCTCCTCCACAGGGCAGAAATGATGTCACGACTCTGTCACTGCACACAATTCATTTGACTCCAAGCTTTGCTAATTCTTACTTTAGTGTGGGCTGTGTGAGATTAACCAGACTTGCAAGCTGGTTTTACCAGTCAGGACAGAATCGGTACAAAACTGCTGATACTCGTGAGGTTGCTGGATGTATATGATCTCAGATTCTAGTATCTTACACTCTTCCAATAATTTTTTGGATGAGCTTGAATTTATGTTTCAGATGTCAGCTGATTGAGGAAATGGCTTTGTTTTTACAACCAGATGGGGTGGCCAGGTTATGGTGGCCAGACTTTGTTTCGTGGCAATCAAGGGTGGGAAAAAAAAATACTAATCCGCATCCATAGAAAATGAGATAATGTAGCAACCCAGTCTGTCCCTGGCCTGAGTAGGATCCTGATCAGACTTAAAACGTACACACCTAAGCAACATTTCTTTGTTGTCTAGCTAGCTACAAAAAAGTCACAGCTAAAATAACATTAGGTTATATCTTATGAAGTATGCCACTGAACAATGATGAAATGAAATTTCCCTGAGATGTTGTAGTGGCCATGCTGTTATTGTACAAACGAGGCAATCACAGTGAGATTTATCAAGTTTCCCAACATATGACATTGGTAATTAAGTGTAAGAATTAGAATTAGAATCAGGTGGCCACCCCTTAGCTACAGTACGTCCATGCTCGTATCCTGTTGGTAAACACACAGATTTACTTGTTTACTCAATATGAACTGTTTCGACTCAAACCCAATAACTTTTAAAGATGGGATTCTGTGATCCTTTTCAAGTCTAGTCTTATCTTCAGTAGGTGATTTATCCTGGTCAGGGTCTCAGGATATCTAGAGCCCATCCCAGGAACTCTTGCCGAGATGCAGGAATACATCCTGGATGGAGCTCCTGTCCATCACAGGGCAGTTCCTGGAAGTGTGGTGAGGCAATCAGATTGCCTCCTTCAAGAGTCTGGAGCTGGAGAAAGCTTATGAAAGACAGAAGCTCTTTGAATGACAGATGGCATGGAATTCCACAGAGCAAACAGGTTGTCCTGATCACACTCGGCAGCGAGATCCATCACAGCTCTGCCACGCTTCTTCTCCACCACCTGCATCACATTAGCAGATCTCTGTCTTCACTCCGCGTGCTGAACAGAGGGCTGCCTTCCATCAGCGAACATATAGGTTCACTGATTTCCATCTGTTCTACCAGCTGGAGCAGGAGAACAGCAAGGCTGTGCATGGCGAGGGTGAAAAGTGTGCTAGAAGACTTTCAAACCCCACTCTTGAAGAAAAAGTGTTCATTAAGGGTTCTTTGAAGCTTTTCTGAAAGAGAAACACTGTTTGGTTTAAGGGGAGACACCGAAAAGTCCTTAAGAGTTTAGAAGTTTCCTCAAAAAGGTTCCTCAAAAATGGATGATCAATGTCTCTATGCTATTAAAGGGGAAAACTTAAGGTTGTGTTCTTCCTAACTTCATTAGGTAGCTCAGAGCCCTTAATTCTTTAAAGAATCCACAAGGAACTTTGTTTTTTCTAAGAATGTAGCTTTTGAGTCTTGAATAGTTGAGCTGTGTCCCAAACTGGATACTATTTTGGCACGCTGTTTAGTATAATATTATGAGATGAAACCCAAGAGTCAGTGAAATGTGACCTGTGAAGTAGAACTTCTACAGGTAGCTCAGATCCTTAATTCTCCTTGTGAAACTGTCTTTTTTTTCAAGTGTGTAGCTTTTGAGTCTTGAATCCTTGGGTTGCATCCCAAACTGGATACTCATGTACTTCGATGTGACTGAATGGTATTTTAGCACACCAGTGGTGTCATTACTATTAAGACTATGGAGATGGAGATGGAAAAAAATGCAGCACAACTCATATTAAGATATCCTCTTCTCTAAGTAGCTCCCAGTACCATTTTTCAAATCTCAAATATCTCCAAATCCTATATTCAGCAGCTTTAAGTTGTTCCACTTAGAACCTCTTTAAGAAGCTCAGAGCTCTTAACTCCCCAAAGAATCCAAGAGGAACGTCTCTTTTTTTTTCTCTAAGTGTGTAGCTTTTGAGTCTAAAATACTTGGGTTGTGTCCCAAATTGCAACTGGATGCTACCGTACGTCATTCATTCATCTTCAGTAACCACTTCCAGGGTCAGGGTGGCGGTGGAGCCAGAGCCCATGCCAGGAACACAGGGTGCAAGGCAAGAGTATCCCCCCACGCAAAATCCCCAAATCTTACCTCCAGCAGCATTCAGTAATAAATATAGACAAATTGCACCAAATTACACCAAAATGCAGGATTTTCCTCATCTTCAGTTTGGTCCCAACCTTTTATTTCACATGGAGATGGTAACTTCATGCTGTTCTGCTCAACACGGTTGTAAAGAGTGGTTAATTGAATTATAGTAACGTCAGCTTGAACCAGTCTGGCCATTCTCCTCTGACTTCTCTCAGTAACTAGGTGTTTCCACCCACAGAACTGACTTTCACTGGATGAGTTTGTTTTTCACACCATTCTGTGTGAACCCTAGAGACTGTTTTGTGAAAATCAGCAGTTTCTGAAATGCTCAAAGAACCCGCAGCACTTACTTGCAACAGTCAAAGTCACTGAGCTCACATTTTTCCCCATTCTGATGTTTGAAGTGAACATTAACTGAAGATCTGCATGATTTTATGCATTGCATTGCTGCTGCATGATTGGCTGATTGGATGATTGCTTGAATGATCAGGTGTACATGTGTTCCTAAAAAAAAGTGGCCAGTGAATCGACAAAGAGATTGTCAAGGGTGTATTGAGGAGTCCTGGTGTGTGTGGCAATGTCTAAATGCTTATCAGGTGCAGATGGCGGCTGGAGAGGTCTGAATGACTACAGAAAAGATCTCCACAAACATCATTGTGCTGCCAAGTTTCAGAGGGAAAATGGCCAGCACGGGCATCCTGCCAAATTAGGCTCTAACAGTGGGGAGTGCGCATTCTCGCCTTTCATTCCTCTGCCTTCTCGTCTTGACCGTTCGGCCCCATGGGGCCTTTTGTCACTGGTCCGAATCGTGCACAATAAGAACCGACCGAGGTGCCCAGGAACCGCAGGAGAGCAGCGAGGGTGATGGAAGTAAGTGCTGCGGCTTCTCAGTGGGGCTGTTGACACGTAGCTGTGACCCTGGCCTGAGGCTCAGGAGGTCAGCGCTGCTCTGTTCAGAGGAGAGAAAGGAAAGATCAGCGCACACTCGTTTGTGCACTGACCACCCAGGGGATGACGGGTCATTTGGGTTAGAGATGTGCCATATTCATATTAATGCCATAGAGCTTAGAAAAGAATATGAATCCAAAAAAAGAAGCTTTGGAGCTGCACAAATTTATTCAAATGATCATGTGAAACATGATGATGAAACAATATGATCCCGATCCTGGTTCTTCACTTGTATGGAAAGTTTAATAATATCAAGTTCATCCATTTGAGCTCCACAGACCTTTTTACACACTTCTGGGTTCTACAAGACATCATATTGGGGAAAACATGAGCACAACGGAATAAATTTACACACGAGGACATGAGGATATTTTTCAATCTCATGAACTCTTTATGCAAAAACTTGGTAACTCAGATGAACTTTGTTGTGTTTTTGATTTTAATAATATTTGAATTTCGATGATTGATATTTTATACCACAGCGCTGTGGAATTCTCCATTCTGATTGGTCAGATGGTGTTGATTAATTTTCTATAACAGCAGCTCTCGCTCTAATACGTTATCGTTTCTATAGTAACAGCTCATTCGCAGGGAATCGTACGAAGGATGCTCCACACAAACGTGAGTAATGGTTGATACAGTGAAGTTTTCTGTGAGGAGATGTTTATTTCACATTTATGGAAGGAGTCTCTAGTGTCAGTACTTTGTAACAGTCAGAGGTAAAGCTGTAACTAAGTTTTTCTGATATCTTCAGGACAGAGGAGGTTACACTTTGTGGTTTCTCGGTAACTGAGACAAGCTGTGGGTTTTTTTTAACTTCATGAGAGAGAAGAAAGAGAGGCTGGTGAGGGAACGACTGTTTATAGCTGCTATAGCATAAATAAGAACAGGAACTAACTTGATCTAACATGATGTTCCACAACACTGGAGGTCACTTTGACTATTCTAGATGTTGCTTCCGGCGTCTGCAGCTTTTCCCTCGTTTTACTCCTTTCCCCGATGATTAATCAAACCCGTGTCTTTTTGAGATGAATGTCTTCCTTCCTGTTTATCTGAGCCCAGCGCTCTCATCTCCTCAGCATGGGGCTGATAAGGTTCCTGACATGAGAAACCTGTCCTTCTCCATAATCAGCGCTGGTGTCCTGCTGAAGAAGGGCTGTGTGATAAGAGTACAGAGGGCAGCTGATTGCCTTTAACCTCCCCATCAATCCTTCTCTCATCCATCCTCTCTGACAGTGTGTGACTGCTCTCAAACGTTTGAGGAAGCCCTGCTGGAGATACAGGCCTTATCACGACCCAGCCGAGCTGCCATCTCGTACTCATCCATCCATCAGCTGCTCAACAGCCTGGAAGAACGCCTCTCTTTTATTTCTCTCATTCACTGCTTTGTCCTGTCTTTCTCTCACACACACCTACACACATGTACACACACCTTGTACCACACGGTAGATCTAGTTTCTGTATTTATGCTCAATTCTTTTTAAGGCTTGAATGTCCAAAAAAAAAAAAAAAAAAAGAACTGTCAGACTTCTTAATTTTTAAATGTTTACAATTTAAAGCAAGAAATAAATAAAGAAAGAAGAGTGGGTGAAAAGAGAGAAAGGAGGATAACAGGAAAAAAAATCAACTAGAGAAAGTGACAGTGGTAAAAGCAAAAGAGAAGAAAAAAGAAAGAAAGAAAAGAAAGAAGCTAGCAAGAAAGAAAGAAAGAAAGAAAGAAAGAAAAAGAAAGAATATGGAGTAAGAAAGTAAAGAAAGAATATATAAAAAGCAAAAGAGATATTTAATGACAAAAGAAAGAAAGAAAGAATATGGAGTGAAAGAAAGAAAGAAAGAAAGAAAGAAAGAAAAAGAAAGAATATGGAGTAAGAAAGTAAAGAAAGAATATATAAAAAGCAAAAGAGATATTTAATGACAAAAGAAAGAAAGAAAGAAAGAAAGAAAGAATATGGAGTGAAAGGAAGAAAGAAAGAAAGAAAGAAAGAAAGAAAGAAAGAAAAGAGTGGGTGAAAAGAGAGAAAGGAGGACAACAGATAAAAAATCAACTGTAGAAAGGCACTGTTACAGTAGTTGTGTGGATGAAGTCCACTAGAAAGCGTAGGGTCCCTAGAGAGGGAGCATGCAGAAGTATAAAGTCTAGAGATCTATGTGACTTTCAGCTCGTCTGAGTTTTTTTGCTACATCACTGGGCTAATTAACACAGAATAACACACTGAGCTGCTGAACTGTCTCAGATTAATGACCAGTCGCGAGCTTCACTCCATGAGGCCATTCATCAGACCGCACATGTAGGTCGGTTCAACAGCGAACACACACTCCAACACACACTCCAACACACACTCCCACACACACTCGGGCACACACTCCCACACACACTCGGGCACACACTCGAGCACACACTCGGGCCTGCAGAGGCCCCGTCCACCTGAACCACAGAGTTCGGCTGCATTTCATTTCCACTCTGAGTTTGTGACCTGGAAAAGCTCTTTACTCATCACGCCTGATCAGTGAGACTGAAAAACTCACGCTGCCTCACACACACGTAACACGATTAGGGTAGCAGAATGTTTACTCTGTGTTAGCTTTTTCCTTGAAGAGCTGAGAATATTTTTTTACATAATACAGTATGTATAATGTACGACACAGCAGCTGTGACATTTTTAGTTTTAGAAATATTAATACTAATGGTATAGCTCATTATAGCTTTTAATAGGAAGGAAGGAAGGAAGGAAGGAAATTGTGAAATAGGAAGGAAGGAAGGAAGGAAGGAAATGGTGAAAGAAAGAAGTTTAATTTTGTCCTTTACTTTTAAATGTTGGGTTCTATACATTATGAGAAAAAAAATATGGATTGAAAATGCTGTTTATATCTGTTTATATATATATATATAATGTGTGTGTGTGTGTGTGTGTGTCTTAACGGTGAACATGTGATGAAATGATGAGTGTTTCAGGGCCGACAGTTGAATCCGAGTGACTGGGTTTGCGAGTCCTCAGAGAAAAGAGGCTAACAGCATTAGCAGCACTTGTTCACTCACTTGGCCTCGACATTTATTAGCTCTAAATGAGCGCTGCGTCAACAAGCTGACACTGTCGGGTGGAGAAAAAAAAACCTCCCCTGACTGCTACAACACAACGGTTAAACTGAACAACAGCCTCAGAGTGTTTTAGAAATATACAATTCAATTCAATTTATAAAGAGCTTTTATATAGAGTTATTAGGTTGAGTGTGTTCAGTGTAGTCAGCGTCTTCAGTGTGTTTAGTGTGGTCAGTGTGTTCAGTGTGTTTAGTGTGTTCAGTGTAGTCAGCGTCTTCAGTGTGTTTAGTGTGGTCAGTGTAGTCAGTCTGTTTAGTGTGTTCAGTGTAGTCAGCGTGTTCAGCGTGTTTAGTGTAGTCAGTGTAGTCAGTCTGTTTAGTGTGTTCAGTGTAGTCAGCGTCTTCAACGTGTTTAGTGTGTTCAGTGTAGTCAGTCTGTTTAGTGTGTTCAGTGTAGTCAGCGTCTTCAACGTGTTTAGTGTGGTCAGTGTGTTCAGTGTGTTCAGCGTGTTTAGTGTAGTCAGTGTAGTCAGTCTGTTTAGTGTGTTCAGTGTAGTCAGCGTGTTCAGCGTGTTTAGTGTGTTTAGTGTAGTCAGTGTAGTCAGTCTGTTTAGTGTGTTCAGTGTAGTCAGCGT
>CM040455.1:2465023-2486299 GCA_022758105.1 Pangasianodon gigas | reverse complement strand
GGGGGGGGGGGGAGTCAGGCGGTGTCTCGCTCTGACGATCCTGTGTGTTCTCATTCAGCACCGAGGTCGTGTGTCAGGGGTGAGAGTTCACGCCGGAGGGTGTGCAGGGGTTACGGTGGCCTCGGGCAGGTAGACTCCTAATTGGCCCGTGGAGAATTTCTGTGCTTTTGGCAGGCTGGTTGAGGAACAGACTCGGGCAGACTCGCACTGAACGGGAGAGAAATATCATCGGGTTAAACGTTTATCCTCTGAATAGACTGTTGAAGGAAAATGGAAAACTGGCAGTGATAAATGAGATGTCCAGAGGAACATCCTGATCAGTTCAGGGTTATATAAAACAATAAAAAGTCTTCATCCAAGAAAACATTAGGAAAATATTACGATATAAGGCCATGGGTTAAATGAAAGAGCAGGGCAGGGTGCAGTGCTGGTGCTCTAATTTAAAAACCCTTCCACATTAACTCTTTATACTGTACTCATCACTAACTAAAGAATAATCCACTTCGTGTTGTGCTGATACAGGAAAATAATCCACTACGTGGTGGTATGAAGAGGTAGAGTTACTGTCATGGCTCATAAGTTGATTATTTGATTCCTCTTATCACAGCAATTTGTCAAACATGCATTAAAGAATGTACTTTTATCCATTTATAGTTCCACTGAATGTTTTGGAACGTCCTTGAAAGAAGTTAGTTCCTGTTTTCACTTACGTCATAGCAGCTATATTTTCTCTTTTTTGAAGTTAATAAGACAAAAAAAAGTTATATTAATGAGAAATGTCAATCCTGAAGAAAATAGAAAGAAAGAAAGAAAGAGTTGAACTTCAGTCCTGAAGAAAATGAATCAACACCTTCTGACCAATCAGATTTGAGAATTGAACGGCGCTGTGGTATGAAGTGTGTTAAAATGTGTTCGTTTTACATGTTTAATGGTTTTATGGCATAATATATTGTGTGATTTCAAAAAGTATATAGAAATTTTGACGCCATTTTGATCCCAAAACTGACAAACCTCACAATCTTTCCAATCAATTTGACCTAATTGCGTTAGAAAATATTGACAACTTGTTTTAGTTTCCATAAACATAAAGATTTTCGGCGATAATTAAAACTAAAGGCAAAATTTAAAAAAAAATTTATAATGACTATGGTTAAATTGAGATTTATTTAACATTGTTAAACAATAAGCCAATAAGCTCTAACATTCCTACAACCCCTCCTACACACACACCAACACACCAACACACCCACCCACACACACACCCTATAAAGCCTCCTTATCCATCCGTGCCAATTTGTTGACATAACTCTGCCATTACCTCAGCGGAGAGCCATCACAGAGAGCTAGCTAATTTCATTAACAAGAGAAGAGCTGCAGCTGGAGAGTAGGAGAGCAAACGACAGAAAAAAGGGAGGGAGCGATGGAAGGAGAGGGAGGACTCCCTGCATTTTTTCCCCTGAGTGAATGACAGGAATGTGTTGAGTAGTGTGTGTGTGTGTGTGTGTGTTTGAGTGTGTGAAAGGCAGAATATGCAGCTGTGTGGAGTAGCAGCAGCTCTAAAAGAGAGAGAGAGAAAGAGAGAGAAAGAGAGAGAGAGTAATAAATACTGTCACATTGCTCCATAATGCACTCTGTAAGTGCTCAGTAAGTGCAGGCCGTGGGTCAGACATCAAGCCATTCCCATCTCCGAGGCCTGGGAACGCCGGCTGATCCGATTCACAGCTACACAACACGGAAAGTTCAGAAAAAAATTCATTGATTAAAAAAAAAAATAATAATAATTTTCTGTCATTTGTAAGATCTTTAAAGAGGGTTTGTGGTTGTAGCTTAACTGTTTTTTTTTTTATCCTGCCTCAAAAGTGCTACACCTTTTCACTTTTTTCAATATTTTACATCTTAATAATCCTCTATGTACTGTGTCTGTAGTGTGTGTGTGTGTGTGTGTGTGTGTGTGTGTGTGTGTGTGATTAGAATTTCATCACGTTTCATCACAGAAACCCTGTTCACTCAAAAATCACTTCTATTTAAAATCTAAGGGTAGATGTTGTACTCTCTCAATAAAGGTTTAAAATAGCTGACTACAAAACATGGAATTTTTATTCTTATGGAATTTTATCCAACTTTCCAACACTGAAGCAACACAATAAAAAAGTCGTTCCGGGTTTATGGCATCCATCCAGCATCATTAAGTGGTAATTTTATCATAACCACAAATTATTCCCTGTGAAATAGTAATCTCTGAAAGGATTAAGTTTACAGACTTAGATTTATTCACAAAAACCTTTGACATGTGGAGTTCGACATCTGCCCTTAAACTTGCACTATACGTCAATTTGTAGTAAACAGACAAATCCAGGAAACGTACAAATCCGTGTCTGAGGTAATGACACACACACACACACGTTACAGATTTCTACAGCAGGTAGTGATTAGTCTGGAGTACCCCTTTAAGATGACAGAAATACAATCCATTTCCTTAGATATTATTTACAATGCTAAGTCGGTGGTTAGTACTTTGGATCTATTGAGACCCGGGACATATAAGAGTATGTTGTGGCAGTGGATTGTCCTGTTTGCTCAGGGTGAGTCCCGGCACCCGGGGAGCACATTATCCATCTATTAAAGCCTAGTAATTATTTACCTTCCTCCTCTTTAAAAAAAAAGGGCAACGTCAGCCGGATAAAGAAGAGCCTCTCGCCTCACAAGTGCTGTTTAATTTGAGGCAGGAGAGGACTCAGGCCAGAGTGACTACAGTTGCTCGGTATTGTCAGAGCAAACATTCCTGAGCGTAAGATCACAGCCATGCATACACACACTCACAGTCTGCTAACCCTCCTCCCACACACACACACACACACACACACACATTCTCGTCCTGGTCTGGCAGAGGCCAAACAGTCAGTGTGGACAATAAGGACAATGCCCATCAAGCAGCAACTGTCAAAGGCCACAGGGTGTGTACCATCCAGTCCCAAGGCTTTGAGACAATATTTGAGCAGATTCGTGGGCGTGTTGGACGCAATAGGGGCAGCCTCAGGGGGCAGGAAGGGCAAGAAAAGTGACCTAACAAGTGACAGGCAGGTGAGCAAACAGTTACAAGAAATGACGTTTAACTCGTGCGTAGAGAGAGAGTGAGAAAGAGTAGCTGTTTCAGTGCTGAGATTTTTTTGTTTGTTTTGTGAGTACTTGGACTAATCTAGTGTTGGCTCATCTGAATCAAACATGGGCTTCAGTTTAGAGGAAACCTGATCTCACGAGGAAACTGTACAAAGTGAAATAATAAAGAGTGGACATGGTGTGAAGTAAAAAAAAATGCTACAAACCTTTGCACTCTTTCATACTGTTAAAAATTTGCAAGATGTTGTAATGCAGTACATTGTCTGTTTAAAGGAAATTGAGCTATAACATTAAAATACAACAAACTGACAACAAATTTCATTATTTTACAACAAACAACCCCAAGAAAATACTGACTACTACCATAGCTACTGGTCTCACGAGAAATGAGAAAGTCGAACCAAAATTCGAATCAAAAAGCTTAAGTATGCTGTGGTGTGAAGTCATAAAACAAAGTTACAAATCTTTGTCATGTGAATTGTAACACATCTGCAAGATGTAAGACGTTACCATCTTGCATCTTGCGTATACTGTCCACATAAAGAAAATAGAAAGATGACAAGAAATGTTAATATTTGCGTAAAATAACTGTGTCTAAGGGAGATCTTCAACATGTGGGGTATTGTATGCAATTCCGCAAACTACTAAAAGCCCAAACAAATACTGATTACTACAAGAGCTACTATGTCTTTACTATCCCATTTGTTCTATTTTGTGAAATTCGTACGATTTGTAACCAAAATGTCTGAGTATGGATTCGACTTTGTTCGATTTCATATCAGACATAAAAAAAAAAAAACCTTCGTAACGTATCTTATGAATTGAGTCGGGTGAATTGTTAAAATTTGCAAATCTAAGACGTTGCAATGTTGTATATCGTCTGTATAAATGCAAGAGAGAGATGACATTAAAATTAAAAAAAAAATTACAACAAATTATGCGGTTATGTTTAAACCTGCGTAAAAAAGCGATTGGATCTGAAAGACGTAATGATATTGTTGGTATTGGTTACTTCTACAGCTACAGTATTTTATCCCGTTTCTTTCTAAGTGTCAGCGCTTCTGATGTTTAAAGGCCCCGGCATCAACGCAAAAGCTCTGAGCTTGTTTGCGAAGGGTTTTAGCATCTGCTAAGATACCATTCTTGCTAGTCAAGTAATGTCACCAGACTCTGTTTGGTGCAGCCACGCTATCCCACTTACAGAGTGAATGTGGCCCTTGGATTCGCTCATGCTGGAACAAGTGGCAGGACCCTAGAGGAACCACTCTGCGGGGAGGGATCAACAAGCCCGTGGATACACTTTCATCCTGGCAACGGATTCCTCAGCCTTCTCTGCTCGGTCCCAAACAGCCATGTTTACCCAAAGGATAAGGAAAGCTGAGGGGGACCTCACCTGCTGGCCCTGAGGTTGCTATGAATACCCCAGTAATCCCCCTAAGTCCATGCAAACTCACCCAGCCTGGAGTTGCCAGGGCCAAAAAAAAGAAGGACTCTGTTGCGGATCTGTCTTCCATGGCAACAGGCCTTATCTTTGTCATCGTCTGTTTCAAAGCCTTGCTGTGTTTACCTCCCTTGCTGGAGCACGGCTGGCGTGTTAAATTAAACCTCCCTAACAGTGAAGCTTTAACGTTCCTTTATGAGCGACATAAAACAGACGTGTTTTGTCTTGCGCGAAAACAGCCGTGGTCGAGGGATTAGCGAGACGAAATATAGATTTGCCATCGGGAATCCATTAAATCGCCTCGTTCCAGCAACAAAGGGCCTAATTCATTTATGGCATTCCAGTCCATGAGACGGTGAGGTCATCTTATTGATTTTTCCCACTTTACCCATTCAGATGAAGGGTGAGGAAGAAAGGAGCTCCTGGCTCAGTCACGATCACATGAGCCTACCACATGAGAAAGTACTGCATCCACAGGACGACCATTCAGCTCTTCCCCCTTACGTATTCAAGAGTGAATGCTCCAAGTGGGGGCTAATATCAACGCTAAATGGTTATAGTAATTTATGGTGTACGTCGAGTTGCAGGACAGGGGGATGGGGAAGGGAGATAACTGACCTTTTGTGACTCAGCCAAAATCCCCATGGGCCTAATTCAGCAGAGGGAATTGGACCCCACAGCAGCAATGGGAAGATGCCTCAAACATAATGCACACAATAGACAATTGTGCTATGGGTTTCTCTCTGTCCTTTAGAGCATCCAGCCCATGGGACAGTAAAGTAAAGGGAGAATGCAGCCTGTTGCTTTCTCAGGCAGGACAACAGTGCAATGGAAAGAAAAAAAAAGTGTCGACTCAGCCATCAAGAGAGGTACTGATGAAATCTCATTAGTCTTTTCAAGCTCGGAGGAGAGCGAAGGAATTGTACTGAGACACATGGTCCCTGAGACACAAGTAACTCATATAATGGAAAGTCTGGCACAGATGATTCGTCATTTGAAGGTTGTTCCAAAAAAATCGGAATTGGAAAACCATTTTTTTTCTTTGAAAAAAGTTGAATTCTTCACTTTGCTCTTGTGTAGATCCCTACTACAGACAGTTTCCCTATCTGGAGGTTCCAAAGAGAACCTTAGTCACATAAGTGTTGCTAAAAAATGATGTAATTCTAAGCAAAACAGCCAACTTTTGTCAAAAGTGCTGGCTTAGATTTCACTCATGGCTTTTGTTTTGGTATTGATAAACCATGTTTGTTGTAAGTGCCACAGAAACTAGCACAGGACAGTTGGTGCATTTATTGGAATATGACCATAATTTTTTTGTCATATAAACAAACAGGGAAAAAAACATCATAATCATAATTTTCTAAATCTAAATTTTGCAATTATTTGGGTCTAGTGCTTTGATATAGTATGTTCATATACAGGTAAAATCAGAAGCATACAAAAATGTCCAAAACCGCCCCAGACCCAGAGAAGGAGGAGAAAGCGAAAAACATATAACTATCGTAAGAAAACATGAAGTTTTTCTAAGGATATCAGACTAAAGGTCAGACTTCCTGAGCATTAAAAAAAAAACTTGCCATTTTGCTACATTCATATCCAAGTGAGTACTGGGAAATGGGAAGTTTCCAACCTACGAGAAGGACAAATCATTACTGTGGCCTACATCCTGCTTTTAAAGGAAATAAACAAATATGTCCGAGCGTTTGTAAAGCTATTTAAGAGTTTTTAACATCCACTCATAAGTCCATTGAGAGCTAGGTTGCTCTGAACATCCAATCTTACGTTCCCAACAGTTCGCATGAACGAGTCGAAGAAGAGTTCCCAATGGCCATGAGGGCAGCATTTGATGCAGTGTACGGCATAAATACATACAGTATCTGCCGAACTACCAGAAAGAGGAATGAGTAATTGATTGATTTGAAAAAAGAAATCCCAGACATGTCAAATCCTTGCATTGTTACCTTGGATAACACACGATATTCACACTAATCCTGCTTGATCACTTCATTGTGGTTGACATTTTAGCGTAAGATCTGAAATTAAAACTAAATAAATAAGAATAAAAATGTGGTGCAGTTAACAAGTCAATCCCAGTTATCTGCTTTTGATCCTATCTTTGTGGGTGGCGTATAAAACACTGAACCCTGCCCTCACATGGCCCTTCATCAACTGCCGTCTGCATGGGACGGAGACACAGCAAAGCCCGAGGGGGAAGACCCGCTGCCAAAGACAAGCCTGCGAACAAATGGTAACATGACCAAAACTGCCCGAGCACTACCGAATTTATTTCTTTTTCCCAAGCTTTATTCACCGACTGACTCACTCTGCCCACCCTGAACGCAACCCCCTGGATAAAAAAAAAAGGGTGGGAGGAAAGTGAAAGAAAGAGTCAGAAAAAGAACAAGTCCGTCCTTTTGGGCGAGGAAGAAATAAAGCTTTGTGAGCGTCGGCAGCGGTGGCACATTTGACAGGTCTTTACCAGTCTTCGGCTCTTTTGTGTCGCTCATATAATGGAGCAAAACACAAACTGAGCCAGTGTAGCGTTGTGGCCCGGGCTATTAGTCAACGTGACGGCCTTTGGAGATGCTAATGGCCATATAGTGTGTCCTCCCCCTCCTCAGAAGCCGGTTATCTGATAGCACAAAGGCATTCTGCTGGAGGTTGACTTCTCTTTCTCTGGTCTATTGAGACCGTACAGAGTCATTAGGTTAAGGTCTCTTTCTCGAAAAATGCCTCCAGTTCCTCACTTTTACTCCCAAACTGGGAGTATTAGCATTCTCTGGAGGAGCACAAGCATCCAATCAAGGCTAGCTGAACCATATATGTACAGGATGTATGTATATATGTATGTACTGTATATGGCCCCTCAGGTGCTGGAGATCCAAAGTCAGGAAGACTAGAAAGGAGGAAACAGAAATCCCCCCGTCACGTCCCACCCCCTCGATTCCCTCTGCCCCCCTCCAGCCATGTTGCGATGCCAGTAACAATCAAATCCTTGTGAAACGCGAGAGGATGCCCAGGAGTTAAAGACCTCTCAGCCCCCTGTTTTATTCAGCAAACCCCACACTTACACACACCACGGCTCATATTCGCACCGCTTCATTAGCTGCAGGACATGTACCTCAATAACACAGACCTCTGCACGCACGCACACACACACACACAATCCCTTTCAATAACTAGGCAAGCTTCTCATCATGAACGTCCAATACATTTTATACAATTTTAAACATGTACCAAGTACCAAATTTTTAAGAGGTAGGTATGTAATTCAAAGTCATTTCTACAAAATCAAGATAATATGTAAGGAGGAAGACACTCAGCGTCACGTTGTTATACGGAAAGTAATCAACAACGGTGAGGTGTGACGAAACCGAATTACTGTCACCACTCAAAGTTAACGATTTTCCATTAACAGCGCATTCCAAAGTGTTTTATTCCTCTTATAGCACATCAACACACCAACATTTAAAGTCTTTAGCTGTTGAGAACAATACAATGTACTTTTTTTATCCAATTATAGTTACAGTTAACATCCTGAACATCCAGGAACATATATTCATTTATTATAACAGCAAGCAGTAGTGGCTCAATGGTTAAGGCTCTGTGTTACTGAACAGAAGGTTGGGGGTTCAAGCCCCTGCACCACCAAGCTGCTACCATTGGGCCCTTGAGCAAGGCCCTTAACTCACTCTATTCCATGGCTGACCCCAGCTTCCTATTATTTTCAGTAAGCACTTTACCCTGGACAGGGTGGCAGTGAATCTATAGACTATCCCAGAAACACTTGGGGTAACGGACAAAAACACACCCTGGACAGAATGCCAGTTCATTGCCAAGCATCTCACACACATATTCACACACTCGTTCTATTCAGCATACACCTGAATTTAAAGGGTTCTAATATAATAAACCAACAAACAAAAAAATATTAAAATGTTTTCAGGTATTGGGGGAATTTTCCAAAACATGGTCAGTTTCATGGTTGCGAAATCGCAACTAGTCATGTGACTTAACACGTATGAAAAGTTGGTGGTTAATGACAGTTTAATGATGGATAAGGTTAGGGTTAGGATTAACATTATGACCTTTAAATATAATTGATCAATAAAATTAAAAATGCGACTGACTACATTCATTCGAATAAATGGAAATCTAAATGGAATTCAAATAAATGAAATATATATATGTGTGTGTGTGTGTGTGTGTATAAGTTGTGATCTTTGAGAGGTGTGACAAGCTCTTAGAAGATCGAAGTGAAACTCTTTCTATGAAGGCCATATGTATAATGACCTATGAATGTATTCATAACATGTTAGGATGCATTTATAAGTCATTATACACACTGTTAAATACTGATGAGAATGCATTGTACTTTATAGCAATAAACTATATATATATATATATATATATATATATATATATATATATATATATATATATATATATACACACAGCAATTGTGCTTATAATGCATTTATTGTTATCGGAATGCATTATAAGCAGTGTTTATAACATTTACAATCACTGAGTTCAGCCCTAGTTTGCTTAGTGCGTTATGTTTAATCTGATTATTGTCTCTTTTTTCCCCCATCAGAAATATTGGCCTGGATTTCTTCGATGTAAGTGACAATGTGTTATGAATTCATCGCGTTGACCAATCATAATGCATAATAACAATGTGTATAATGCCTTAGGAATGCATTATAGCATGATATGAATGTGTTCATTGAAAGTGTTACCAAATCTTTTTTTTTAATAGAAATGTAATTACAAGGACACATATATATTCTTTGAATTTTACTAATAAACATTATAAAATAAAATGATAGTTATACTAATATTTTCTTGGAATAGCGACTACGTGTGACTAATATGACTAGTCTCCTTTTCTCTCAAAAAGGCAGCGAGACGTATTTTTAGACACATTTTACCTCAGAAAGTAAAAAAGTTCAAATATTTTCACGTTTTTATTTCCATGAATCGAATAGAATCAAAAAGCATTGAATTAATATCCATTTTATTTCACCTTCAACACCAATTTAATAAATAAACCGATGGAACATGACATGCAAACATTACAATCTACACCAGAGGAGAAATAATGTTAGAGCTGCAGAACGTTTCTGGATATTTTCAGTTGTGTTATGAGCATCACGGTGATACGAGCCCCTCGCTGCGACCACTGATCCATGATTTCATAAACTTCTACATGTATACAATGTATATTTACTGGTTTATACATACAAAGTGTTTGGAATAAATAATATTCCTCCACGTAGTTAGGATGAATGTCAGCGAGAGATGAAAAAATGTGCAGAATGGCTGGGAATGAAAAGAAAAAAACAAGAATAGCAATGACGCGGGTAAAGCAGGGCGAATTTATCTCATAAGCGCAGCATTAAGAGAGATTGTTGTAGAAATAAGGGCTTAGAAACGTTTCTGAACAACAGAATCATAACACAATGACACACTGTGTGTGAAATTCTGCAGAAAGCATGAAGCTCTTGTGTTTAAGTGCTTTTTTTTTTTTTTTTAAATAAAGGACATGCTAATTACACGAACCTCACACTAGCGTTACAGCTCGGTGTTATTTCACCTACAGTGTGTGTCTGAGGTCACAATAATGATCGCTCGCTCATTAACCAAGGAGCGAACGCTGGCCAAAAAGTGCACGAGGTCTGAAATAAAAAGAAAAATGTGGAACGCTCCAGCTGGGATATGAACAGCGTGTGAGGCGAAGCACGAGGGCTCGTAATAAACAGCACTGCAAATTAAAAAAAGCAAAGACGAGGAGAAGAACAGTACGAGAGCCGGACTTACGGGAAATGAGGGAGGAGACAACACACAAAAGATGTCTGTCTGTATCTGTCTGTGTGTATATATATCTATCTGTCTGTCTGTGTGTCTCCATTTGTAAATCTATCTATGTGTGTGTGTGTGTGTGTGTGTGAGTGCACGTGCGAGTGCACGCTTTGGTTCCTCTGTCTGTGTGTGTGCATATGTTTGCACACCTGTGGTTGAGTGCATGTACGTTTGTACGTCTGTCTGTGTGTGTTTATGTTTGTGTGTCTCTGTCTGCCTGTGTGTGTGTGTGTGTAAGTTTGTACGTCTGTCTGTCTGCGTGTGTACGTCTCACACCTGTGTGTCTCTCTCTGTCCATCAGTGTGTGTTTGTACGTTTGTGTGTCTCTCTGTCTGCCTGTGTGTGTCTATCTATGTGTCTGTCCATTTTTACGTCTGTGTGTGTGTGTGTGTGTGTGTGTGCACGTTTGTCCAGCTATCTGTGTGTACATTTGTATTTCTCTGTCTATCTGTGTGTGTATGTTTGTACGTCTGTCTATGTTTATGTAATTTTTTATCAACTGTGTGTACTTTTGTACATATGTGTGTGTGTGTGTGTGTGTGTGTGTCTATCTGTACATCTCTCTGCCTGTCTCTGTGTTTGTCTTTCTCACCTGTCTCACCTGTCATAACACATGTCTGATGATCAGATCAGACGCTGGTGATCAGATGCTGCGGCAGGACAGAATGAAGCAGAGTTGTGAGTTGTGAGATGGAACCTAAACAGGCTTACACACGTGTGTGTGTGTGTGTGTGTGTGGCAAAGTTTAAAAGCAGGAAACAAGCAGCAAGGTGAATGCGTCTTCTTGGATCAGTGCGTTTCTCTCCGAGGGCTTTAATGGCGTCTGCAGTTTCTGTAACAGAGAGCGACTTGATCAAAATTTCATATTTAATCACTGAACGTTATTCTGATACATCAGTGTGTGTGTGTGTGTGTGTGTGAAATAAACCACGGACCTGCTGCACTACTTCTCCTTGTGAAGAGCTTCTATGAAGGCTTCAAGTTTCTCCTGGATTTCTCGTACTTTTTCTGCAAAACAGAAATATTTCATTAGAGCTCCAGCTCCACATTACCCAGCACACACACACACACACACACACACACACACACACACCCCTGACCTTTACTGTCTTTACCCCCAGTGACTGCCAACATGCTGCTCTCCAATTAGTTTATTTGTTGAATCAGACTGAAGCTGATCTGTTTTTGCTCGTGGTCCATTTGGCCAATTAGGATTCACACTATGCTAATTAGAGCCGAGGAGAAAAAGTTAAATAGGAAGGAGGAGTGTGAGCTGAGACCGGGCTGGGAACACACTCCAGAAAAGTATTTTATTATAAATCAGTGTAAATCAGTGGCACTATCTGTATCTGTTTAGTGATGTAAATATCGGGATTCAGATTTAAAGAGAGCCTCTTAACCACTGTATGCGCTAAATCTTCCAGTAATGCAGCTCAGCCACTGCAGCGCATCTGCTAGCACAGACACACGCTAACGCGTCCTCCTTTTATCGGGCGCCATTACTTTTTCAACTGGAATGTCTAGTCTTATTTCTCTCAGTTTATGGATTTAGACTGCTTTCTTTCAAGTCAGTAATAGGAAATGACGGAAAAATATATATTTAATATAAAAGTTTGTCTGTTAGAGACGTTTGTTGGCCGTTTTAGTCTTTTTTTTTTGGGTCGTAAAAAATAATTTATTAAAATAGACACATTATACTGTTCAGGAAAAGAGTCTATGCATGTTATTGTCGCACATAAAGCAACCACAGTGGTTCAACTTGGCTTTTCACATGGACGACCAGTTCGTGTGTGTGTGTGTGTGTGTGTGTGTGTGTGTGTGTGTGTGTAATGTAATACGGTGGTGCGAGGCTCGTGCAGCCGCTTTATAACTGTTATGGTCCTGGGGTTCCCCTTTCTGCTGAGAGGTGAGGGATGAAAGGAGTAAGACAGCCTTTGTGGATGCTCTGACACCTCTGTGGTCTGAAATTCAACACTCTGAGCCCTCACGCGCACCCACGCATGCACGTGTGTTAAAAAAAAAAAAATCCCGAGCTCTGAAACACAACTCCACACACTTACACGCGGACACTTTTCTGGCAGGTAGCAGTAAAAGGCTGGGCTTTGATACGGTGCTGCGAGCAGATGAAAGAGGGAGATGGTGGAGATTAGGGAGGGTAATGAAGGCATTAAGGACCGAGAGGGGACACGCCGACGCGACAGGTGCGGAGCTGAAACTCAAGCTGGATAAAGATTCTCCCCAGAGAATGACAGGACGACAAAATTCCTGACACCTTAAGCTTGGGAAAAGCGGGTTAAACACTGTTACGTTCTCGACACACGATAATGAAACGTGAGCGTTGCTTAAAAATGACTTAACCTAGACGAAAAACATACTACAGCACGCTTACAATCTCAATTCTGATTGGTCAGAACGTGCACTCGTTCTAACATGTTATCGTTTCTATAGCAACAGCTCATTCATGTTGACTTGTACGGTCCACTAATAATAAACTGATTTAAAAAAGTGTCTGTAATCATTGATACGATGAAAGAGACATTTTTGGAAGGAGTCTCCAGTGTCAGCTCCTTGTAACAGAATTAAAGCTGTAACTTTAACATTTCGGACATCTTCAGGACAGAGGAGGTTACGCTTTGTGTTTCTCGGTAACATGACAAGCTAATTTTTTTTTTAATTTAAAAAATAAAATAAATAAATAATTTAACACTGTAAAAGAGGAAAAATATATATTAGAAAATCATGTTACGTTATGGCAATTAGGGGAAAAAATAATTAATTTAAAAGTGAAAATGAAAAAAAAATAAATTAAGAAAACAATAATTTAACATTCAAAAGGAGAAAAAAATAAAATAAATAATTTAATAGGAGGAAAATTTTAAAAAATTAACAGTGAAAAAGGGGAAAATAAACAAATTAAACTCTGGAAAAAAAAAATAGTTTTTATACCAAAAAGGGAGAAAATAATAAAATAAATCGTTTAACACTTACCAAAAAAAAAAAAAAAAAATTGATAAGGATTAAAATATTGTGAAAAATTGAGAACAAAATAACAAATAATTAATAATTAATATCAAATTTTTGTCATTCAAAACCTCATCTCTGACCCTGAACAGCCATCTCCCTCTCTCTTTTTCTCTCTTTACGTGAGAGAGATAGAGAGAAAAGAAAAGAGGCTGATTAGTTTCCTATAACGGCGCAACACCAGGTTACTTAACATATGGTTTAGGAACAACTTTACACTTTGTCTTGTGTTTGACTGGCTGCAGATACTTCCTAATGCTTAACACACACACACACACACACACACACACACCGTCAGCACATTTTAGACACCAAACTCTTCCAATCTGGAAAAAAAAAAAAGAAATCGCACTGAAGGATGGCAGACACATTTGCGTGTGTGCAGTTTGGCTTAATGCGTCTGTGAGAAACAGACATTTTATTTCTTTTCACCATCTGTTTGTCCCGAACGTAAGACGAAGGACGGCGCTTTTTCTTTTCAGCCTGATGGAAACGTGACACAGGAACGAGAAGCGGACAGTCGGATGGTCCTGCGCGTCCGGGAGCAGGATCTAAACTCCATTTACGCTGCTGTTTACCTAAGAGATGAGCTGCTGGACACATCCATTCATGAGTCCCATCTCTTTATCTGGTCATGAATATTCCCATAATCCTTTGGCCTGTATCCCAGAAGCCCCTACTCTTTTTTTTTTTTCTCTTTCAGGGTTCCTCCTCAATCCCTTCTTTGAAAAGAGGCTCTCGCCTGATCTCCACATGAAATGATATCTCTTTCAGCGGCGCTCTTACGGAGCTCTAAGCCTCGTGGGCCGGCACGGCGAGAAGGCTGGAGAAAGCCTTTAATTGACCTGTAATTAGACTGTGAAACAGTGTGGCCGAAAAGAACGCACAAACACGAGAAAGGAAAGAAAGAAAGAAAGAAAGAAGGAAAGAAAGAAAGAGAGAGTCAGGGCATGTGGGATACTCTGGTGAAGCGAAGTGAAGGAAACTCAATCTCTTGCTCTAGAGCAGCTTCTCTTCAGAGTTTGCCATCAATGAGGACAGCCAACAGGGAGAAGAAAGGAAAAAAAAAAAAAAAAAAGGAAATGAAAATGTGGCAACAGCTCAGGCTCTGCGAAATCTCAAACAAGGTGGACGAGAGAGAAAGCTCTGGAAGTCAGAGACGGCCGTCTGAGACAGATCTCAAATTTGTGATTTCTGAAAATCCAGTCAATAAAATTAGCTAGAGACGACAGTGTTAGTAGCAGCAGGGAGGGAGGGATGGAGGGAGGGATGGATGAAGGGATGAAGGGGGCGACACGATGATGGGACATAAACCAACATGTCAACAGCACGACACTGTAGCAGCGACGGCGCTACAAATCAGCACGCAGACTTTATCTCTAAAACAGATGCTGATGAGGCGCTACAGGCAGGAGACGACTCACGACGAGTTCAACAGGACGGGAGAAAAAAAAAACTCTCTGGACTCGGTCAAAAGAAGATGAAGAGATTCCTGAAGGAAAAAAAAAAAGACTTGTGTAGAGATTATTTCGCCATTTAGAAACACACCTATTATTATAATACACTTCCTTTATTTCGTTATGGGATTAGAGCTGGGTCATGTGACCAAAAATATCATATCCTGATACCTGATAAGGAATTTCTACGATACGCGATAATTATCACAATATATACGAGATTGCTAACGAACTGACAACAGAACGGTAGCGGTGCAATTATTTAAAAAAAAAAAAAAAAAAAAAAAAAAAAAAAAAAAAAAAAAAAAAAAAAAAAAAAAAAAAAAAAAAAAAAAAAAAAAAAAAAAAAAAAAAAAAAAAAAAAAAAAAAAAAAAAAAAAAAAAACAGGTTAGATGATATTTTTTTTATTTAACGTCCCAAATGATTTTTAAAAATAAATAAATAAATAAATAAATAAATAACACTGTAAAAGAGGAAAAAATATATATTTGAAAATCATGTTAAAAAATTCATTTAAAACTGAAAAAAAGGAAAAAAATAAATTAAGAAAAGAACAATTTAACACTGAAAAGGAGGAAAATAAATAAAATAAAAAATTTAATAGGAGGAAAATATAAAAGAGGGGAAAAATAAATTGTTTAAAATATTAAATTTAACACTGAAAAGGAGAAAAAAAAATTAACAGCGAAAAGGGGCAAAAATAAACAAATCAAACACTGAAAATAAAAAAAAGCTTTTTTTAAATACCAAAAAGGGAGAAAATAATAAAATAAATCATTTAACACTAAAAAAGAAAAAAAAAGTAACATTGAAAAGGATTAAAATATTGTGTAAAAATTGGGAAAATTTTAATATTAAATTTCTGTCAGTCAAAACCTCACCTCTGACCCTGAACAGCCATCTCCCTCTCTCTCTTTTTCTCTCTTTCTCTCTCTTTTTCTCTCTCTTTCTCTGTGCACGCCCCATCACTGAGAGCCATAAACACGAAATGGTGTCTGAAAACATAATGCTCTCTCACACACTAACACACTCCCAAATATTCCCCTTCACACACACACACACACACACACACACCACACACACGGCAGCAGGTCTGACTGCCGTGAGCCCAGGTGTGTAACTCCTTACCTGAGTCTCACTCCTGTCCTTTAATAAACACTTAATTACACACTCAACATCGCTGTCAGCTCAGGAGGCGAGTGAATCGCCAAGAGACAGCCTGAGGGACAAAAAAGAGCTCTGTGTGTGTGTGTGTGTGTGTGTGTGTGTGTGTCATAGTGAAGGTTTCAGAAAAAGAAAATGTGCGTGTGTGAGGCATCATGTCTTCACCGGAGGGAGTGTTCCAATAATCACACGTCAGTCAAAACCCCACCTCTGACCTTGAACATTCCACACACACACACACACACACACACACACACTCCGCGTCATGCCGTTATAGGAGTTACTGTTACCATCCCAATGCTGATTACTTTCCTGTAACAGCTTGTCCCAAAGAGTTTTACTCCTCTTACACCACAGCAATTTACCAACGATTACAATTTTTTATTTATTAAAAAAAAAAACCACTTTTTATCCATTTATAGTTACATTTAATGTTGTGGAACATCCAAGAAACAAGTAAGTTCTTGTTCTCAGTTACGTTATAGCAGCTGTAAACAGTCGTTCCCTCACCTCTTTATTTCTCTCTCTTGAAGTTAATAAGAAAAAAAAGACAAAATCTTGTCACGTTACAAAGAAACTGCAAAGAAACTCGTCTGACGCTGACACTGGAGACTCCTTCCGTAAACGTTAAATAAACATCTCCTTACAAAAAAAAAAAAAGATTAGTATAAGAATGAGCACATTAAACTTGTGATTTTTAAACTGTTTGATGCTGATGATGATGATGATGATGATGATTAGAACGATTATTAAAAATAATAAAGATTTTTAAGGACAACTTTTCCATAACATCTTTGACACTCAGTATTTAACACGTTGTCGTTATAAGCTGAAAGAGAGGCTTGTGTTTTGATTTTCTTTAATAAATTTACTGAATTAAAGGTGAGATTCCTCTCATATGTTTTTTTTTTTTTTTAAATTCCAACTCACGTACAAACATGACATGAATTCGATAGAGAAAAAGTTATCTCTTTTGCGCAGGGGTTTTCAGAAAATGCTCAAACCAGACACGCCAAAACAAAACAAAAAAGAAAAACAAGACAAAAATGGAACGTGAGCTGCAGAACGCCTGACATGATAGACGAGTGCGTGTGTAAGCGAGACTGCTCTATTTTTACCCTGCTGAACAGGAAGTGTATGGTTTTGATATTACCTCATAGCAGGAAACATGACAGATAAATGATGGACTGTGGAAGAGTCTCTGTTTGAACAGCTCTCTGGGAAAAGGAACGGCGTCCACACTGAAGGGGGGGGTGTGTGTGTGCGTGCGTGTGTGTGTGTATGTGTGTGTGTGTGTGTGTGTGGAAAGGGGGAGAATCACAGAGGTCTGAAAACCCTGGCGCTGGTTCATATGAGTTTGTGCTTCGTTTCCTAGCGTTTCCAAGCAAACAGAGAGCGAGATGAATCAGGACAGAGATAGACTGAGATCCTCCCTGAGTTCTTCTCCTTTATGGGGCAGATGGACGCTGAGAGATTTATACGCATGGCCGAGATTTATAAGCTGTGCTGCTGAGAGCCGCGAGGGAGAGACGGGGGACGTGCTGAGGACGTGTGAGACAGAGAGAGAGAGAGAGAGAGAGAGATGGAGGGCGAACAACATGAGCCAGGAAGGTTTTTCCTCCAGCTGAAGCACAGACGTCTTCCTGCGAGCGAACCAGCGAATCCGACACATGCTTTTCCCATCAGAGGGCCGGAAAAAATTGTGGGAGTGAAAGAGATGGAGGGAAAAAGAAAAAGAGAGCGAGACAGATGAGGCCAAAAGGCTGGACACGGATCAAACACGGGATCTGAATTTAATATCTCCGAGTGTGCTGTTTGTGTTTGGCCTTTCCGGATGAGACGTAGTAAATTTACAATAGAGGATAAATCCATAAAAAAAAATTCCCTTTTACGAGACAATAATTCCGGATGTTTCTCTCCACAAATGCAGACACGGGCCTTGGAAGAGAAAAGCCTAGATTTATTTATAGCACAGAGTGCCCTAAAGCCTAAAGCCTAACGCTTTTGTCGTATTCCTTCACATAAACACGAACAACGTCAGTTAAGATCTTACTTAAGAAAGAGAGAAAAAAAATCTGATATGGCGTCCAACAAGGCTCCGTTTTAGGACCTGTATTGTTTTCCATTTTTTCTGCTTTCCACAAAATGGCAGACTAAACTAAAGTTACTGAAGGAAATGCACTAAACACAGTGCATTATGGGTATTCTGTGGTCATTAGGATACATTCACTACGTCCCAATTTGCCTACTTATACAACGTACTAAAAGTATGTACTTATTTTGTGAAGAAAAAGTACATACTTTTGAGTGTGTAGCAAAAAAGTACGCAAGTACTGGGACACGCTAACATGTCACGTAACATGTCACGTAACGGAAGAATACGTTGTTGCCTAGATACGCACCCCGTCATCGTAAAGCTTTCAGCTTTTCTTCCTTCATTATTGCTTATATAATTTATACGATAAAATTCAATTTACCATTCCCTTGATTTATTTTCCCACGTTTCATTTACACCTCTCTAAAAAGGAAAAGGGAGTCGCAAAATGGCGGCGCGCCGTTTTATTAGTCGCTCGGTCTCTTCGTCTGACCCTACAAGATAAACGTGGTACTCTTTTTACACAACATCCAACCATTAATGTTACGTGACAATAAAAAACTTCGGTTAGCGCTTAACATTTAAGCATTCTTACGCTTAAATACTGAAAACGTATCACCGATGTTACACTCGTCCGCCATGTTTATAGGTTGAATTCGGAGAAGCAAACCGTCACAAAACTCCTCCTCCTTCGCGCAAGGAGTTGTGGGTAATATTAGCTGAAAAAGTGGCCACGCATAAACACTTCGAAAATTTACCGTAAATAGTAGACCATCCAGGTACCTTTGGGATCATTTCAACAAACTACGATTTGGGACACACTAATTCTAATCTCGGATACTATTTAGGACGGATAGACGGATTGGGACTAGCCCTATCCATCACGGTGCATTATGGGATTTGAAGAGTGCACTGGATTATTCTTCACTATGCTTCAGGATACAACTACAAAACGGACGACTCGAAAATAAAAATAGCGCACTATATAGTGAACATTTCATAGTACAGCTATCAGAGCCAATAAAAACAAACAAACAAACAAACAAAAAAACAAACAAAAAACCCTTCAACTCCATAAACTATCATTTGTTTGTCGATGCGAGTTTCAGTCACAGTCGATTGAGGAATTTAATAGCATCACTGCTTTTTTTTTTTCGCCACAAGCTACCAAAGCTAACCTTCCCAAAGCATTATACATTATACAAAGCATTAACAACATTATATCCTGAAGTGTTTTATTCCCCTTATACCACAGACATTTGCCAACAATTACAATTTTTATGTATTAAGGAAAGACAGATTGTGCTTTTTGTGTGTTTATAGTTACATTTAATATAGAGAAAAGTCCGTGAAAGTCCGTGAAACAGGTTAGTTCCTGTTCTCACTTACGTTATAGCAGCTATAAACAATCGTTCCCTCACCAACCTCTGTTTATTTCTCTCTCTTGAAGTTAATAAGCCAAAAATTAACTTCGCAAAGTGTAAACTCCTCTGTCCTGAAGATGTCGGAAAACTTAAAGTTCCAGCTTTACCTCTGACTGTTACAAAGCGCTGACACTGGAGACTCCTTCCTTATAAACCTGTGATTTGAAGCTGCACTACTGTAAGCTGCTGTTAAAGAAAATTAATCAACACCTTCTGACCAATCAGATTCCAGAATTTAAACAAAAACGTTTTTTTTGTTTGGTTTTTACAGTTTTGGTCATCAATGCAGCAAATGTAAGAAAAGTTACTGTTTGAACAAATTGGAAATCCCGTTTTTTTTTTTGTTGTTGTTGTTTTTTTTTGGAGTGGTCATGGCTAGGTCAGCAGACAGAGAAATAAAAGCGTCTCTGAAACGTTGGGCGGTTCAGAGAACTCTGTGATGTATCCGCCCTGTCGAATTCACGTCCAGAAGATAAGACACGCACAGTCAACAGTCCACATCTGATTCATTCTCCGCACTGCGCTCTGATAAGACGCGTACAGTCGGGTCCCTCAGCAGCCGCTGATTAGATAGAGGGATATAAAAACTCAAAAACTGGAAAATGCAGAGGAGGTGCGTGCCGAGTCGAGGCGTGAAAGAAAGCACAAACACGCTTGAACCCTGAGTACACACAGAGCTGAGGTCGTGCACACACTGAGCCGTCACCGGCCCAGGCGCAGGAAGTGGAGGAGACAAAGGCAAAGAAAGTAACCTTTCTTCTGTCATGCTTTCGCGTGGAAAAAAGAAGGAGAGCAGGTTCAGGCAGTGCCACGTCTCGGAGAAGAGCAAGTCTTTAAATTATCTCAGGATTTATATTCACTGCTGTGTGTTTATTCATTAGTAATATCGCAATATCACTGGAGATACATACATAGACATATATATATATATATATATATATATATATATATATATATATATATATATATATATATATATACACACACACACACACACTAGCCAGACTACAGCTAAGAATAGAAGCACATACGTAGAATAAATGTTATACTTTTTAATAATAATAATAATAATAATAATAATAATAATAATATATTATATCCCAGCTTCACTGAATTCTTGATTCTGATTGGCCGGAATTTTCTAACAGTAGTGCAGCTTCTATAGTCATTTCTATAGTAACGACTCCTTCACAAACAGATCGTAAACGCGTGTAATGGTTCACATGGTGACGTTTTCTTAACTTAATTGATGGAAGGAGTCTCCAGTGTCAGCGCTTTCTAAAAGTAAAGCTGTGACTTTATGTTGTTTTTTTTTTTCGAAAGCTTCAGGACAGAGCAGCTTACGCTTCTTCGCGGTTGCTTGGTAACATGACAAGCTGCGTTTTTTTTTACTTCAAAAGAGAGAAATAAAAGAGAGGGTGATGAGAGAACGACTGTTTATAGCTGATAAATAGATAAAAAATATGACACGTGATTCATTAATACAACATTAAAAACATTTTAATTGTTGGTAAATTGCTGCAGTGTACGAAGAATAACAAACGTTTTCCGATGTGCTGTTATAGGAAAACAATCCACTTAGGAGACGTAACGATGACTCCGCTTCATTACACGACAACATCGTTGATTATTTTACTATGACTGCATGCCACGGAGTGTTTTATTCCTTACAGAATCGTTCCAACTCATTT
>CM040455.1:2454218-2464923 GCA_022758105.1 Pangasianodon gigas | reverse complement strand
AGGCTCATTTAAAAAAAAAAAAAAAAAAAAAAAGCTCCTCCTGACATGCCTGAGGTCACATATTAGCAGCACAGGCTCGGTGCCATGCAGCTGCCCTGGCACACGCCACACACACACACACACACACACACACACACACACACACAGAGCATGTCAATCCACCCACCCACAGCGGGCTGCGAAAGTGGCAAGCCTGAACGCAGCCCAGCTTGCACAACTACACCAATGTATTCAGTCTCACACACACACACACACACTTACACACACACTGTCTCACACACACACACACACACACACTTACACACTCCCCTGCGGTCTGAAACAGGAGCAGCTCTTTACCTGCCTGGCTGCGAGTAAGGGCAAATCGCTCTTAACACCAGACTGAGCCGCAGGGGATGGATTTTTCTCTTTGTTAAGGGAAGTACCCCCCCCCCACCCTCCTTTTACCCCCCTCCCGCAACCTCCTCTTTAAACACTCAGCCAGGTGAGTACGAGGTCATCCACTCAGCTCCATGCACCTGTGACGGGATTGGCCCCGGTGTGCGCCGCTGTGCGCCGGGTTCGACACCGCTGGCCCTGCCTCGGGCCGTCTGCTCCATAAATCTCTCGCTCTGTGACTCATCGGCGTTTGTAGCCCACTTCCACGGGGCGAAATACCACGGAGCGGGGGGGATGAAAGCGCATGTTCCAACAGCTCAGAGGTGATTCACTGCCCCTCTCTTCAACCCCACTGGCTCGAGAGCAATTTTATTACTACGTTTTTTTTTTTTCAACATCGGCTTGTTGTGTTAACATGCCAACCCAGAACTTCTCTGATAAACTACGGCGTAAGATTTATTAGCTTTGGCTTCTGTGTGCGTGCAAAAAAAAATGACGTCTTTACAAGTGAAAAGAGCTCGAATATAAACAAACTGATCTATTATTTCCTATTATAAGATTACACTAAAAATTAAATACAGGATTAATTAACTCTATTTCTAGACATTTGTTACTAGTTTCAAGCTTGGAATAGTCTTGTTCTATTGGCAGCTCATTTTTCTGATCTTTTATTTACTTCTAGAAAGAAACAAAATCATCTGATAATAGAATAAGAAAATGGAAAGTCTGAAATGTGTAAAAGCGTCTAAAAACAGGCTTCAAATTGAGGTATAACGATCTCATAAGAAACATGAGATCAATTTCCCCATATTCAAGATATTTTCACTTGCTAAGGTATCGTTCTTTTTTTTTTTTTTTTTTTTTTGCAGTAAAAACAAATCACTTGTGTCCCTCGTAGAAACCGTGAAATGCTTCTACGCTTCTTTCGCCGTTGATCTGCTCGAAATTTCATGGCAAAAAGTGTTTTAATTATGTTTTTTTATGTTAATTGTTTCTAATTATCATTACAACTAAAATCATTTGAAAATTGTTAGATTTTTACTTTGTTACCTCTGATTTTTTTTTCATTCAAGAGTTTCTGTCTTTTTTTTTTTGACCATTTATGGCTGAAATGTTTTGGTGGCATCCCTAATAAATAAATATATATAACTGATGTTTACTATATGCTTGTTTAATGTTAGCTCAGTCGATCACACATTGTTGAATCTTATGTCAAAAAAAAAAAACCCTCAAAACATTTTGGACAGAAATCGAAGACGGCGCGTCAGAGCGTCTCTCAAGCAGGAAAAATCCAGTCGAAAAGATTACGAATTTGAGTTAGGGGAAGGGGGCGGGGCTTCCAGGGTGTCCGTTATGCTGCGTTCAATGTACCTCGGAAGCTGGAACTGCGTCACTTTCAACCTCGAGCTACAAAGGTGGAGAAAAAGCATTGACGCCTCCGTGTTCGTCTTTTGTTAGCAACAAGCTAGCCTGTCTGTATGTTGATTGATCTAAAGTAAATGCATGTATATACAGTGTAACTGATTTAAAGGTAAGAAGTGCTGCTGTGTTTTCTGCTCATGCTGTGAGCAGCCATGTTGATTTGATGTCACTTGCTGAACTCGGGGATGAGGAGACCATCCCAAGTCGAGGGGGCATTTTCTTTGGATTTCTGTTTTAGTCTGAGGTTGAAAATTTATGAGTTTATGAATTATGAGTTTTAGTCAAGAGCTCAAAACACCTGTCAATCATTCCACATTTATATATCACCTGGTTCCTCTGCCGTAGTGGCTAATTTGGTGTATTTTTCAGCGCTAACTCATAGCAGCGTGCTCTGGTGTTAAAATACGGAGCTCCTACGCAAAACGCATGAAGGCTGACAGCTCTAGCTCTGATAAGAAATGGTAGCTAGTCTACTGATATAATTTATACGCATTAACATGTTACAGCTGTTGATGTATTTCGAAACTATATCAAAACCAATGAAAAGAAACGCATGATTAGTCAAAAACCTGCGCCGTTGGATTCAGTCCATACACACACAAAAAATATCCTGAATCCTATGTACATCCTGTTTATTACACTGAAAGCATTTTAAAATAAACTAAATGTCTTTAAATAACCTCAGATGACAGGATGTGTGATATTAATGACTGGTTATGTATTTACACTTTCAAATAAAGGCGTGGACCTTTGGAATTTGTTGCTTGTGTCGTAACAAATTTGCATAAAAATCTCAGTGTAAGTCTTGCTAGTGTGAATGTGGGTTAATAACAGCGTCAAAAAGCCAAAATCTACACCAGAGTAACTCTGAATTTAAACCAATCCTTTAAACCTTCCTGATTATTTTCCTCATTTTAGTCCTCCAAGAGTCCTTCGTTCAGCCAATTTTTACGGGCTCACATCAAAACATCAAGACCCGGGCTTCAGCTCTGACTACTGGAGCAAGACTGTGAGTACGCCGACGCTGCTGAATAATAAGGCAGACTTTTAAAACTCTCGAAAAAAAGTCCTGCGCATGGGAGAAGCTTGTCTTAATGACATGAAGGACGCTCAAGTCTGGAAACATGTACAGACTCCGTGCCAAGTTTCTTCCGCTTCTAAATCGCTCGACTCTGTTTGCTTGAAGTTCACCGAAGGATAAAGAATGTTAACCTGAGGCTTTCGTTCATAAAGACGTGCATGCCCTGGACCAAAGCGTCTGCTAAATGTCAATGATTTCCTAATCAAATATCCTCATGTGATTAAACAAATAAGGAATAAAACATACCGTAAGTGTGCTGTTACAGGAAAACAATCAACAGCAGGGTGGGGTTTCTGTTACCATCAGGAAGTTGATTAGTTTCCTGTAACTAATTTCCTATAACTAATATCCAAGCAAGCGTTTTATTCCTCTTATACCACAGCAATTTGCCAGCAATGACAATTTCTCATTTATTAAAGAACGACAGTTTTTTTAATCCGTTTATAGCTACATTTAATGTTCTTAAAAGTCAGCAAAACAAGTTACTTTTGTTGTGTGAGAATGTCCTAACAGCTATAAACAAACAGTCGTTCCTTCACTTTTTTTCTCCCTGAGTTAAAGACAAAAAGAAACCAGAAAGCGTAAACTCCTTTCTCCTGAAGATGTCTGAAAACGTCTTACTGACGCTTCCGAAAACGTTCAATAAACGTCTCCTTGTCAAAAAACGTCGCCATGTCTACAATTAGAGATGTTGATATGGTGTTACTATGGAAACGATAACGCATTGCACAACTGTCAAATGCTGTTTTAGAAAACTAATCAACTGTTCAGAAAGATCTCAGCACTCGAAAGCTCATTATCGTAGGAGAAGAAAAGTCTACTCGATGTTTCGGCGAGGACTCATTCGCACACCGGAAGTGACTCATTAATTCGTTTATTCAGTCGTTAATTAATTGTTGATTTTTTTTTTTTTAAATTTGAGAGTTTAATATTCAGTAAACCTTAACTTTTTTTTGTTTTTGTTTTTACGTTGCCTCTCCTTCGGCAGATCAGCTGAAATATCTACTGAATAATATCTGATTCATTCATTCATTCATTAAATGACTCACTGATTCACTTATTAATCTCACATTAAGGCTACGTTCACATGACCAGGGTGAAATCTGATTTTCTGTCATATTGCGACATATTTTCAGGATTGCATGGACACAAAAATCCGATGTTTTGGAATCAGACTTGAGCTTCTAGATCGGATATATAACCGATAAAACGAATGAGAATGAACAGATCGGAATTTATGCAGCTTTTTCCCCAAATACATATCACCATCATCATCATCATCCAGTGTCGGCAAAACAACAACAGCAACAGCAGTGACTATATTCAGTGGAAAGATGGAAAATTGGTGATTTACTTTATATTTCCAGAATCAGTTCAAACTAATTTAGAAAGAAACTGACCAAAACTGCCCAAGAAACCAACGTACACATGCAGGGCGTTTCAGGAGACACGTGTGTTCACGTTAAAGACAGATACGAGTCAGGTGCAGTTCCGATCCAATCAGAATTGTTCAACAAACCTGGTAATGTGACGTGAGTGTGTACTTCATGTATCCTAAATCTGATCATTTTACAAACCAGATTATCGGTCGCTCCTTATTCGAGTTCTGTAACATCCCTACACCTTCTCTTTGAGGTTATCATCCCCCGTTCAGGAAGCTGTCAGATCCGAGCAAGCTGCAGTGCACAAACCTCTTCAATCCCACGTCAACATCACCACAGCAGCAGAGCAGCACGTGCAGGACAGGCAGCAAGGCCGGGCAGGCCCAGGAATTCCTCCTGACTTTCTGATGAGCTCAGTGGAGGAAATGCGGCATGTCTCTCTAAAATAAGCGCCGAAGCCCTCGGGATGCGAGACATGTCACAGTGTCAGGCTTCATCGTGATGTGTTAGGAGTGACGGAGGTGCTAAAAGTTTCCTAAACTTGCATTTAACATTTTAAATAAAGCAAACGGTAACGTTACCAAACGGCAACGATACTAATAATCCTAATCCTATTATAATCCTAATAATCCTTCCTTATATTCACATATTACATGAGAGATTACAGTGAAATTATATCGGTTTATCATTTAGAGTATTTTATTTTATTTTATTTATTTATTATTTTTTTTTTTTTTACAACAATACATCAAACCAGTACGCTGACCCAAATAATAGCTAGAACCTGTTATGTTTGTGCACAAGTTTTTACACCACACTGCTGTTGAATTCTGGGCTCTGATTGGTCAGAAGGTGTTGATTAATTTTCTAGAACAGCAGCTCTGACACTAGCACTGGTTTATATTAATGCGCTCGCTCTGATACGTCACAGTTTCTATAGCAACAGCTCATTCACGGGGACTTGTATGGCCGAGGCTCCACATTATTAAAAAAAAAAAAAAAAAAAAAAAAAGCATAATCGTTGACATGGTGACGTTTTCTGTAAGGAGAGGTTTATTTAACGTTTACGGAAGGAGTCTCCAGTGTCAGTGCTCTGTAACAGTCAGAGGAGTAACATGACAAGCTGCGTCTTTGTGTCTTATTAACAGCATGAGAAAGTCAGGAACAATTCCATAACAATAAATGTAACTATAAACGGAAAAAAAGTACAACAATGCACGTTTTTAGAATTGGTAAATTCCTGTAGTGTAAGTGGAATAAAACACTTCCGGCTATGCTGCTGTAGGAAAATGAGCAACTTTAAGATGCTAACTGTAACTCCCCGCTTCATCACACCACCCCAGCGTTGATTATTTTCCCACAACTGCATGTAGACGTAGTGTTTTATTCCTTACACTCCACACACCTACTGAAGAACACACGCTGTCACTACTAAACCCAGCCTATAGGTCCAGGACCATCAGTCATCGGATCACTGGTCCGCAGCACACCCTCTTCTGTAAACACACACTAAAGAGAACGGCTGTGTGTGTGTGTGTGTGTGGGTGTGTATCGTGTGTAATCAACCACACACAAGCGCAAGCATGCCTGAGCATGTTTCTTTAAGCTCAATGACCACCGCAGTTTGTCTTCTGGTCAGCGTCATGCCTTGAAGATCAGGATCCAGCATCCTGTGTGTGTGTGTGTGTGTGTGTGTGTGTGTGTGTTGTGAGTTCAGATGAGAAGTTTAGAGGTGAGCTGTCAGCACACGCTTGTTTGCGCATGCAAATCTCTTCCGTTAGGATCCTCTTACTCACAGCTCACAGCTAACCACGAGCTAACCACAAGCTAACCTGCGGCCATGTTTCTGCACGATTAGCTACAAGCAGAATAAAATTTTAAATAAAAAAAAAAAAAAGTGTAAATTTGCCTATTAATAGATTTATCATTCATTCATTAATATTTATAAATTGTTACAGTAATGTCTTTGCACTTACTTGTGTAAGGAATACACCACTCCGTGTCACGCTGTTATAGGAAACTAATCAACAACGTGCTGGAGTTGATGATTTTTCCTAAAACTGCACGTCCTGAAATGTTTTATTCCTCTTACACTGCAGCAACTTGCTAACAAAGTTCAGTTTTAAATTTTATTAAAACACAACATATACTTTTTTTATCCGTTTACAGCTACATTTAATGTCTCGCTTACATTACGGCACTTTACAGCCTCTCGTATTTTCCTCTGTTGTAGTTAACGAGATTAAAAAAAACACACACACACACACACACACACACACACACACAGCTTGGGATGTTACAGAGAAACCGCAAAGAAGCGTAAACTCTGTTACTATAGAAACGATAACGATAACGATAATGACACTTCGTCGCACTTTATGACTCTCAGCTGTAAACACACCGATTATCTATTAGCTCACTTTCTGTTAGACAAAATGACACTCACATGGTCAGTTATGTGTGTGTGTACATGTGTGTGTGTGTGTGTGTGTGTGTGTGTGTGTGTGTGTGTGTGGGCTCAAGCCTGGGCATGTTAGCTTTCACATCCATAAATTCCTTTCCTAATCATTACTGTGACCAAAGCTGTGAACTCTCTCGCTCTACTCTCGCTGTTAATCCCGATTAAGCCGTGTTTATTTTTAATTTATTTTAAAAACGAGAAGATGAAACAGGAAGACTCGAAGCCAAAGACGAGTCAGACCTTATGAAGAATGAACTCAATGATGATGCTTCCTGTTGCATCTGTGCTGCAAATTAATTCCATTGATTTCATTAAACTCACACGTGTTTGAGTTTATTCGACAAGAATAAATCAGTCTGATAAAAGCTGAGATCTTTTCGAGAGTGTAACGTGATTATTGTGTAATCCGGAGAATAATCTGAGAGCGTCAGGATGAGGAGTGACTGATTTGCGGAATGTCATTGCCCTCTAGTGGTTTTCAATACGTGACGCTCCGTCAGTCACAAACCTCCTGATCCTGTAGCTTAGTAGACTTTTTTTTAAAACCTGGATGCACCAGTAGATCTCTTTAATCTCTTGATTTAATCTTTAATCTCAGGATTCTGGTTTCTGATGGAGAGATTACAATTTGACAAAGGAAACCATTTACTTGTGTGTGTGTGTTTGTGTGTGTGTGTGTATATATATATATATATATATATATATAGTGCTGGAAATGCATGTGCATGAATGTGTATGAATGAGTGTGTACTTATCCATGCTTATAGACGTAACTTGTTTCGCAATTCTACGAAAAGTAACTAAAAACAGATAAAAAGTAAGATGAATTAAACATGACATTTTAAGAAAAAAAAAAACGTGTCGTTACGACACGTTTTTTTTTCTTAAAATGTCATGTTTTATTCATCTTACACCACAGCAATTAATTAATTTCTTCTTATTATTTATTAATTACTATTTATTTATTTATTTATTTATTTAAGTTATTAGTTCCTGCTCCCGCTTACATTATGGCAGATATAAAAAGTCGCTCCATCACCAGCCTCTGTTCTCTCTCTCTTTTATGTCAATAATACGTCAATAACTTAAAAAAAAAAAAAAAAAAAAAAAAAAAAAAAAAAAAAAAAAAAAAAAAAAAAAAAAAAAAAAAAAAACGCAACTTGTCATGTTTCCGAGAAACTTTACTCCTCTGACGTTCTTGCTGAACTACACGCATCATCATCTTTTCTTGAACTGCCCACGTTATGAAACCGATTAAGGAGAGAAAAATTATTGCGTAACTAGCATTTATTTCCGTTTGTGACAGCTAAAACTAATGCGCTATCTGGCGATTAACCCATTTTCTTTGAGTCTGAAGCATCTTTGGTGTAGCTAGCTAGCCAAAACGCACAACTTAGCTACAACGTAGCTAGCTAGCCAAAACGCACAACTTTTTGGATAACTCTTGCTAACTCTTACGGTTACCACAAGGTTGATTATTTTCCTATAAGAGTACATCCTGAAGTGTTTTATTCCTGTTATACCGCAGCAATTTGCCATCACGGGTCTAATTTTAAAAATCTTTAATTATTAAAATTGCCAAAAAAAAAAAACAATGTATATACCGTGTTTTGCGTATACACACAGTGCATATAAAAAAATCTAATGTAGACTAGAGAAAGAGAGAGAGAGAGAGAGAGAGAGAGAGAGTGTGTGTGTGTGTGTGTGTGTGTGTGTGTGTGCACATGCTTGTGTGTGTGTGTTGCACTTACTGAGGTCTTCGGCCAGCTGAACTCTCCTTCCCGTAATCAGCTGCACTTTCTTCTCGCTGTCCTCCCCGAAATCCTCCAGCACCTCCTTCACGTTCTTCTCCAAGCGCCGCACTGCGAGAACGACAAAACCACATCACCTCTCTCGACATTCACGACCAAACCTCACGCACGCACTACACACACACACCCGAGCGCCCGGGCGTCGCTTCTGCCGTTCGTCATCACGCACCTTCGGTATTGGTGAGCTGCTGGCGGAGAGTGTTGGCTGTGATGCCCAGCATCCGCTGAATTCTCCAGAACAAGACCACGTCGTTGCACTCGAGCTGGAACACGCACAGAAGAAATCTCAGTGCTGGAACCCTAAACGCTTAGAACCCTAAACGCTTAGAACCCTAACTTGATATGAACATACACATCCTCTGATTCACACTTTATCATGTTTTGACAAAGTATTTTTTTTAAACACTGGACCAATGAAAGAGAAGTGATTTTAGATATTTTTTTAAAAACATCCAGAAAAATGTCTATTTTCCCCCCGTAAATGTTGCGATGACGTTCTGACACTAATCACGTAAACACACTCGCTTATAGAGAGACACAAAAACACACACACACACACAAAACGAGAAGTGCTGTCAGGTCTAAAGAGTGTGCTTTGAACACTTCTGTATTTTCAAAACTGGATTATTGGCTGGTAGTTTATTACACAGCAGAGGTGCATGGAGGCTTATAAAGTGTAAATTCTTCTGTTTCTGATGATTTGTGTCGTGTTTCTGAGAGATAAACGGTTCCTGTATTACGAAACCAAGAAAAAATGTATAAAACTGCATGCAAACTGTGTTCACAAGGTTGTAAGGGTTAAAACTAGGGCTGCATTGATACTGATACTGACACTGATACTGGTACTGGTACTGGTACTCTGCTCATTTCCTCGTAAAGTCTAGGTGGGCTAGTCTAGGACGCTGATGAACAGATGACATGAAACGACGGAGATCTGGACGTATCTTTCACGATTAATAATGCCAATCAAATCAAATCTGATTGCGCGACTGCGCTCTGCGAAAATATCAACAGCATTCGTTTTCCTACAATACAAGCGATAAATCTTATACAACTTAAACATAAAACTCAGCACGAGGAGTTCATCGCTAGGTGAGAAAAGATGTCTAAACACGACGCTACGTGAGTGACAATAACAGCTCTTCGCCAGTACGTTGTTCTTGACGATCAGCCGCTTTCGGTCATCGGAATGCGATGAAAACGAAAACGGATTTTGCTTAGAGCTGTAGAGAGACGCTTTTCCGAAGCCAAACAAACCTGCTCTTCTCCATCCGAGCTAACTAACATAGCTAGCTAATGCGCGTCATTTAAAACCTTATGAGGAACGATCCGATAAATCAACGTGTGCGCTTTTTTTTTTTTTATGGTCGCTATTTAAACCGGGGAAATGTAAACAGAGCTGAATAACACGTTCCCTGACGTCACTGATTAATATTAGCATAAGTAGGTTACTCGTTTTGGGATAACTGAGTACCAAAAAACACTCTGAAGTAATATGTTGAATTAAAGTCGGTTTCATGAAACAGGTGCCTCAATTTAAAATAGTTTTTGTAAAGGAAGCAGACGCGGTGCATCTTTAATCCGTACCTCAGAATCTACAAAGTGCCTCTGGTAGTAGTGAAACCCTCGTCGACAGAGGTTACAGTGGAACAAGGCCTTCTGAAGGAAGTGACGTCGGTACAGCTGGTGCCACGTGTCCTTAATCTAAAGCAAATAAATCCATTCAGCCCACAGACAGATGTTTCATTCAGTATGCAGTATTTCTAACAGGGGTGTTTAGGACGTCACTGACCAGCACCGGGTCCACCTCTACTCCCCGGGCCTCCAGGTTCTTGCGCACGGTGGTGACTTCGTCGTTGGCCAGGTACGCCGTGTGGTCCTCGTGCAGCTTCAGCAGACGCTCCAGCTCGTTTTTGGTTTCGTTACGGACGTGCTGGGAGAAAGGTATCAGCATGTTTCACTATCTGTGTCTGTTTAGTGCTCAAAATATTCGTATCGGTTTTCATATCTGGACTGAGAAACGAAAATGGGCGTGGTCTGTACTGTACTTTCTTTCTTACCTGTTCCGGTGTGCGATTCTTCCAGTTTAGCCATCTCTGCTTCCAGTCGGGTCCCACCATGTCGGCTATCACTGACTCAGCTGAGAGGCAAAGCAAAAAAAAAAAAAAAA
>CM040455.1:2431799-2450829 GCA_022758105.1 Pangasianodon gigas | reverse complement strand
TGATCAAACATAAACAATTTCTGATTTTAGGACTTTTTTTTTTTTTTGGCTGTTTGTTTTGTTGTTGTTGTTGTTGTTTTGCTTATTTTAACAAACGTTAACCTTTTCTAACAATTCCTGGTGCATTTTTTTTGTTTCTTTTTGCTTTTTTTTTTGTTATGCTGTTATGTTATCAAACGTTAACAATTTCCAACAATGCTTCAAGCTTCAAATATTTGTTCTTGTTTTTTCTAAAATCGCAAATTTTCTATTTTTTTTTCTTTTTATATTGTATGAAAAGCACTTAACACCAGATATTTTGAACTTACATTCTAACATTACTCATAACATTATCAAGCTAACCTTAGATAAGGAAGTTAATATTAGCCTTAAGTGAGATTTGCTAGCATGCCTGACTTTTGTCGCAGGTTTGCATTTTTACAAAAGCGTCTATGTAGCTAGTGGTAGCTTTTAATTCAAAAGTGGTAGCTTTATTTTCAAAATAACAATTATCTCTTGGGGTTGTGCAGCTACACGCTACAGGTTTATATCTGTAGCTATAGATTTTATCTTTATTGTTTATTTAAATAAGGAAAGATTTCTGACTTACGTAGAGAATACGTAAGTCAATTGCGTGTAAATATACTGAGTGTGACGTTACCTCCAGCGCTTTGTGGGGCAGCTGTTTGTCCGTCCACTGCTTCAGTTTGATATCTACAGTGGTGTTGAAGGTGCCCGAGTCCATGGTCTGAGCGGCGGGAAGGTAGATGTTCTCAATGACGTGAGTGGAGACTCGTTCCCACAGCTTCTTCTGCAGTATGGACTCCCTGGATGGAGTGAAAGATCAGCCCAGACGTCAATCATTCAGCAACTCAGTAACACGAGCTGGTCTCCAGACAAACTGGAATACATTTTTACGTGTGTGTGTGTGTGTGGGGCTCATTTATCATCAAGGACAGCTCATATTTCACCGTTTCCTGTTTGCTTTGTTCGACTATGGCATGTCGATGCGCGCGACTCCGATACGCAGAGGAAAGCAGCCTGCGGCTATTCATCATAGCATCGATCTGAGAGGATGATGAAGCTCAGAGGAGACGCTACACACATCTGATCTATTCCGTTTAGCCGTTCCTCAGGGCTTTGGATTCAGGAGCTACACGTCCGCGCTTCGGGCTCAACGAATCCCGAGGTAGAAGCACAGACGGCTGCCTCTTTTCTCACGGAACAGAAAGTTCTGTCAGAACTCGCTGGATTTTAATAGCCGAGATATTTGATCATACATGTGGCTTTAATATGGGTGTGTGCGTGTGTGTGTGTGTGTGTGTGTGTGAGTGGCTGTAAAAGGGATTAGCAGCAGGGTTGCCAGATCTGCAAGCTAACTAAATCAGCTTTTTAAAAAAAAAAAAAAAAAATGCAATAAGCAATAACACACAAGCGAAGTTACTGTTACACACACCCTGAAGTTGATTATTTTCCTAAAACACCACGGCCCTAAGTGTGTTATTCCACTTACACCATTGAGACTTGCCAGCAGTTACAACGTTTAATTTATAAAACAATGACACGTCGCAATTTTTACCCATTTATAGTTACTTTTAACGTTGCGGAATGGCCACGAAACAAGTTTCTGTTCGTGTCAACGCATCACTCACGTTATAGCAGCTATAAACAGTCGTTCCCTCACCAGCCAAAAAAAAAAAAAAAAACACAGCTTGTCATGTTACCAAGCAACCACAAAGAATATCATTTCCATAAACGTTAAATAAACGTCTCAATGATTGGAACGTTTTTGTCTTTGGCTTCGATTACATGAAGCGTTCGCTATACGATTCCCTGTGAATGAGTCGTTACTATAGAAACGGATTAGAAATGAGTGTGTTTCTAATCAATATGTTGCGGAAATAGCGCAAGCGTAGAGGATTGTGGGTAATTCGCCAGCTCAAGCTGCTCCATCTGATAGGAAAACGGGATTCAAACAGCAGAAAGCTGTCAGTGTTGGAGCTCTGGTGACCCAAAAAATAAATAAATAAATAAATAAAAATAATAAAAAAAGCAGCTCCAGATTTCTGGGGGAAAAATGAGATAAAAACGAGATAAAAACGAGATAAAAAGACACTCACCAGTGTTTTGGAGTGACTTGACTCAAGCTGATCACCTCATCCAGGATCTCGTTCTTGGCTTTTTCATACAGCTCGTTCTGTGGAATGAAGAAAAATAAAGATCTGATTTTCATCAACTTGTACAAAATAAATCAGCTCCTCTGTGTGTGTGTGTGTGTGTGTGTGTGTGCGTGTGTGTGTGTCGCTGACTCTCTCACCCTGTCCAGCTCTCGTAACCGGGGGTAATTATTTTTCCACTCGGTCTCCAGGTTAAAGCGAGATGCTGTTGGATGAGGAAAGCAGAGTTCACTGTTAATATCTATTAATAAATATAAATAATAAATAAATATAAATAAATATAATTAATAAATTCATTATTATCATTCAAATTCAGGAAAATAATCAGTGACAGCATGGTGTGATGAGGTGGATATACTGTAACCACCCTGACATTGATTAGTTTCCTATAATTAGTACATCCTGGAGTGTTTTATTCCTCTTACACCACAGCAGTTTTAACGATTACAATCCGTAATTTATTAAAAATCATTGCGTTTTTTTTAATCTGTTTATAGTTACAGTACATGTTGTTGTAGAACGCCTGTTAGTTAGCTAGTTCCTGTTCTCGCTTACGTTATAGCAGCTATAAACATTTTTTTTCTCTTTTGACGTTAGCAAGACAAAAAAACTCAGAAAACTTAATGTTACAGTTGTTACGAAGTCCTAAAACTGGAGACTCCTTCCACAAATCTTTATATATATAAACGCCTCCTTACAGAAAACGCCACAGAAGTTTATCTGGAGCGTCCACTGTACACGGTTTGACGTTTTTTGGTCAAAATTTCGGCACTGAATTTTTAAACTTTCTCAGAATTCTTATGATCTGAATATTTCTTGCATGAGCTGTTACTATAGAAACGATTACGTGTTAGAACGAGCCCGTTAATATAAACCTGCGATGTGCAGCTGCGCTACTGTCAGAGCTGCTGTCATAGAAAACTAATCAACACCAGATTTGAGAATTCGAAATTATTCCATCGTAGTGCTCTTACTGTGTGTTATTTTTCAAGGAAAATCTGATAAAAACCCAGAAGGTGTGATGAAGTCGTGTCATTACTGTAATAATATCCTTCTGCTAAGTCGTTAACTCGGATTACAGTCTTGGGTTATTTGCTGTTGAAATAAAATAAACGCTAGAAGAAAGTAGGTCTAAAACTTCTTTAGGAAGGACAGGGGGTTTATTTTTAGGTCTTTCCCCTCCTCTGCACGGCTCGTGTCCCTGAGGGGCTGCAGATGCAGCACTCTGGCCGTGATCAATGCCCCTGCAGTTGGACGTGCTCTATATCAGCGTCCCGTCTCGGCCCTGTGGGACCGCCGGCCCTGGGACACACAGGCTAAGCTGTCTGGCCTGCACAATGGAGCTGACGCTAATTGCTCTGGTTATCGGGCCGGCCTCCAGCACGGCGGCTCCCATCGATCGGCCACACAAAGGCTCGGGAGCGTCCCGCCATCAGGTAATAAATCTAGCAGCACGCCATTAATAGGAGAAGCCGGCTAATTGGTGTGGAGGATTTTCTGAAACGTCCTGGATTGAGACAGCACAGCAAAGTGGACACGGTCCTGCTATCGGGACCCTAATGACAAAAAAACCTTTTATAATTATAGTACAATTAATCCATCTGCATTCTGATTGGTCAGAAGGTGTGGATTCGTTTTCTATATCGTTTCAGTTTCTTTACAGATGCCTTTAATCATTAATATGATGACGTTTTCTGTCACGTTTATTTAACGGAAGGAGTCTCCAGTGTCAGTGCTTTGTAACATTCCTGCAAAGTAAAGCTGCACCTGTACGTTTTCAGACATCTTCAGGATGGTTTTTTGTTTTTTTAATGATTTATAGCTGCTATAACGTAAGTGAAAACTTGCTTCTTAGACATTTCACAACATTAAATGTAACTCTAAACGGATAAAGTATGACGTTTCGTTCTTAAATTGCTGCGTTATAAAAGGAATGAACCACTTTGGGATGTGCTTTTATAGGAAAATAATCAACGTCTGAGGGGTAATTGTGATCCCGCTTCATCACAACACCCTGTTGTTGATTATTTTCCTAAATCGGAACGACACTGAGTGTTTTATTCCTTACTTAATAAATGTTATCGAATCACAAATCATCATATGTGTGTGTTATATTTGATTACACAGTAATATTTAATGAAATGTCACTAGAATGAAACTCTTAGACACTAAAACATCTTAACAGAAGAGAAGTTTATTATTTATTTCTCCAGTTTATACTGCATCTGCTATTGTGCCTTGCTTTATTTTCCATCGATAAGTTTTAAGCTATAATTTGCATCAATAAATGTCTCTTAATGCACGTGTTACATATACATGTTTATACATCCAAGTGGCACAAAGTCAATAAAAAGATAATTCAAATGTAAATTTCATGAGAAATAAGCAGCCAAAATGTCGGAATAGGTCTAGACCTGAGCGGCTTCTGTGCTAACTCAGGAAATGCGTTATGAAGTCGGAATTTGATCGAGTTCTCCAAATGAAGCTCATGAAGCTTAGTCAAAAGTTATAATTATTGTTATGATAAGTTATTTATTATTGAGTTCTTACATTTATTAGCCTGTTTGACATGTCACATGTATTAAATGAGTATAATCCAAACGTCAGTACCAGGTAGACTTAATAAAATGTTGATTTAACAGCAAGTTAACATTATTTAATACAATTTAATAAAAACAAAATGTCTCCCGTCTGAGGAACGTTCAGGAATGTAAAGCTCAAAGGCGCCAATAAATATCCACGACATTACTGTATATGTGTTTAATATCTGAAATGTTGCATTATGTTGGTGAAATAAATCTTTACTCAGACAGTCTGCAGATTTTTAGTGACAGTTAAAGCCTCGCTGGCTACGAATCGTTTGAGAACGTGTGTGATATGAAACTTAAAGCAGCAGTGTGTTGTTTTTACCTTTAAACGCGTCCGCTTGCTGCTCCACAGACTCTCGCACCATTTTCCAGAAGCAGTCAGACACGGCCAGGCTCAGGTTCTTCGTCGTCACCTGGTGGGCCTTCAGCATCCCCTCTCTGCACAGCGCCATGTTTCATTAGCATTCAGAGAGAAACGGATTCACCACAATGCTATAATACAGCAACGTTCTATAGTTATATAATAAAACATAATAGCGCAATATAACAGGGCTTAATTCACACTCAGTGTTTTTTTTTTTTTCTTCAAAACAGAAACGTTCCAGAGAGCCTTTTGCACAAAATAAAAACAAAAAAAAACACACGGTAACCATAACAACTCATTTACCAATCCTCTTTAGTATCAGGTAACTAACTAGACATGTAGAAATTGTAAAGTTGTAAAAGTGTACAGTTGTAAATTTTTTAGAAAAGCACAAAATAATGACGAGCGCTTTTTTTCTTTTACATCCCATCCATCCAATCAGGGGTCAAGCTGGCAGACGAACGAGAAAAACAAACATGGAGGACGATGTGACGATTAAAAAAAAAAAAAAGAAAGGAAGCGCCTTGGACATTAGTGTGTCTTGTTTGTTTCATCTGCATTACTAATAACAACAACAATAATAATAATAATAATAACAATAATAATAAATCTAATCTAGAGAGTACAACTAGCTAGAGTGTAGCTAGAGCTGGCAAGAGCGTTGTCATGGTTACAGTGTGCACTTTGCGTGAGAGACAGTCCTGTTGTAAATAATAATAATAATAATAATAATAATAATAATAATAATAAGTGTAACATTTTTAACTTTTTTAAGACTCAAAGGTCAAAATAGGGAGCAAGTCTACTTCACTCATCTTTGTTTCCAAAAAATATAACCGTTTTTTTTTTTTCGTTATTCAGCTGCATAAAGTTTTGGCACCCCCAGTCGGTAATACATTCGAGGCGCTGAGTAACTTTCGTGAAATACATCTGAGTGTCATCGGCATAGCTGTGGAAAGATCTTCCTTGATCTTGTAGGATTTGGAGAAGCAGGAGAAGCATTCAGTACGTCCCTGGGGAACTATCATCCTGTTACTCCAAATATGTCCTGTCCTGATACTTTTGATCCTTTTCCATCATTTTGTTTAATAGACAGAAGCCCTTTGGATTAGTGGAGACTGGATTAGTTTTCCATGGAGACGTGGGATAGTGTCATTATTACCTGAGCATCTCTGGGATTTTAGATTAAGTGAGAGCATCATGATATGGTTCTGCTTCTCTGCTACCGGTACTGCGGCATTACATTACATCATCATCGAAAGAAACATGGATAGAGAGATGTACCGGGACGTATTAGAGGAGAATTTAATCTCATCAGCCAAGAAACTGAATCTGAAAAGAAGATGGACGCTTGAACAAGACAACAACCCCGAACATTCAGCCGAAACAGCTCGAGATGGCCTTGCATGGCCGAGCCAGTCTCCTGAATCCTGAATCTCACTGACAAGTTACCTTTTGCGGAGAGGAACGGGCCAGAACCTGAACCACAATGCTAATGCATAAAGCTAATTACTTCTCGAAGCTGTACCTACCAACAAAGTACAACAAATCTTGGTCATTTGTGGTATACAAATTCTTTTTTCCCCTATCAATTTCATTTTTTTTAAACATATCTTTGTTTATGCTTATGAATACATACTATCGTGTTCATATTTAATAAGTACAAAGGCAAAAAACGTTATGTGTTACGTTAAGTTTGAAGTGAATATATGCATATAGTATAAATATATTAAATAACAAAAACAAAAGGGTGTGAATACTTATTCCCCCTCAGTGAACTCTATATCGTCTAATTGATGTGTTGGTGAAAATTGCATTATATCCTGCGTTAATAGAGGTTTTGCGCTTTTTCTTCGGTATAAAGACGCTCCGAGAAGCGCTCATCTCTCGTAGAAAACAAAAAGCTCGGGTTTTAAACACAAAACAATAAAATATAGACATTTTAAAATAACGTGTCGGAGACATTTTAGCTTTAAGATATCGAGCACAGGTAGAGCATAGATACTTGCTATAGTCATGTGACCTACTTGTGTGTGTACGTGTGTGTAGTACACGTGGAATTTTCAGCGTGATGACATGAAGACACGCCCACTTCGATTATAATTACTACCAGACTGGATGTCTGGAGAACTAAATCCCCTCTGAACAGAAAACACAACTCACCTTAACAATCTGGAGTTCCTAAAGAAGTCCTCTTCGTAGTCTTTAATAGAGTCGATGCTTTCACTGCTGCTGCCTAGCAACGCAAAAACAAAAAAAACCCGATAGATATTTCACTTATATCTTTTTTTTTTTAATAGGAACACCTAGAAATGTTCACGTACCTTTTCCAGTCACTACAGCGAAGTAGCCCAGAGCTTTCATAGGAAACAGCTTGCCTTCAATGATCTGCTGGATCTACACAATCAGGAGAATAAAAACATTGAATAAACAATTGTTTTTCTTTTAATTATTACGGATACACTCGACGACTAACGCCTCTCCTTTGACACACAAGTCTGAAGGCGATGAAAGGTCGCCACCTGGTGGACACAAAGTGAATGCCATGTCTAAAAATGGAGTAAAGTCAGGAAAGTCTGTCGAACTCGATAAATATATTTACAACCAAACTCTATCAATTCAAACTACATAATTCTGATCGCAAAATTGATATTTTATCAATTATATTATGTTCGGTCATTCATGTTTCTACACCAAACTTAATAAACAGAATGCTAAAAGAGTCATAGTACTCTTAATTCAATCTTAACTTTAAATTTCTTTATAATGCATAATAAAAATATTTTAAAAATCAGATTTAGCCTCAGATTCTTTACATTAAATATTCTAATATGTCATCACATTGATGTTCACAGGGACGTCTACAACCGACGTTCCACATAAACATAGTAAATTACGTTAAAAAAAACGTAAGGAGATGTTTATTTAACGTTTATGGAAGGAGTCTCCAGTGTCAGAGCTTTGTAACGGTCAGAGGTAAAGCTGTAACTTTAGGTTTTCCGACATTTTCAGAACAGAGGAGTTTACGCTTCTTTGCGGTTTCTTGATTACATGACAACTGTGGGTTTTTTTCATCGTATTAACTTCAAGAAAGAGATAAAAAAAAAAGAAAAGGCTGGTGAGGGAACGACTGTTTAAAGACCAGGAACTAACTTGTTTCATGGACGTTCCGTAACATTTAACTATAAACGGACAGAAAGTTTGACGTGTTGTACTTTAATAAATAATCATTGTAATCCTTAGCTAATTTCTGTAGCGTAAGATGAACAGACGAACACTTTGTTCGTCCCGATTGCTGTCAAATCGACGCTTTATTTCAAAGAAATTGTGCTGAAAAACGATTTGTGGTTTAAATACGTTTTGTGCAGTCCTGAGTAAACGTCTGATTTGTATTTCTGTAGCTAGCTGTGTAGTTTTCTGGTGCTAACAGTGAAACCGTGGCAACCCGAGAGACGAAACGTCGTAGCTGAGGACTTACTCGGCTCGGGCTCGCAAGGTTCTTCTCGGCCAGGTCCACTTTGGTCAAGACAAAAATGGTCCTCTTGCCCTGAGGGTCCATCTGACTGACCAGATCAGTGACTATACTGCGCTCTGCATCTACTGATCCATCTGTGAGAGAGAGAGAGAGAGAGAGAGAGAGAGAGAGTGAGAGAGAGAGGAGCATTAATGAGGAATAACACACACAGGTCATTAGGAATGTCACTGGAGTGTGTGGAAGCTCACCTTGAATACACAGGATGATGGCGTTTGGGTTCTGCATGTACGCTTTACTGATACTGAAGATGGTCTCCTTGGTGTCTGCAGCCATTCCAGTGGTCACCGTCTGTAACACACACACACACACACACAACATTGAACACAGCGTTTGGAACATGTGACCTTGTACAGTGGTTCTCAACAGGTTCTATATCGGTATGTGACCTACATATGACCTTATGACCGTATGACCTTCTACATTAGTTCACAATATGAATAAAAGTCACTGGAAATAATCGAAAGTGTAAACAAGCACTTTAAAAATATAAGATTAAATCTTCACCTGCTAAAACTCTTGTAATTTTGAGTAAAAATGGCAATAATTTGGTTAATATCTTAAAGAGGCCAGAATCGGGTATTAAAGTAAATTTTGAAAAAAGCTATAAAATGTAACAACAAAAATAAATAAATAAATAAATTCACTGGGTGATAAAATTCACAAACTGCTCATAACCTCTGAAGCAAATCTTGATTCTTTTTTCTTGATTTTTTTTTTTTATTGTGTTCTTGATTAAACCCACTTGTCATTTTCCACGCAGGAAGTCAGCCATTTTGAGTTTCTGAGCTTCTCCTACAGATTTTGATCAATCACCGTTTGGAATTTGAATATTATATCATATTATTGTGAGACCAACCCAAACGAAACTTGTTCCTCAGATTTTTTTTTTTGCTATGTGGGACGTTTCGTCCATAACACACAAATGAATTTGTCTACAAATTCACCAAACAAGCAGTGAAGCCATTTCTCAGCAAACTGTTTCCATACTGACACCAAACCTAAAGATATTAATAAAGATATTTAGCAATCTGGCCTGATGTTAAAAAACATGCTTCGAGTTCATTTGCAGATTGGGAGGGCTACTGAAAACAGGAAGTGAGGCAATATCTCAGCAACAGCATAATATTTTTCTTCAAATTTAGCATATCTCCTGATTTTCCTAATGGTTTCTGGTCTTCCTGTAAAAGTGCTTGGCCCCCTTAATTGCTGCTTGCATCTATTATTATTACTTGATTAGGACTGATGAGTATAATTTTTTTTATTAATGCAAGAAAATAACTGCTGTGTGTGATTTTTTTTTCTAATGACTGACATTAGATTTGGATGGAGAAGTAGTAGAGGAACACACGCACACGACCCTTGACCCATGACCCACTCCATGCCGCTCACACCACACTCCAGGGTCTGGATCCTCCAGTTCAGAACTTGTTATGGGTATTTCTATAGATTTATAGAGGTAAAGCTTACACTGATCACTCCTGGTAAGTCCACTAGAACCATCCTTTGGATCCCCGGGCCTTTCACACTTAATGAGATCGTCTGCAGGAAAAATGAGAAGAAAAAAAAAAATCATGGTTACAATATGATACATTCAAATTTAATCCCATATGTGGCTAAGTGTGTGTGTGTGTGTGTGTGTGTGTGTGAGAGAGAGAGATAGAGAGAGAATGTAAGAATCTCCTCGCCTCAGGACTGACTGTCTGGCCGTCCTTCACACTCTTCCTCATCCTCAGCTCAATCTCACGCCTCAGTGCTGCCAGCTAAAGAACAACAACATTAGTCTCGCAATCCATTAAATCCACTAAACTGTAATAATAATAATAATAATAATAATAATAATCCTACATCATCCTCTTTTCCCAGGTCGAACTCACGGCTGCTGTCTTTGAACATGGCCACATGATGAGGGCCTTCACTCAGCGTCACCTACAGAACATAAATAAATAAATAAATAAATAAATACACATTTATACTCGTGTAGAACACACTGAACACAACGTGACTACACGTAACAACAGCGTGCAACATTCGCAAAAATGTTTTGCATCAACACCAATCTCACAAAGTTTAATGTATATTCTTTCAACAATAAACTAATTAATAGACAGACAGACAGATAGATAGATAGATAGATAGATAGATAGACAGAAGAGTTATCAACTCAGCCGTTGAAACTGTCTCTTACTTAAAATGCCCTGTATCACATGACTAAAACTCTACATCTGATTGGTTGATGAGATTTTGACTGCATCCGAAAAAAATTCAGAAATCGAGACACGTAACATAAGTAATATTTTTAACGTTTTAACATTTCCTGACCTGGGAAAAAAAAACACAAAAAAAAAACAAAAAAACACAACATCATTTCAAAGCCAGCTTTTATAGAAAAACTGTAATTCGTCATCCTCCAGTGACATGGATCTAAAACTAGCTCCGCCCCCAGTGGGAACATCTCTGCTCGACCCCGCCCCTTCTCCTTACAAGTACACGTGTTGCTCACCTTGACGGGAGACCTGGTCATCATCTCTCCCGAGCCTCGAGGGAAGATCCGGGCCTGAGCGATCATCTCCAACACGCTGGTCTTTCCTGCGCTCTGGTCGCCTACAACCACCACCTGAACACCACAGTTTAGGACACGCCCACTTTAGAATAAACACTGAGGTACTCTCAGCTCTGTTTAAGTGTATTATTTATTTATTTATTATTCGCTATTTGCACACAATAGGTGTGTTTATGGTGTGTTTATGGTGAGCACTGACCCTTGGCAGGTGATCCTGAGTGTTGTAGTTGGAATCATAATCTGAAAGGATGTCCAGGACTTCAGAGTACATGTCAATCAACGACTTCTGCACAGAGGAAAAAAAAAAAAAAGAAAACAAAAAGAGACTCATCATCATGGATTATCAGTAAGTGAGCTTTTACATACACAGTGTGTTTGAACAGAACCGAGTGAACTCTAGTTAGAAAGTGATTCGACTCTGAATCGACTCGGCCCCGGGAAGTGAATCGAACATGCTCCGTTACAGTGTTTGTTTGTTTAGTTTGTTTTTTTTTTCGTAGATGTGAGCTGCTAAACTGAGCCAAAGGACAGAGCTGTAGCACTACAGAAACGCTATCTGTTCTGGAGAGTTGTCCCGATGAAAAAAAAAAGAGCAAATAAACTATGTTTTAAACTCTATATTTATATAATTATATTGTCATTATATAGTTAGCACCGCCCCCAAATTCTCTATGCACGAGTGATTTTAGTGATTTCTACACTCAATTGGTAAAGATACAAGGCAAAAATGTGGGTAATAAAACATGCCGATTTAAAAAAAATAATAATTTCAACATTTACACTCTCTGGCCACTTTATTAGGAACACCTATACAGCTATCTTTATCCAAAATTCCTCCTCTAGGCTTCACTGAATTACCTAATTCAACTGCGTACGTTGTTTTCACGTGAATGACTTGCGTGACATTAACGCAATTTGTTTGCGTACATCCAACATGATTTGATCGTGTATTTTGAATAAAATTGAACCTGGGTCGCTGGGGGAGTGAGAGAGCGACGTTCACCGCTGCACTATTCCACCGATTATTTTAATACTATAGTTATTTCTTCCTGTCAGCGCTAACATCCTCGCTAGCTTTTATGACATCATTGGATCACGTTAATACTACGTGAACTAATTAAACACGCTCGCTGTACATAATTCAAACTACTAACTAGAAACTTGTTTAAATTAAAGCAATGAAACCACGTTTTGATGGGAAATATCTTACGTAAAATTTATGTAATATATTCTCTTAAATCTGACCAACCACGCATTTCTTTTTTTCAGTGTAGCTAGAGTATTCACGCGTGCGCTTTTCAACAACAGGACTCAGTCCCAAAAATATCTGGTGGAAAAATAGACTCCGAGAGATTAGACAGGATGAGATCTGACCTTGACTTTCCTCTGATGAATGCCTTTGTCATCTTTCTGCAGCACCACTTTCCTCAGCTCTTTATTCTCCTTCTCCAGGCGCTCCAACATCCGCTGATACTTCAGCTAAAGAACGAAAGGACCGGTGTTAGGGCTGGGTTCGTTTATTCGTTTATTATGTAGGAGTTAGTGTCTCTAAGCTTTGTCTTTACTTCCCTAGTCCCTATATAAGTGCACCAAATAGGCAAGGATGGTTAATAATGGTTTATCCACCCTATCTAGTGCACAGTGTTATTTGGGATTTACCGAAACACACCTGTGTGCGAAGGAGCTCCTCTTGCAGCTGGTCGACTTTCTCTTTATCTGAAGACTACAAACAGACAAAAGAACACAGTTACACACCAACTCATTTCCTCACACAGGCTCTTGCTATCGTCTGTTCATCCCTGTAACGATCCTCATGCAGCGATCATCGGTCTGAATCAGCACCCGAGTGGAGTAAAGCCCAGTTAATGCAAAGACGGAATGCAGATGGAAAATTCATTTCAGTGATCATTTTTCAGTCTGGAGGAATCATGAAACCAAATGACGATGTTAGGAAAAAAAAAAAAAGGAAAAGAGAAGAAGCCCTGTAAAGAAGGTTTAATTATCGATAATAAACTCACACCTTTAATGCATTTCTGACGTACACACAGAAATTACAGAAGAGTAAAGGATGGATATTATTATTATTATTATTATTATCCATGTAATACACCCCCACACACACGCACACACACTTGTACACATGTGAGACGCAGGTGGTAAGAGATATTGTGTTTTACATGTACTGAATATCACAAATTGTATTAAATATCATTGCAGGCTGATTACTAAAAGCAGCAGGAAACACACTACTGCATGCAGTTAATGCCGTGTTAGGACCATGCTAGCTTTGAGTCTCACTGATTAAATGAAATAAATAAAGAAAAAAAGTAAGAGTGACTGAAATAACACTCGAGCGGAGACACTTCCTGACTCTCCTGATGCGAATAATATGACAGAAAGCCGTCAAAGCGACTCCAGGGACACTTTTAGCCCTTATCTGGGGCCTAATGTGCTGTTTTCTAGCACGAAAAACAGTCGGCTCCGTCCAACGACTGTATACGACTGAGTGCAAAAGTTTTCACCCCCCTATGGATTTTAGTTGTGAAAATGTTGCTTTATTTTCAATTTATCTACCAAAAATATCTGGAATCCAAATGGTTAAAAGTGTGTTGTATCCTGTAACACAACAACGATCCATGGTGTAAAGCAAAATCATCAGAAAAGTACGAAGTACACCCAGACTATTAATAACTTAAATACTATTTGATAATATTTATATCACATTTAAAAAAGGAGGTTGAAATTTTTGAACCTATTTTTCGTTATTAATATCTTTACACTATTCGACCGTTTGTGTTACTTTATTTCGTCAAAGCTCTGTACTAAGGGCGCACAAACTTTTGCACTCCATTAAAAATGCTGCTGATATGGAACCAGCCATAGCTCAGGACTTGATCAGATGTTATAACCTGTTTTTTCAGGAATTAACCAGATGTTATAAGCACGTAATAAGCGGTTTACTAACTAAAGGCCAATGATTAATTAATGAATAATAACCGTGTCTTTAATATATATTCTATATCACAGATTAACATTTTATTAATTAATAATATAAATAACAATTTTTTAAAAAAACTGGAAAAATGTGAATATTTGGAAGGGAGTGGGTCTCTAGGGCTATTAATTAATTAATTTAATTACACAGACAAACAAACAAATAAATAAAATTAAAAAGAAAATATGAAAGTTAAAAAAACAAACAAATAAATAGAATAAACAAATAATTAAATACGTAAGTAAATAAGTAAATAAATAAATAAATAAGCAAGAAAATTATTAAATACGTAAGAAAATAAGTAAATAAATAAATAGGAAAGTAAATAATTAAATACCTAAGTAAATAAGTAAATAAATAAATAGGAAAGTAAATAAGTAAATATATAAGTTACGAAGTAAAACTAAATAAATAAGCAAGCAAGTTAAAAATAAAAAATAAATAAATAAATAGGAAAGTAAATAAATAAATATACTAAGTAAAAATGTGAGCAAGTAAATAAATAAATAAGCAAGCAAATTAAATAAATAAATAAATAAAATATGTAAGTTAAAAAAACAAATAAATAGAATAAACAAATAATTAAATACATAAGTAAATAAGTAAGTAAATAAATAAGCAAGAAAATTATTAAATACCTAAGTAAATAAGTAAATAAATAAATAGGAAAGTAAATAAATAAATATACTAAGTAAAAATGTAAGCAAGTAAATAAATAAATAAGCAAGCAAATTAAATAAATAAATAAATAAATAAATAAACAAATACCCCCCTCCCAACCATTTTTTTCCAATTTTTTTTTCTAAATTGCTCAAGCAACTTTTTTCAAACTAGGCATTACTTGAATATAAATAATCTGTCATCCAACCTTAAATAAAAGTAATAAAACCCTTCAAGGAATTATTAATAATACTGATATAAAGTGCTGATGAAGAGCTTATTAATAAAGGAGGAGCTCACATCACAGACTAAAGACGTAGCAGGGACACGTCTGGTCTGAGACACTATTATAAATCAACGTTCTCGCGCCAGTCAGTAATTCTCCCGGGATTTAGCTTTTATCTAAGATTTGAGATTTTAATATAAATATAAATGAATAATGGTGTAAATAATGACTTAAGAAAAATAAGCAATAAGAGCGCAGGGAATTTATTCAGCTGATGAACAAATTCCCTGGGTTGTGTTTTTTTTTTTATATAATACGACTGGCTTGAGAACGGCTGCAGTGGACGTGCTGGGAGATGGACCTTCACCTTGTGGGGGAATTTCGGGGCCTGGCTGGGGGGCGGAGTCTGAGCACGGCCTGGGCGGGGCTCGTTACTGGCCGCCGCCCGCCGAACTTCTTCCTCGTGCTGCTGGATCTGCTGCTGAATGAGAATGAGTTCTCCGAGCAGCCCCTGCTGAGGGACGGCACAGTGAGAGAGAGGCGGAGTCAGCTGTCAATCAACCTGATCACATGACGCTGGAGGAGGAGGAGGAGTTTACAGGAGGTAAAGAGACAGCGGCGAAAAAAAAAAAAGAAAATCCGCACGCTGAGAACTCCTAAAACTTAATAAATTATCAGTAGTGATGATGTATTTAAAAATAAATAAATAAATAAATAAATAAAAGTGCAACTCAAGCTATTTTTTTCCAAATAAATAAAGCAAGTATTGATGAAAAAAAAAATTTAATAATTATTTTAATAATAAATTAAGTTTAATTAAAAATTTAACCATAATACTATAAATATTTTAATGTTAATTTTTATTTAATGTTTTAAATATTTTTAAGTAATGCCTGCATGTATTAATGTTAAAAAGGATTACAGCTATTTTTAATTAATCCTTTTAAATAAAAAAATAAAACTATGCTAAAACACAATAAATGAGTTAAATTTTTTAAATGAATTAATTTTAAATTAGTTTTAAACAAACTTATTTTTAATTCACTCTTAAATTAATTAATGCTTTTTAATAACAAATAAAGCATCCAAAAAATCATGTTAACCAACTTCTTTCTTTCATCCAGGAGTTAAATTCAATTTTTTTGTATTCTTTTTTTTTGTATTTCTTTTTATTGTAATCTGTAATTCATGCAAATACACACATCTTTAAAAACCTTTTGTTTTTAATTTTGTTTTTTTTTAAAGCATCTCTGTGCTAGTGGAAACACTTTGGTCCTGATATCAGCTTAAAAAAAATCAATGAATCAGCTACTGTTCGGTTCACACTGCAGCTCGAATAAATGCGTCTAATCTACTCGTTTGCTTTTGTTTTCGCTAAAAGGCGACAGAAAGGAGAATTTCTGATAAGCAGTGAGACAGCTGAAGCATGTTAAAGCTTTTATACGAAGCGAATGATTATAAATGATGAAGCTTTATGAAGCTTGCTGAAGCCGAGCTCTCAGAAATCCCGTGTTATTACAGAATACACACTTATCACTGACACACACACACACACACATACATACACACTGAGGTTCATTTACTCTAGAACACACTGCCAGTCTAAAGTTTTTCAGCTCCTGGAGTTTCTCATACGTTATCGTTTCCATAGTAACGGCTCATACAAAGGTACAGCGGAAACTCCACATAATCGGATTTCATAACGCGAGTAATCGTTGATATGGTGAATTTTCTGTAAAGAGATGCTTATGTAACATTTGAGGAAGGAGTCTCCAGTGTCAGAGGTAAAGCTGTATCTTTAAGCTTTCTGACATCTTCAGGACAGATGTCCTTTTTTTTGTCTTAAGATATGCAATCGCTCGCAGACGAGGTCCCGCTTTCTAACAAAAATAAACTCGAGAGCTGTCAATCATGTGACTGTCACTAATTTGTATGGAAACAAGAAAAAAAAAAGAAATAAGAGGGGGAAATATTATTTGGGGAGACGCAGGCAGTGTATAATGATACATATATTTAATATTTTATACATTTTTGCTGTTCCTAACAACCATTTGGGTTTGACATAGCGAATAAGTTCATGTAAACGCATTATTATTGTGCTTACGTTTTGGCCTCGGTCTCTCACACAAATGAACGGATGATAACTGGATTCAGGGATCTGCTGCGCGGGACAGCAGATGAATTTGATTTCCTCTCCGACTCTCACTGGCTGTTTCTCATCGTTGTACTTGTAACTAGTCACAGAGGGGTTCAGACTACATGATTATCGAACACGCTTGAAATTATTGGAGGCTCAGCGATCAGTCGCAGACTGAGAATATTAAGACGCCGAACCGTTCACACGACGAGTACATGCGGAGAGTCGTCACCGAGCTGGATGGAGTAGCTGCCGAGCAACAATACGGACTATCAGGGGTAAAATCATGTAGTGTACACTAAGCTTAAGAGTGAAGCAGACTATTTCTCTAATAAAAAAATATTCTTTGCTACATTTTAAAATTTTAGAGGTCATAATATCAAGGGTTCAATAACTTTTGAGTGGCAGTGTGTATATTACTTTGCGTTTCCTGTTTTAATCAATATTGCTTTACAAATCCTCGCTGAATGAAAAAGACAAACAGGAAATGACATGACACGAAGCAGACGCAGCACGGAGGCTCACGAGGACGTGGAGCTGAAAAATGATCAGAAATGCATTCAAAGGCACAAAAGTAATCAGTAATTCTGCATTAGTATTACAGAACGGTGTAAAACCTCACACAGGAAGTGCCTCGGGGAAATCAAGAGCTTCGGGAGTCGTACTAAACATGTAAGTTCAATATACATCACATCATGTAGCTTTGGAATAAACAGAGAGAAGTGGCAATGGGGTAAATCCATAGCTTTATGCTGCGTTCGTGATGCTTTGTAAGCAGTAATGTTCAAGCTGACGTGTAATAACGTCATTTCTCACCTCAGGGAAAAAAAACATGGACGCCTCGTCGAAAGCGTGTCTTCTGTTTTCTCAGTCAGAGCACGTGAAGCTCATAAAAAGCTACTTTAAGTGCACTTTTACAGTTACGGGCCTGGGTGGCTACTGGTTCTGTTATTATTGTGACCTTCAAATATTCATGCAGCATTTTGGACTGAAATTGCAGCACAGCAACAACAGCGGACGATAGCAAGTAGCTTAGCAACAAGCTAGCCAGCTAACGTTGATGATTATCTTCTCAAAACAATGATTAGTATGGTCAGTGTTATAGATTTAACCGAGTACTGTGTCTGTATATGAAATGATCTAAAGCTTATACTGCTATAAACTCATTTAAATGTATAGAAGCGGTACTTTACACTTCACAGTGTGAGCGGCCATGTTGATTTGACGTCACTCCATAAACAGGGAAGGAACCGGGAGTTGAGAAGACTATGCCAAGTTGACGAGTTGAAATTTCAAGCTGAAGTGGTGTTTTAGTCTTTTAACCTTCACCTCGAACGCAGCACAAGGTCCCGTATGCCTTAAAACGCTGCTAGCTAGAGAAATGTTGTTCAAGATTTTTTTTTTAACGTGTATTAGTTTATCTCAATGCACAGAAATGCTGGCACGAGTTATAAACGTCAATATGTTATCAATTTCATTTAATCACTTTGTCCTCCATTTTGTTTTTTCCACACTCGCGTCCCAACTCACGACCTGATTGGCCCGGAGTAGAGACGGCACTGATCCAATACCCAGGATCGTTATCGGGCTGATAGCAGCACAAAAAAAAAATAATAAAGAAAAAAACGATCGGATATCGGACAAAAAGGAAAGAATTTGATCAGAAATTGAAAACAAGCCTTGGAATTTGGAAAAGTTTTTTTTTTTTTTTAAACTGGAAATGTCTACATATAAAAAAGAGCCTGGATTGTATATATATATATATATATATATATATATATATATATATATATATATATATATATATAT
>CM040455.1:2422059-2431699 GCA_022758105.1 Pangasianodon gigas | reverse complement strand
ATATCAGATTGGGATCGGTACTGTCTGATACTTTTGGTATCAGTATCGGAAAAGGAAAAACGCTTGACGTCACTCGGCGCTTTTCTGAAACGTTGAACTTTTTTCAACTTTGGAAGTGTGTGAAAAAAATCCAAAGGTGTCTTATAAAGTGTTTCAGCCAGCATCCTTTCTGTAGGTTTACATGTAAAACGAGAGCTGATGATGCGAAAGGTTTTTTTTTCTCCCGTCCACCAAACTGAGGTGAAAATAAAAACTGATTTTCGCAAAGCTTTGTTACTCGATATGCAGGTTTAAACACACTCTATTTGGTTCAGATATTATATCATGGTGGAAAGCTGGCGTCTGCTAAACTAAACTACACACGTTCTGGTGTTCGGTAGGAACTATTTTTATTAGCCGAAGCTTTTTAATCGCGATGAAGCGCGAGCATTTTTCAGGCATTCGATACCAAATCGACGTTGCCAGTAGTGAAGAAGCAGAGGAAATGCAGATGGACTTGCCTTCTTAAACTTGTCACTGCTTTCGGCGCCAGCTCCCGTCGGCTGGATGTCGGGTGCGTTCAGGTTTGGCTCACCTGGCGTTTCTGAGAAAACACACATCACCCAGCAAATGTGACAACTACTCACTATTCACCAACACACACACTGAACATGTAGCTGAACTAGCAACCAGAGTGAAGTCACTTCCTGTTTTTAATCCCTCATCACCACGTTCAAAATGGACTCGAAGGTTTAGAGCAGGGCGCTTCAACTTTTTACAGTCAGGGACTTCTTTTAATTTAAAAAAGAAATATTTATCTGACCCACTTATTATAGATTTATTGTAGAAACAAACCAGTAAGAGAATGAATTACGTCATTTAAACGTGTACAATAATATTTTGTCTATTTATCGGAACTAGAAAATTTAATTTCTTAAATATCCAACCCATTTTTTATTAATAATTAAATATTTCCCAGTTGATATTATTTCGAGGCGTAGAGGTGAGTGATGTGATTAAAAAAATATCATGATCACAATTTTCATTTCGACGAGCTACAGTAATGCTGCATTTAAAAAACTGCTATGAATAATAATAATAATAATAATAATAATAATAATAATAATACATTTAGTTATTAATAACAAACAAATGTATAATTTTTTTTGTATTTAAAAATATTTTTTTTACAATTTTAAAGATTAATTGCAAAATTTTAACATTACATCAGCTGCTTCCAGTTAGTTTGTAACTATTAAAAATAATAATAATAATAATAATAATAATAATAATAATTTGAAAAAATGGTGAAGTATCCATCAATTACACTCAATTCACTGAGTTGCTCATTTTATCGGTTTGGAAATCCCTGCTGTTACACTTTTGAGCCGTTAGTCTTTCAAACAGAGACGAGAAATGTGAGTCAGACAGAGAAAAAGACACCAAAAAAAACGAAAACTAAGAAAGAATTTAGACGATAATCCTTTAGAGAAAAAGAGCAACTCGTGCAGTCTAGTGAGGACAAAAAAAAAAAAAAAAAAAAAAACAATTAACAAAAAGTCAAGTGATTTACACGAGATGAAAACTAAACGCATTTAAGGATTTCTGTTAGTCATTGAGTAATGAGTCATATTTACAGAGAACTCTTGCATCTTTAAAACATTTCATATTAAAGTTCACTTCGCAGTGACAGACTGAGAGTAATGTCTGCGGTCTACAGTTTGGCCATAAAGAGATAAATATCAGGAATAATAAGAGAATTTAAGCGCAGTTACACTACTTCATTCTAGATGTTATAGGGAAAATTAAAGAGCAGCTCCTTCGCTTCACTCTCTGATGGATACACTGACAGCAATTTTATAACATCTGGCTTCTATTTCATTTTTACTCATATAAGCATTAGGAAAGGAAAATTTGACTTTGTCAGACTTGATATAACTTTATTTGACTTGACTCTTTATTTAACTTTGATAACTTTATTTGTCTTGACTTTAACCTAACTTGACTTGACTGGATTTAACAGTATTATTTGACTTCACTTGACTTTTTATTTGACTAGACTTCTACTTTATTTGCTTTTATTCAACTTGACTTTATTAGATTTGACTTGACTTCATCAGACTTGAAAAGACCTGATGTGACTTGACTGTTTATTTAACTTTGACAATTTTATTTGACTTGACTTCCTTGGACTTTTATTTGACTTGATAATTATATTTGACTAGACTTCATTGAACTTGACTATGAGATTTGACTTTATTAGCTCTGACTTGACAATTTTATTTGTCTTATTTTTATTTGTTTTAGCTTTTTTTTTTATTTTATTTTATCTGTTGGGGGGGGGGGGGGGTTTGATTAAGTATTTGAATATCTTCACTGTATTTTTCTGCTTTTGGGTTTATGTAATTTGAAAATCAGTAAAAACATCTTATATAAAAATGTGTTAAAAGGCGTTCACATGACACTGAATGACCAAACATATTACTTGTGGATTCTGGAAAGGGAAAACAATGAAAATGAAACAAAGGGGATTAAAAAAAAAAGCATTAATGCAGTCAGAACTCACATCCAGACGTGCAACAAGTATTAAGACAAATTCGTTAGTTGCTTTTGTAGTTTTTCACTATTGGGGTAGAAAGAGGATTTAAAGATCTCTGCTGGTTTGCACCGGTCTCTCATTTAAAACTTACTATTTAACCTTCCACCACTACCTGACTCTAAAAACTATATACGTGTGTTTGTGTCAGTTAGCGATGTATAATGGTGCCTGATAGCTTGTCAATTTGCTTCTCTAGTAACAAAAATTTCCTTTTGTTTAAACCGTGACATGAGCAACTAAAAACTAATACAGTTTAAGATCATGTTACTTTTTTATATAAAAATTTGTCAGAATTACTCTTTAATATCTGTAACTCAGTTTATTTAGAAAAAAAAAAAAAAGTCAGACTATTTTGTGCTAAAAGATACAAGACATCATTGTCAGGAGTCCTTAGAGGCAACCAACCGAGTCCATTTAACATGGACGGGGCGTCGGGACAGCGAGTGTCGGGGGGGGAATAAGAGGATGGGGGGGGGCACTGTGTGCTGTTTACACACCTAACAACAGACGCAGATCAGAAGCTCCAATGACTGCACTATTCACACCTGTGAAAACGTGGAAGGAAGGAAAGGGGGGAACAAGAGGAACACAAGAAATGTGAAAAAAAACAAAAAAAAACGATGGTAGTAAAAGGACTGATTTACTGCGGACAAGCAGCGTGTCAGTGTCACTGTACGTCCAGAACATCAGTGGACGACATTATCATCATCATCATCATCATCATCATCAACATTCAGTACCAATAATGATCAGTATTACAGTACATCAATATACTGATATAGAAACTACAGAGTAATAGCACTGCTGAATTCTGGCATCTGATTGATCAGAAGGTGATTAATTCTCTATAACAGCAGCTCTAACAGTAGTGCAAATCACAGGGTTATATTAATGTGCTCGTTCGGATACCTTATCGTTTCTATAGTAACAGCTCATTCAAGAAACATTGATTTAATAAAATCATAAGAAATCTGAGAAAGTTTTAAAATTCAGACTTCTTCTGTACTGTAATATTGACCAAAAAATGATTGCCCCGCCCTCTTTACGTTTTTTTTCAAATCTCCAATCAGGAAATGCGTCATTACTGCCGCTTCTGTTACGATCACTTCACATCCGGAGAGAAATATAAATCCAGAAAGTTATAGGTAAATATTCGCTTACAATAAGAGATGATACTTATGAGAGATGAACTTAATAGGACTAGAACCAATACACCAGGATGCATTTCCTGACTGGAGGTTAAAATGTACACAACAAAATGTACACACTTACCCCAAATGCAATCCATCAGCCAGGACATGCCTCATGTTTACGAAAGTTCGCTACAAGGATAATGTTGCTAACAAGTAAAGGAAGCTTATAGCCACCAGATTAGCATTGTGTAAAGAAGAAAGTACGAAAGTACGAAAGTGTATTAATGGACTTAACTAACTAGCTAACTAGCTATACATTGTTACATTTCGTTATCACTTTTATAGCTCAGTCGATTTGGTTTCCGGGCCAAAACATGAGACTGGGGCTTCTACTTGCCAGGTTGGCTCTGCCTTCTTTAGGCCACGCCCCTCTACCGGTGCAGTGACGCTAAACTGCGTGCTCAAGAAGATAGAGATTCGGCTTAGAGATGCAACATTCGTTCATTTTCACCATATTAGCAAGTCCAGAGATACTGGACAAGTCCACAAAGCTGCTTCAAGAGTGTGTGTGTGTGTGTGTGTGTGTGTGTGTGATGATGCTAAAACGGAAGCTATCAGCTTTCACCAAACATGTCCCAGATAATGGATGCCATTTTAGATAAAAGTGCGCACATTTCATTCAGCTGCACTGTTATTATCACAGTGTGTGTGTGTGTGTGTGTGAGCATGTGTGTGAGACTCACCACTGGACAGCAGGCTCTTGAGGAAAGTGAAGTTCTCTCCAATCTTCTCGAAGTCCGGCAGCAGCTTAGCGATCTCCTCCATTTCAGGCAACGCGCTTGCTAGCTTCTCTTCAGTAAGGCGTAAACAACAAGGCGTGGGTGTTAACATTTACGTCGGTGAATTGGAGGCTAATTCATCTGAAAACACGTGAAAGTCGTTTCTCACACGTACCTAAATCGATATTTTCGCTGAGCTCCCACACGAAGTCAGGTACGATCCACGTGTACTCGCTCAGATCGGGAAGCATTTCCTTCCACTCGTCGTATGTCTGCCGGAAAACACGCAAGAGCAAGCATTTTGGATCAAGAATCAGGAAATCGTGTCCATGTTTTCATTTAGAGGTGAGTGCAAAAGTTTGCAGCCCCCCCATGGATTTTGCATTAGAAAAACGGACCTCTATTTTTAAATTAATCTACAAAATAAATTTAATGGAAATTATAACATGACAAATACGAAATCCTTCAACAAGACAAGAATCCAAGGAATCGATACTGAAAATGGTATCGGGTATTGGTGCGAGATGCCAGGAACCGCGCACACGCACAAAGATATCTGTCATATGTATGCAAAGTCATATGGAAGAGCACTTCACTTCAGCGAGCACTGAGCGAGTTCATTCTGTGCAATACACAACACTTTGCGATCATTTTTAATGCTCACGCTCTCTGATAATGCTCTGCGCTCTCAGGTCGGCTGTCCTTACACTCCCTGTTAAACATGTTATTTTTAAACAGCAACATAAACCTCAGTATGAGGAGGTAACTGCTAGCAGCATGACGTGATATTCCTGACTGATTAATACTAAGCAGCTTAATCATGTCAGTATCAGTATAAACAAGTACAAAAAAAACATGCAGTTGTACTTGGTCTGAAAAAAAAAAAAAAAAAAAACGTAATGGAGTGCCCTGTATTGGTGTGGCGCAACAGAAAAGCGTTCGCTCTATTATCCAACGATCACAAGTTCGAATCCCGACAATGCCACAGCTATCCGTGGCCAAAATTGGCTGTGCTCTCTGGGTGGGAGAGGCATACTCTCTCTCCCCTGTCAATCACAGTGACACGTGGGTATGTATGAGCTCATGTATGTGGAAGAGGGCAGATAGCGCTTTCCCCCGAATGTGTTATGTAGCTCTGTGACGCAGCTCAAATACACGCAGATTGCTTCACGTGTCTCTGATGAAGCACGTGTCATGTGATAGGAATTACCCAATACCAAATTAGAGAAAAATTGCGGGGCGGAGGAAATGGTACTGATGCATCGCTGAGCAAAAACAACCAAAATATTTTTAAAAAATATATATTTTAAAAAGAAGTTTTTCCCCCACATTCCTCTCTATCTGTATCTATGGCCACTAATAATATCTTAAAATACACAATTCGACTATTTTTGTTACTTTCATTTGCGCTAATCAATGTGTCCTACGGGTGCACAAACTTTTGCACTTGCACTTTTGCATATGTACAAATTTTATAGTATAACTGCAATGTGAACGCTGATATCTCAAAAAACAGACTGGTGGAAAAAATGCAACATGATAACACAAAACATAAATATTTACACCCTCGGCTAAAGTGAACGAGCCGAGCTGAATAAGAACGCGTGTGTGTAAAGATTCTCTGTACCTTTTTAGCGGTGTAGCCTCCTCCGACGGCGGATCCCAGCAGGATGTAGCGCAGCTTCAGCAGCCGAGCCGCCAGACGTGCCGCCCAGAAGGAGCGCTGCTGCTGGTAGCCGTGTCCCGACCGAGACCTCGGGGGCCGCACGGGGAGTCTGGAGAGGGAGGTGTAATGGCGGTGAGGGGGTCGCTGAGGGGGTCGCTGAGGGGGTCGCTGAGGGGTGGTGTTGGCAGAGTAGCACTGGTGGATGGCACGTGACAGGGGGTGTAGCTTCTGCAATGGGACGCCGAACCGAATTCCCCCCAATCTGGAGGGGAGAAGATTCCTGCACGCCATGCTGACGAGAAAAAAAACAGGGAGTTTGGCGGCGTTAAAAACATCACAGTGAGACAAGAAACTCTTGCTCTTTTTATTTTTTTAGGCGCTAACAGCAAAACCGGACTATGTTTGGGTTTGTTGGATATTTTTTCCAATTACGCACTGCGCTAGCAATTACCACGACAGTCTCACAGGAATAACACAGAAATACGCCAACCAACAATTTTGGTGGATGTCAGGAGAACGCTTTCTGTGGTGGAAGAGGGATTGATGGTCTCCGGCTGTTTTTTTCCAGGGTTTGGGTTCCTTAGTTCCAGCGTCCAGCGAAGGGGAATTTCCAGCGTACGAAGACATTTAGAAATCCGTATGCTTCCGAGTGTGGACAATACGAGGTCCATAAAGACATGATCTGATGAGTTTGGTGTGGAGGATCTCTAGTGGCTTTGCCCAAGGGATTGGATTGGGATCTCCAACAAGCTCGTATGGACGTGATAGTCAGGTGTTTCCAGATAGTGTATATTGGAGTGAGGATTATAAAAGGAACCGAAGTTCCACTTCATAAAAAAAAAAAACTAAAGTAAGAAGGTGAAGAAGGTTTGACAGGACGCTTGTACAATCACTGAAGATAATGAGACAGAGAAACTTGACCAGGTGAGACAGTCAGAGCTGTCAGTTACACACAAATCACACATAAGTGGTTCTTGGTCTCGGGTTAAAAGAAACAAGTGGACGCTTAAGGAACAGTGTGAACGCAAACAGAACCGAATTCTTCTCTCAGAACACTTCAAATGGACTGGATTCGGGTCTCGTACACAGTGCCATGCTTTGCGACAATGTTTAAATGTTGTAAATGCTATCTAAATAAAACTAACTTGAGTATCTACACACTTGACCTGGTATACTTTCATTTTTAACACACTCCCTCAGGTAAAATATTCACACCACACCTGTGAAATAACACACTGCTTAGCTCAAGGTGTTACACCCTTAGTCATCATCATTACTGTGAATGTTTTGGGTTGTTGTTGTTGTTGTTGTAAGACATCAACCTGTTAGCCATTAGCTAGTTTACTCAGATTGGGACTGGGATTAGGATTAGGATTGAGATTAAATTATCCTGTTAACCCCATTAGAGGAACGAGAACTAGCCGGTTATGCTAACTCTGACTCTAAACCCTGAGTCTTAGCCTCCTTCCCTAGAAACAGTGGAAATAAGGCGCCCTAAATATGCTACAGCTGTATTACGCTAGTTACACAGTAACATTAAAACCTAGCTAGCTAACAAGCTAGCTGGCAGCGGGCGCGCGCGTGCGCGTGCCTGTAAATACAGTATATATGTATATATGTGTGTGTGTGCGCGCGCGCTCTCTCTCTCTTACCAGGCAACAGCAGGTCCGGCCCGTAACATCTTCTTTACAGGAAATTAAAGATGTTTATTCATGAATAAGGTCTAAGAAGATTTTTAAAAAAAATTTATTCCATGTTTTTTTCTTTCTCTTCCCCACAAATGGTCACTCACTACACAGCCTGCTTTCTAACAAGGACATTGCAAGTGCTCTGTCAAACCCAAAAAGGTCATGAAAAAAAAAACATTTCCGGGTCACAACCACGGCCAAAATAAAAGTCCTAATAAGAAACGTTATTAAAATAAAAGCCATTCATAAAAACTGCTTAGGTGTGAATATGCTGTACAATATATGGCACTTTGCGTTTTATAATCTAATTACATTTATTGTATTAATGTAAAAAGTAAATAAAAATTAGATGGGACATAAATTTAAAAAGAGAGGGATTTAAGCTATAGTTTAAAATAAAAGTCTTTAAAATAGCCATTACTGTACATGATCACAAATCACAAAAAACTCCTGTATCCACCTGTAAAATGGGGATTTTGGGCTGTACAACATCTGTACAATCTTCCAGTAGGTAATAATTATTAATAATTATTAATGATGTTAATGATATTAATGATTGTTTATTTATTAGTTTATAATAAATAATCAATTACTACTTTACTTTTATTATTATTATTATTATTATTATTATTATTGTACATTAATTAACTTAATAAATAATAATAATAGTAATAATAATAATAATAAATGACTAATAATGTGGTTGTAAATATTATTGATCATTATTAATGGTTATTAATAATATTAATTATCATTTATATATATTTTTTTAATATTAATAGTACTAATTAATAATACATAATTACATGGTAATTAGTACTACTACTACTACTTGTAGTTGTTGTTGTTGTTGTTGGTGGTGGTGTTATTGTTGTTGTTGTTGGTGGTGGTGTTGTTGTTGGTGGTGGTGTTGTTGTTGTTATTGTTGTTGTTGTTGGTGGTGGTGGTGTTGTTGTTGGTGGTGGTGGTGGTGGTGTTATTGTTGTTGTTGGTGGTGGTGGTGTTGTTGTTATTGTTGTTGTTGTTGGTGGTGTTGGTGTTATTGTTGGTGGTGGTGGTGGTGGTGTTGGTGTTGTTGGTGGTGTTGTTATTGTTGTTGTTGTTGTTGGTGGTGGTGGTGTTGGTGTTGTTGTTGTTGGTGGTGGTGGTGTTGGTGTTGTTGTTGGTGTTGGTGGTGTTGTTGTTATTGTTGTTGTTGTTGGTGGTGGTGGTGGTGTTGTTGGTGTTGTTGTTGGTGGTGGTGGTGGTGTTGGTGTTGTTGTTGGTGGTGTTGTTGGTGTTGTTGTTGGTGTTGTTGTTGGTGGTGGTATGATATGAAATGTGTAATAAAGGTTGTAATAGATCATGTTTAGAGACAGAGGATGTGTTTGCTCAGTAGTTTATGGTGTCGCGTGTGTTGTGTCTCCAGCCCGAGGCTGAATCATCACCCCTGAGTGACATCATGAGCTTCAGTCAATCTGCTGTCTGTTCACATTTCAGTATAACGACAATCCATAAACATATAAAACTGTATGTTTTAGCTCTACATTTATTACAATTAATTCAGTTTAGTGGCTGACAAGTTCAGGAGAGAAGGAATAATAATGAACAAGAAAGAAAGAAAGGGAGGAAGAAAGAAAAGTTTAAAATTAAGAAAGAAAAAGTAAAAAGGAAAGTTTAAAAGAAAGAAAAAAAACATTTTTAAAGAAAAAAGTAAGACAGGAAAGAAACATTTTATAGAAAGAAAGAATGAAAGGAAAAGGAAAGAAAAGAAAGAGTTTACTAGAAAGAAAGAAAGAAAGAAAGAAAGAAAAAGT
>CM040455.1:2381195-2409780 GCA_022758105.1 Pangasianodon gigas | reverse complement strand
AATGGAAATCAACTCATCAGACATTTTCAATCAAATGAATTATTTAATCTCCGCAAGTCTGTTATAAGATTTAGTGAGGACACTGTTGGGTTTCTGTGTGTAGAGTATCGTGACTCAGTGTTTAGCTGCTTGTGAGCAGGGCGATTAGAAATGGGAGGGGTGTGAGCCCCTTATTGGGCAAACAATTCACAAATCTCCACAATAACACTTGTACAGAGATAAAACAGACAGCACAACTACATTTTTTTGATAGTAAAACACCGTATACAACTGCCACAATAAAATTATAACATGTAAACCTAATAACATGTAGGCTAGGTTTAAAAAAAAATTTATGAAAAACTGCAAATTCTTAATTCCCTGAGTGTCTACTTTCATATGAGCCATTATCAACCACTCTGGAGTGTGACATCACAAATTATAGTTATAAAATGGCAATGAAATTTGGAAAATAATAATAATAATGAGGTTTTGTAAGAGCTTGTGACTTACTATTTTGGTAATTATCGTATTAGTTTAGTATGTAACTTGTAGTCTCTAAGGTGATTATTTGTGTAACAGACCCATCAGAGACCGTGTCTCTATTTCATTTTATATTTTTATGGCATCTGAGATGATCGAGTACAACATCACTGCTCATTTACACCCTCCTTTCCATATGAAGGACGTGGTGAATATTTATCAGGCGGTGATTATAAATGAACACTACAATGGCAGCCAATCAGACGGCCGGCCCGCTCTCCACTGAAGGGCTCTCAGGAGTCATCTGGTCTCTATGGCGATGGATGGAGAGATAGAGGTCCTGCTGAAAACAGAATCAGAGAGGGAGGTTATGAGGTTTCCCATCGCTTATCGCTGATCTCAGGGCATTAGTTTACAAATAATGCGGTAGTAATATAATTCTTTGGTCGTGAATTGATGTTGGTGGTCTTAGTACGCAACCAAAGACAGCCGACTACACAATTCTTTTTGATTATAATCTCTGAGTGGGAACGCTGCTACGACACTCGTCTAAAAGCCGCCAGTAAGAGGACGACATAGGATGACGAAAACTCAAAACGCGAAACAAAGTGATTAAAATACTGACTTGCTCACCATCCTGCGTGCCTGGCCCCTCATAGACTGAGTTGCTAATCCACCACTCATGCTAATAGACAGAATAAAATCCGTTATTACCTTACGATCATTTTGAGTAATGGACATTCCATGTCGTTGTCTTTTTTTCTCGCCACAAACAGTCTTCTTTTTTCCACATATAACATTACCACTATTGTAGCAAGAGCTTGTTTGCGTTTATACAAGCCCATTTTCATCATTTCCTGATCGTGCTGGTTGAGGACGTAAACATAACGTAACAATTTTCCTTAATCGCAGGTCTATCGTTAGAAGATCTTCATCATATCATTTTCTTTAATTGCAGGTCTATCGTTAGAAGATCTTCATCATATCATTTCCTTTAATCGCAGGTCTATCCTTAGAAGATCTTCATCATATCATTTCCTTTAATCGCAGTTCTATCATTAGAAGATCTTCATCATATCATTTCCTTTAATCGCAGGTCTGTCGTTAGAAGATCTTCATCATATCATTTCCTTTAATCGCAGGTCTGTCGTTAGAAGATCTTCATCATATCATTTTCTTTAATCGCAGGTCTATCGTTAGAAGATCTTCATCATATCATTTTCTTTAATTGCAGGTCTGTCGTTAGAAGATCTTCATCATATCATTTTCTTTAATTGCAGGTCTGTCGTTAGAAGATCTTCATCACATCATTTTCTTTAAACGCAGATCTATCGTTAGAAGATCTGACAAGAAAAGCAACAGATGGCAAGACATAAACGCTGTCACCAATTACATCGCAAAAGACATGGTGCCAATTCAAGCGGATGAGAGAGAGGGTTTCAAACCATATTGTATTGTTTTTACTTGAATGCTTCAGTTTTAAGTCAATCAGTAAGACTTCTTTTCCTTAAATATGTTATTTCCATTAATATCATTAGTAAGCAACAATTAATATCCTATTAACAAGAGCAAGCTAGTAAAATATAAGACTTTTACACACACATTTTTGGATGCAAAATATCGTATACTTATCGTTATCGACAAAATCCCAGAATAAATTGTGATATAATTTTTTTGTCAGTATCGCACAACCCTACACTGTAGTCCAGATTCGGGGGTCAAAACCCATGCTGGCAACATTAAACAAGGATAATCCATATTTTAAGTGTAAACACAGATAACAAGGCTCAGAAACAGCTAGGGGTGTAATGATACATAGTGACACAACGCATCACGAATGCAAAAATCTGACAATGTGCATCATGGGAATGTGCGATTCACATTGTGTATATCAGCATTCTATTAATTATGCATCTAATGCAGTTGCACTGTTTGAACACCAGAGGTCCCCATCTGTCCAACCCATAAAATATATAGAGAGCACACCGGGCCCAATAGCTCCGGATCACAACGACCGACACGCACTGTAGGTTATACGGTTACACAACCACATTATCACAGTTAAAAAGAGCTCTTCAGCAGCTTTCAAGCAACACCAGCTCCATGCCTCTGCAATCTACAGTGTCTGAGCACGAGGCTGCAGAATTCTGGCATTTTTTAAATCAAATTTTTTATTTACTCAAATTTTTGGAAGAATTTATAAATGTATTTATGTATTTTTAGGATGTGATGAACCTGTAGAGCATTTATTTTGCAATATTAAACCTCTGTTTGTAGCAATTTATAGTTTTATACAGACAAAAATGCACATTGTTTATTATACAGAAATAAAAATAAAAATCAAATCAAATCATGACCAGAGTGTATCGTTACACTCCTAGAAACAACTGACAAGATTTCGAAGCATGAAGTAGAAACAGCATGGAATAAAAAACCGAACTAATCGCGGTGAAACACGGAACAGGTGAACACAGTAGGGTAATCAACCAATGACAGGGCAGGGATGGAGACCAAAACCAAAACAAAGATCAATGATGACCATTAATACAAAAAAGTAAAAGCACAGAAGAAAGACAGAATAATATCAAACAGTGGTTGTGGTGCTGGGAATCGTGACTGACACTTAGGGCTGGGAATTCTTGACTGAAACATTGACATTCTTGAACGTGGTAATCACACATACACTACACATGCAGTAGATTAAGAGATGAAGCTGGAAAGTGCTAGACAATTCCTTTAACTCTTTCAGAAAGATATTACTGTTATTAAAATAAAGACATGGAAATTAAGAAAATGGTGCATTCGGACTGTACTGTGTTATACACAAATGTTTCGTTTGTAAAATGGCAGCATGGTGATGCAGTGGGTCCGCGGTTCGATCTTAGCTCGGGGTTACTGTCTGTGTGAAGTTTCACACGTTCGCCCGTGTCCATGTCAGTGTCCTCCGGGTTCTCCGGTTTCCTCCCACCTTCCAAAAACATGCCAGGTGTTGAATTGTCTACATTAAATTGCCCCTAGATATGAATACATGTGTAAATGTGTGTGTGCGATATACTGGCGTAGCATCTGGTGTGTATTCCCGCCTGACATCCAGTGTTCCTGGGATAGGATCTGGATCTACCACCACTAACATGATAAAGCACTTACGATGAATAAATGAATGAATGAAAAATTCCAAAAAGTGCAATATATATTTTTTGGATTAAAAAGAGTCATAATGTTTATTAACATTTTTTTAGCCTGCAGTTATATTTCACACTTTGTGTGCATGTGGAAAAAAAAATTGTATGCATGCATTGAAATGTTTGAACATGTTAAATGAAGTTTTTGGATGCCTAAAAAAGATTGGTGTGCAGATATTTTTTTCTAGATGCATCTGCAGGCAAAAATATGACACTATGAAAATACAAGTTTGGAAAACATTATGAGTCTTTTTTTAAATCCCGTAAATATGCGTCTATGTGAATTTGTTACACACTGGAATAATAAAGGTATAAGGATGAGAGAAAGTCATACCAAAACTTCTTTTATCAAACTTCTACACTGGAGCAATACAGGAAAAAGTAGTTGCGGTTACTTTACACTTTTTTTTTTGTTGTATCTTTACACTGTAAGAGCCACATGACTACAAATTCATAAAAAATTTGTTTCTTCTCAAAGAGAATGAAATTTCATACCTTTTTGACTGAAGAAATGATGAAACCTTTCTCCGATTATTGACAACAACTGTCTTTAGACTTTCATTTTACATGAGTTTTAGTCTGTTTTATAGTATCACGTATATTTTTTAAAAAAAAAATTGCCTTATATAAGCCTCGTAATAATAAATAGATGAACGTTGACAACAAAATGCGATAAAGTGCTATTTCTCTATCTGTCTATCTTATCTTTAGCATCATTTAAAAAGATTTGGAGTTGTTGAAAGGAGTTAGTCATGTGGGTGAATTTCTGTGTCGTGAAAACATTGCAGCATTCCTCGCCACAGGAACACACACACACACACACACATATACAAACAATATCTTCAAAGCCTTCATTTAGTCTGATTGCTTTCTCTCACCATAATCACTCACACGCACACGCAAACACACACCCTGCCCTTTTCCTCTGCCTTTCATTTCTCCCTCCTTGACTTCACCTAGTTGCTTTCAGATGCAGAAAAACAGCAGCCCGGTAGTTATTTCTTTACTATTCCCTGTTCTATTTTCCACTATTAGTGAGACTTGTTCATGTTTCCATAGTAAAGTCAGTAGAATTTTTTTTCATTTCTATTTTATCTTAAACATCTTGGCAGCTCGACAAACCAATTATGTCTTACATTATATTTTCATTCACTTACTTATTTTGTCTGATAATCAGAGAGACGTGGCGCATTTTATGAGATACAGTGCCGTACTTAAGTATTTTTCCAAATTTTGTAGCGTAAAAACTCGGCTCAAAACCATTCCCGGTGTGAAACATGGTGGTGGTAGCATCGTGTTGTAGGAGGCTTTTTATCAACAGGGACTGGGAAACTGGGAAACAGAGTTGAGGGCTAGATGGATGGAGACAAACACGCAGCAATCGTAGTAGAAAACAACAGATTTGAGACTGGGGCGGAGCTTCACCTTCCAGCAGAGCAATGACCCTAAGCATACAGCTGCAATGGAATGTGTTAGAATTGTACAGTCAAAGCTCAAAGCCCTCGGTCTGATTGAGACTCTGTGGTGAGACTTGAAAGTTGCCGTTCGCCAACAACGATCTCTGTCGCATCTTAAAAGAGCAGACTTGCAGCTGTAATTGCAGTCAAATGTAGTATTGACCCAAGGGGGGGTGAATATTTATGCACCAGCAGCTATCTGCTTTTTTGTTTAATTAAAGTTTGTGTCGCAAAAACTATTTTGTACCTTCAAATTGGGTAAAAACATAATTAATCCATTTCAGTTCCACAAATGGTGGACAAGTTCGAGGAAGGAGGGGTGTGTGTGTGTGTGTGTGTGTGTGTGTGTGTGTGTGTGTGTGTGTGGTGGGGAGGGGGGGGGATACTTATGCAAGACTGTACATATCTCTAAATATTTCCTCGGTGTTTCAGATAGCTGTGAGTCATCATGGGGAATTTTAAAGGCCATGCGCTACCTGGCAGCTTCTTCCTGATCAGCGGTGTGTGGTGGGCGGTGAAGTACTCGCTGTGGTACGCCACCCGCAGGAACAAGAGCGCCGGTGCGGCGAGGCTCACCACACGAGCCACGCAGCACCGCCTCGAAATCATCGAAGGAGCCACGATGCTCTTCTTCTCTGTTGTCGGTGAGTTCCACTCCGACACGTGTATAAAACACTCCGTTTCGTGTAATAGGAACTTTCCAGGAATTTTAGTTGATTATTTTCCTATAACAGCATGTCCTGTTTGTGTCCTGTTTATTCCTCTTATTCCACAGAAATTTGCTAACGATTACAGTTTATTTATTTATTAAACAATGTCACGTCTTACTTTTTATCAACTTATAGTTACATTTAATGTTGTCGAACGTCCAACACACAATCTCCACAGTGAACCTCATCATCCATAAGGACTTTTCTGGCTTCTATTGCTGTTTTTTTTTTTTTTTTTAATTTTTTTTATGTATTTATTTATTTTTTTGTTCTAGGGTTAACGACACGTGACACAAATTTATTCACGTTTATTCTGAAAAACATTTCCTGCAACATTTTTTGTATCAACAAACAATTTCAAGTTAAACGGAAAAGTGATTTCTTGATATATTTATCGTTAAACATTACAAATAAATGCCGTTTCCATGGCAAAAAAACAAACTACTCATGTACAGTATTTGAGAATATTTTGAATTTCAGTCCTGATTTATAAAAGCACAGGATGTTAAATATAATATATGATCAATATTGACTATACTGAAAGTAAATAAAACGAACAGGTTCAAACTTGCTCTGTTTTGGAGAAAATATGACATAAATATCAACCTATTTGCTTAGACACTTTAAAAAACACTTTTGCAAGCCGTTTTAAATTGAATCTCGTTGTTTATTGTAAAATATACGCAAGAATTTAAAAAAAAATGTTTGCAAAGATTGAGAAAATCACGGCTGTGTTTGAGGAGTGGCAGTGTGAAGAAGTCAGACGCAGACTTTAGCACTTAAACACGTCATGGTTTAATGATAATTGTTAGCTGCTGGAGAGAGGATCAGTTAAGTCGACTAACTACCGAGTGAAATGGCGGCACAGAAAAAAAAAAAACACAAAATTACAGCTTGAGATGTAGAAACCTCAAGACCATGTTTAAAATCATCAGTAAAGACAGCTTTACACTGTGTGTAAGGAATATAAAAACTCAGTGCCATGCTGTTATAGAACAATAATCAACAACAAAATCACAGAACGACATGTCGTACATTTTATCCATTTATAGTTACTTTTTGTTTAGTGTTGTGGACTGTTCACGAAGCAGATTATCACTTCCGTTATAACAATCTTTCTCTCACCAGCCTCTCCTGCTTGTCATGTTAAGAATAATAAATATTATTATATTAATAATTGACTATAAAATGGACCGACTAGTTTACCAAGATAAGTCACAACTATTATTAATAATAATTATTACAAAATATAATTATAATAACAATGAGCTGTATCGTGAATGCACTTGGAAATTTGTGGTGTTTATCAGCATACACATGTGAGTGTAAAGAAAATTTTGTAAATCTGGAAAGATTTTTCTTTAGTTTGGTTTGGATGATGCAATCTTTTACACACAATTTTATTAAAAGATTGCTAAATGAGACCCATTACATATTTACACTTGAATAGGAAATCTATTAACCTGAAAAGTAGATGATGGCTGAATAGTGTGTGTGTGTGTGTGTGTGTGTGTGTGTTATATAAGCAAGTTATCACTTCCGTTATAACAGACTTTCTCTCACCAGCCTCTCCTGCTTGTCATGTTAAGAATAATAATTATTATTATATTAATAATTGACTATAAAATGGACCGACTAGCTTGCCAAGATATGTCACAACTATTATTAATAATAATTATAATAATAATAATAATTATTATTATTACAGCAAAATGAGCTGTATCATGAATGCACATACACACACACACACACACACACACACACACACATATATATATGTAATATTTTATTAAAAGATTGCTAAATGAGACCCATTACATATTTACACTTGAATAGGAAATCTGTTAATCTGAAAAGTAGATGATGGGTGAATAGTGTGTGTGTGTGTGTGTGTTGTATAAGCAAGTTATCACTTCCGTTATAACAGACTTTCTCTCACCAGCCTCTCCTCCTTGTCATGTTAAGAATAATAATTATTATAAAATTGACCAACTAGCTTGCCAAGATATGTCACAACTATTATTAATAATAATTATAATAATAATAATTATTATTATTAATTACAGCAAAATGAGCTGTATCATGAATGCACTTATAATATATATATATATATATATATATATATATATATATATATATACATTAAAAAAATATATATTTTATTAAAAGATTGCTAAATGAGACCCATTACATATTTACACTTGAATAGGAAATGTATTATGGCTGAATTGTGTGTGTGTGTGTGTGTGGTGTGTGTGTGGTGTGTGTGGTCTGACAGGGATGCTAGCAGAACAGTTTACAGTGGACGGTCCGAAGCTCCACCTGTACGACTCGTCCACTCAGCACTGGGACAAACTGATGAACTGGCAGCACACAACCATGTACCTGTTCTTCGGCCTGGCCGGAGCCACGTCGCTCACCGTCCACAGCACGAGCGCAGCACCTCTGGCCTTAGATCGCTTACTGCTGGGCCTCGCTTTCTTTAACGAAGGTAAAACAATTAACGACTTGGCCTTTAAAAATCGTTAATGATCTCAGATTATGAGCTCACTCTGATCATATAGAGTTGCTAAAGTTGAAATAAAAGTATTTAAAATGGGTCAATACTTCTGCATAAAACTGATTTGGGGGCGGGGCTATATATGAGCTCGGTTTGTGATGTCACAATATAGGTTCTGATATGCAAATTATTAGTACACACAGTACTAATTTTGTCCTACTAGCTACAGTAAGCTAGCTAATAGTACAAAATCATGGTTGTTATGGTAACAGGTTTGTCTACTGTTAAATAAATCGATAACACTTTTTTATTTGAAGCACAATAAATTAAAACACAATCATAAAAACACTACACTACCCATTTATAAGTCAATGATGGAGAATTTATGATAAGGCTGATATCAAAACTTGCGAGGTGACGTTAGAGGTTTTACGTAACTCCATCTTGACGTGAAAGTGAAACCATGGCAACCAGCAATAAATTAAAGATAGCCACACCCACTAGCGACCAGCGAAAAATCATAGAAATTCCTTTCAAATAAAGTGCTAATGACAATGTAAATTAATTAATCGATTAATATGAGCTAGTTTATTAGCAGGTCACTAGATCTTACATTTATATATGTTCCTTTGTTTTTTAATAGTTTATAGGACAATTGTTTTTTTTTAAGTGTTAACGTTGAGAGGAAACAGGAAGTGTAACATTAGATAAATGTCTTTGTCCTTTGCAGGATTTTTATTCCTCTATCACCTACACGGCAGAGACATGCTGGATGTCCACATCCACATGCTCCTGCTGTATGCCGTGTTCGGAGGCGCTCTCGTCTGCCTGCTGGAGGTCTTCCACAGAGGAAACGTGCTGCTGGAGCTGTTACGCGCCGCACTCTGCCTGCTGCAGGGCAGCTGGTTCTGGCAGGTCTGGCCAAATTTCTAAAAATATTCATGCGTTCATTCTAATTCTACGTTATCGTTACTATAGTAACAGCTCATTCACAGGGACTTGTATAGTCTACGATCCACAGAAACGAAACGAAACTAATAATAAACAGGTTGAAAAATATATCATTGGTATGATGAAGGTTTCTGTAAGGAGATTGAGGTTGATTTAACATTTACAGAAGGAGTCTCCAGTGTCAGCGCTTTCTAACACTCAGAGTTAAAGCTCTGTGATGTGCTTTAATGATTAAAAATATGAAACATTGTCATTGCTGTGGTGTAAGAGTGCTGTTATGGGAAACTAATCAACTCGAGGTCGTATTAGACCTGTTTTAGGATCTGCTAGTTTCCATAAAAAGTGAGAATAAAATAAAAACTTAAAAAATCTCTTAATGGTACAGCAGCTTCATACATCACGATCTGGAAAACATTCCCAGTCAACACTAAAAAACAGCTAAAATCATATTTTTTTCACTTTAGTTTTTTTTTTTAACTAGCTTATTATTTGCCTTACTTTTACTAGAACGTAATTATTAAAATTAATTAATTATTATATATAATATTTATTCTAATATTATATTATTATATTTGCCAATTTTACAATTTTATTATTTATTTTTTATCATTATTTCTGTTTTTTTATTTCACACTGTAAACCACTTTAAAGCACTTTAAATTGTAAAAAAAGTTTAAAGTTTATTATTTATAATAACAAATAATACATATTTATTGTTGTTATGATTATTATTATTAGAGATGACACTATATCAGTTTTTCTTTACCGATACTCGTGCTGAAATTTTGAGTATCAGCCGATACCGATACTCATCCGTTTATTTGTTCTTTGAAAACTACGAAGCTGAACTGAAGCACTTTATGTAAAAATAAATAAATAAATAAAAATACAGGAAAAATGTGCAGGAATACAGAATACACAAAAATTTTAGCTTTTTTATTCAGGTAAACTCTTTCACACAAAAATCTCATAAATTAATAAATAAATAAATATAAATTAAAAAATATAAAAAATATTTTAAAAATATAATACATATATATATATATATATATATATATATATATATATATATATATATATATATATATATATATATATATATTATAATATATTATAATTAATATAAAAAAATCAATCCTAACAAAAAATACGATCAAGTCTGTTTAAATATAAATATATATTTCTGGTTCCAAAACAACAAATCTTCAATTTTTTTTTGAAGGTTTCAATTGCTACAAGGAATTCTCTGATATTCCAGGCCAGGTTCGTTACAGGATTGGATGGAAATCATTCTTTTATTTTTCTTCTCCGAAATCTGATTCAGTGCCATCTCTAATGATGTTGTTGTAGTTGTGTAATTTCTGTTCTTTTACCCAGATTGCCTTTGTGCTGTACCCCCCCGGCGAGGTGAAGTGGGATCAGTCCGATCACGGCAACGTGATGTTCATCACCATGTGCTACAGCTGGCACCTGGCCTTCGCGCTCATCATCGTGGCTATAGCACACACCACTGTTATATGGTAAGTGTATTATTAGCACCTAAAGACAAGTCTAACATACGACCGAAATGCTCTTTGACACCAAATTCACCTGAGGAAACATACACACCACCATACAACTGCATATATCACACATCATTACACATATTCACTTCAGGCTCTATTTCCATAAAGTGTTTTTTTTTTCTATTTCTGTCTGTGTATTTGTGAACACATGAGCACATGTCCTTGTGCATGAGCTGTCATGCAGATGTCTGCCTTCATACCTGCATGGAGCATAAATATGTCCACTAGGGGGAAAATAACAGAATGAAAATCTTCTGCAGAATGACTGGAGAAGGAAACGAATCGATATGACTTACTTGTATTATTTCGAATTTGCATTATGTAATTTTCAAGCTCAGAGCGTTCAAGCTACAAAATGGGAGGAAAAAAAACATGGACGCCTCCATGAAAGCATGTGTTCATTTTGTTCGCAACAAGCTAGCCAGCTAAAAGTAGTGATCGTGAGTTTATGATGTATTTACTTTCTAAAAACAGTGAACTGTACAGCCAGTGATAAGGATTTAACCAGCTAATGTGTCTATGTTCATTGATCTAAAGTAAACACTACTGTAAACTCATTTTAACTAGTAAAATTTTATTTACGGTTGATGGTGTGAGCGGCCATGTTGATATGATGTCATACACAGAACTCGGGATTCTTTCCAAGTAGGAATTCCAAGTCGGAGGTCGGAAATTCAGAGTTAAAAATGGCTTAAGCCCAATTTGGCGTGGACAATTAGTCAAAAAAGATTATATTTCAATACTTGAACATGATACGTATCGCTGTATTTAGCTTAGCTGACGATGTGCTAACAAAGCAGCAGCAAAACAGTGAAGCCATTTTAGAAAAAGTTCTGAGATTTTCTGCTTTAACAATTAATTATTTACAGGGAAAAGAATGAAAAAACACATAACTGGTGCAAAAATTATATTAACCTTGACTCAGTGAGTAAAAGTGGAAAAAATTACTTGATTATACCAACTATTCTCAAGAAAATGACTCACGATGTTAAATTTAAAAGAATTCTAATGAAATTAGTTAATGATATAAGCAATGAATGCTCTGAGTATACAGATTTCCTTTAGATTTAACTTTTTAAGTATTCGTATGTTTATGAATTCTTAATTTTCAACATAAAAAGGACTTTAGTATATAGGACATGTTTTTTCCCATGTTTTATCCCAAGCGTCAGATAAATTATTACAATATTGACAATATATTGTATCACGTCATCACGTTTTCCAGCCCAATCAGATAACGGTAATGTGCTATTATAACGGGAAATGGCGATGTAAGAGCTAGGTAGTCGGTGTGAATTGATCAAATTGGGAAGAAAAATGGGGAAAACACCTAAAAAAAAAAACCAGATTGTTAATATGCGTTTATTTTATTAGTGTATATACTAACCGATCTTTTCGTTCTTTTTTCCTCAGCGTGGTACGTTCCAAACTCAGGAGGATGCCACCGATGGAGATGGGTCTGCTGAAACCACAGGAAAGAGAAGGAGACTCTGAAGATGAGGTTTTATAAGTATTTATCGCCCATGTGCCGGGTTTTCTCAGCGAACCCACCTGTAGAGAGCCACCTGTAAAAGCCAGCACGATCAAAACCAGTGACAGGGACACTGTTGACTTCCTGTAGTCTCAATCCACTACGCTGAGTGGGCGGGGCCAAATGTGGACGATGACAGTTTATCTTCGGCTGGCGTTATGTTCTGTCTAGTCGTCTCTCTTAAAAAGGAATACTCGTGTTTTTTTAATCCTAATCTATATCCACTGTATCTGTAGTGTATCTGTGATACATGAATTTTATCATGTTTTCCCTGCACTGAAAAAGACCAGAAAACCTGTTTGCTGAAAACTCGTGTGTAATGGAAAGTCTAAGGACAGACGTTGATCTCAATTAATATGTTTATATATGAGTATATAACAAAAATTTAACATAGTCATTATACTGGAACAATAAAGGTGTGAGGATGTCATAGGTATGAGAGAAATTCTTACCAAATCTGTTCTTGGAGTTTTATCCAACTTTCCAACAGTATGGTAGAAAGTAGTTCCTGTTATTTTCCTGAATGTTTTCCTGAATGTGTGTCCTTACGCCACCATAACCACAGATTCTTTGCTGTGAAACAGATTTAGAGTTTCACTTACAAACACCTTTGAAGAATTCACAAAAAAAAAAGAGAGGTAGGACATGTGTGTGTCCTACAATCGTAATTCGAGTACATGGCAGTGGGTCAAAACACAAGCACATCAAGGTCAAAACACAGGCAAGTGTCAGAAAACATGGCTCGTAACTTACCGATACAGAAATGCACAATAATAACGAAACATGATAACATCAGGGTATAAACAGACAAACTAATTAAAAGGGCTTAACACGAAACAGGTGTACACATTAGGAGAACAAAGCAATGATGTGACAGGGGTGGAGACAGGACCAAAACCAAAACAAAGGCAGGAAACAAACAAAAGCACATGGGGAACATATAGCACGAGCAAAACACCGATCACGTCTCTGGGAATCACGCTGAGAGGGAAAATTCGTGAATTTTCACGAAAATTCATGAAAATTTACTATAACAGTTTTAACAGTTCAACAGCTGCCCTTAAACTTCCATTAAGAATGAGTTTGGAGTAACTTACTCCAGGGAAACGTATTGAAATTACAGAAAGTAGACAGAGTTTATGATTTCAAAAAATGCCGGAGTATTCCTTTAAAGAGAGATGACTGGACTCACTCTGGTGCACTCATTCCTTTACTTTGTTAAAAAATACCAAAGAACCTGATATTTTAGCTAAAGATGTTGTGAGATTATGATGAGATACATATTTATACTTTATATGCATTGTATGTTTTCGTGGTTAATACTTGCAATTCTAGGATAATACTTAGTTAATAACAGCCTTTTAAGATTCATAGAAGGAGCTCATTAGATTTATTAGATTTACTGGTAAAAACAACACATACTTGGTAATAAGACACAGCAGTAGCTATAATACTAGCTGTTGATATGAGTTGATATGAGATTTGGCTTTTTTTGCTTTTGGACACCTCTACTTAGTAGAAATGTTGGATATCATTTCAGTAGGAAGTTAAATGCCGGGGCTTTAATGTTTTGTGACATTATGTTGAAATTTTTTGGACTTTCTGAGCAGAAACAGTGTGCAATCTGGGAAGAACCTTGAATTACGTTGCATCAACTATTTATTGATGTAATCATACATGAATATATTTTGTAAAGATACTGCATATTTCATTGAGGATTTAAAACAGCTTTTTATTATTTAACAGAGATATTATAATGGATACGCCTTAACAAAATGATGTGTGTAATTTTCTCTTTTTTTTATCTTGTTAACTTAGTTAACTTTTGTTATTTTTTACTATACACTGATAGCTTTGTGATGGCTGTATTTATGAGAAAGCGTTGTGTACAATGCTGCCATAACATAATTTTTCAGCTCTCAAAAAGGATTCTGTGGTCTCTTCTTTTAAGTGAGGTTCTTACGTCCATAGATTGGTGACATTTCTGAAGAAAAAAAAAAGTTGACACTGTAAATTTATGAGAATGTCGCCCTGTGAATGATGGTGGTGGCGTTGACTGACCGCTTTATTAGGAACAGCTGTACACCGGCTCATTCATGCATTTGATCCGACCAGAGCTTCAGTTAATGTTCACATCAGACATCTCAGCGACTTTGACCGTGGCATGGTTCTTGGTGCCAGATGGGCTGGTTTGATTATTTCAGAAACACAAGGTTCTCCAGGTGAGTCAGACCCTGAAACGCCTCCTCTGGAATAGACGTCAGCGTGTTTTTCCTCAGGTCTAATAATTTCAGGGCTGGAAGAGGAGCAAGCAGGGATGAAGGGAGTGTATTTAGTTTGTTGTCTCTCAGAATCAGCTTCTCGAGTGACTACAATTTCTGAAACAGGTCCTCTGGTAGAGAAGATAGCTCAGTTACTGAAAGCATTAAGCTGATTAGATGGTGAGTCTTGTCAAAGGTGTGAGGTTGCACCTCCCTTAATCCTTGAACCCCGTACTGCCAACTCTGAGTCTCAGAGATTTGATTAAATAGAAAACTCTTTGCTTTAGCGTAAATGTACCAGAAGAGGTTGCTATGATAAGTTCTCTAATCTTGCTGCCAAGCTAACCCACTAAAGAATGGCAATTAGCATTAATCACCAAGTTTGGATTAGCTTAGTAACAACCTAGCATTGTCTTCTTTTAATATGTGCTTTTATGCTTTGTCAGTTGCACATTTCTTGGGATTTGAACTCGTACTTGAACATTAAGACCAGGTGTGAATGACATTGTGAATGTGTATGTATGTGTATGATGCCCTGCAATGGACTGGCATCCCATCCGCGGTGAATTCTCCTGCCTTGGACACAGTGTCACCATGATTGCTTCCAGATCCTCCATGACCCTGACCAGGATAAAGCAGTTACTCATGATGTAACCGCTTCTATTACTTGTTAGCGCCGTTGCAGAAGTAAAGACCTCATACACCAAACACAAGTTAGCTGTTCAGCTTTATTAGGAGTGAAGAGACATTGTAAACAACTAAATGAAAAAAATATATGACTAGGATATGTATAAAGAGAAAGAGTAAAAGTTTTTCCCATCCCTTTAATAGGAAAAGTACATCTCATTAAATTTCCCGGAGTGAACATTCAGTACTACTAATACTATAATATCTAGTACACTACAGATTTATGTGATTTGCAGCTAAATATTTAAGATAGTATTATGTTCTTCTTCCTTCTTGTGAAACACCACCCCGTCTGGTTGCACTCTCCATTTCACCATGATGTTCTCTGCCATCCCATTATCCTTCAGTTTCTGCTCGATCTAAAGAATACGACTTTTATTACTAAATAATTCAGGATAGCGACACTAATCTCTTGTGAAACTTGTAGAAATGCTATAAAAACCGAACACAACAGTCTGATTCTGATTACAGTAGAGTGTGTATGGGTCCGAACTTGATGAAGACTCTGGCTGAACTATTTCTCAAATGAGGAAGAGAATTATAAGTCTCATCCTTGTGAAGGACGAGACCCACCTTCTCCAAGATGGCTGACTTTAATGCACTGACATCCTGATTGGACTGGACCGTCACCCTTATGGTTTGTTGTTTCTTGATTACTGGATGTAGAGATACAAAGACACATAGAAACACACACACATGAACAAACTAATTAAACTAATATTGTAAATGCAGTTTAAATTTGTCTAGATATGAGACGCAATAAAACTAACTCACCTGCGTAGCAGAAGAAAGGCTTTATGTCTGAGCACTGAGCATCGGCAGCTTGACTGTTATTTAAATAAGCACAGTTTTCATTCTGCAGGGCATTATCAGGGTTTCCAGACATCCAAGTGATGGTAGAGACATTGGTTTGGTCTATCCACTTCCAGGAGTCTATGAACAAACCAAACCAAATGTAAAGTGACAAAGGTGCTGCCATTCCATTTATAACTGAGAATTCTGTTTCATCTCTTGTGCTGGCCGGGTCTGTGTAATACTGTCTACAGTAACTCCGAGCTCCATACCATGTCATCTTATTAGAGCTGAAAATGTACCTCTAGGTGCCATTTTTCATTTCTGCGAGAATTTAAATAAAAACATGATGATTAAACTTGAATAGTCAGGAACTGCTAATGTGAAGTGAAAAGTAGAGGTTACAGTATAACATAAGAAGACTAAAATGTTTCCCAGAAATAATAAAAGATGAAAATAGAGCAACACATGTCAGAATAGATATAGTGTTCCAGTAAACCGCTAAATATTTTTGGTATTTAAGAGCACACTTAAGTTCACTTAGCACTCTGAAAACCCAAATTTTACAAATTTCTTATGATAACAATAGCATTAGCATTATTACACCACACTTTTGATTTCCGGCATTGTTATTAGCCTGCCCAGCAGCCCATTTTCTCATATTTCCGCATGGTTCATTTCGAAGGGACCAGCGCCAGCTGTTGATGTCATCGTACAGCCCAATCCAAGCACTGGAAATGAATTGTTGTCTCTGTGCTTCATTCTGAAGTTGGACCATGTCGTCATTACTTTTGATGATAGCCAGGTCGATATGTGTGGCCTTGCAGTAAGCCTGAGCATCACTCCATGTTTTCCCCTCCTGGACCAGATAGTGCCTATGAGAGACAGACAGGACGAAGGGGGCGACTCTTGTGGAGGAAAGTTTTAAAGGTTTTATGCAATGTTAGGTTTGTGGCAGAAATTCTACTAATTGTTTAATTTTAATTTACCAAAGTGTCTATATTATTCATTAATCTTGGTGGAATGCAATATTTCAGTGAATCAAATGATCAGATATCTCACTGCAATTTCGAGCTGTTCGTTCATTAAACTCAAACTGTTTCCGGTGAACAGCGCAGCCTGCATGAAAATCTCCTATGAAGCCTCTGACACAGAGCTAATACACAGCTATTGAAGCTGTTGCATCTCTTAGTGTCTAGTGTTTGTTTACTCGCTATTTTAATGGGATGAGAGATTAACACTTATTGGACAACAGGCTTTTAATGCATCATTTTGAATTCCGTTTGGATGCATGTCTATACTTTTTGGCACAAAATTGCAAACACTGCTAGGGTTGACCCTAGGGTAGAAAAGTCTTTTGATGCTCTTAGTTATGAGGAGAGACTGAAAATTAAACAAGAGAGCAGACCAATGCCCAAGTTTTTTAATTAAAAAGTCATGGTAAAGCAAAATTGATTGGCTGTGTGTATTATTATTATTAGTCTTAGTCCATGTTAAATGGAGGTTTTGCAGTAGAAATGTTGCAGGCTTAATTCTATTGCTGTCAAGGACTTCTGCCTACTTCTTTGGATGGATGACATCCTTAATGCCTTGGCAGGCTCCTCATGGTTTATCATGATAGACTTTTCTAATGGGTACTGGCAGGTGGAGGTGGCTGAGGAAGACAAGAAGATGATGGTCCTCACCACAGGTCAGGGCCATTACCAGCAGCATGCCATGCCTATGAGCCTGTCCATTTCTCCTGGTACGTTTTAGCACTTGTTGTAGTAGATTCTCAGGGGCCTGCCATGGCACATCTGCATGGTCTATCTGGATGATATTTTGATTTACAGTCACACATCTGAGGATCATCTTGTCCATCTGGACAGTTTTTTTCCAGGTTTTGTACAGTGAAGAGTGTTGATGTGAGATGTGACTCTATGAACAACTAGAAGTCAAAGGCTTCTTGAGCAGATTTCTTTTTCTTCTGCCAACAGAACAAGAAAATCTAAAATTTAAATTACTACAAATGTACAGAAGGGTTTAATATTTTAATATCTTAATATTTGGTTTATTGTAATTTTTAATATGAAATACTAGATAAATTTGACTTCATTCAAGATATTTTCACTATATTTCACGACATGAGAATGACACATTTCCCCTTAGATCAGAACGGAAATATTACAGCAGAATATTGAAACATACCTGAAATATGAAGAAAGTTGTAAATTTGTATGTCTCAGTGTTCTTAAGAGACTTTGACTTCTTTTAGGTTTAAAGACTTATGCAAACCACAACTTCCTTTGTTCCATACTTTACAAAACAGATTGTATGGAAATTTGAGAAGGATGGGGCAAAGAAGGTTTCAGTACATTTATTATAATATACTTGATATGAGCTCATCATATTGAACTGTAACCATGGAAACGGCCTCACATAGCAAAAAAAGATATCTTAGCGAGTAAAAATATATTCAACATAGGCAAATTCAACTAATATTTCTCTATATTAGATTGTTTTTAACCAAATATACAATTTTTATGCCTATTTCTAGATATATTTTACTCATTTCAAGCTTGAAACGGTCTTATTCTATTGGCAGATAATTTTGCTCATTTCAATCATTTATTTATAGAGACAAAGCAAAATTATCTGCCAATAGAGTAAAACAATTTTAGCTTGAAATTAGTGACTATGTTTAGAAATAGGCTTAATGGTCTTAAATTTGTTATATGATACTCTAATCATGAGAAATTTTCTATAACTTTTAATTTATTCAAGAATATTTAATTTATTTAAGGAAACTATCTTTGGCTGTATAGTTTATTCTTACAGTCTGGAAATATGATTTATAATTTTTTAGCAAGACAGACATGAGTTATTCATAGGCAGGTTATTTAGGGTGAAATATTCCACATACAACCAGCATCTTTTATTTAGTGCTCAGTTAAGTGCTGGATGAAGCTGTGAAGATGAAGATTTTCAGGCTGCGTTTAACCTCAGCTGGTAGGAAAGCCATGGGAAGTTTATTAGAGTCTTGATGCATGGTGTCTTGATTTGATCATGTATAATTAAATCCCTGGAATAAAATCTAAATTAATGCAGTCATCCAGAGTGCAGGATCAAACCCAGGATGCCGGGAGCTGTAAGGCGGCAAAGTTCCCCACTGCTCTACCGCAACACGCGCAATTTAATCAAGATAATTTAATCCTAGTCATTTCTTCCTGTCAGCCTCGATGTCCTCATAGGATTTTATAACATAACTAAATCACGTTAATAGTAGGCCAGTTGAACACATTGACTCAAATTAGTAGATTAGATTTTTATTTCAATTAAATTTTAAGCAATGTATGCAATGATATCACATGATGCGTAACTAAATTTTTTTATGTAAACTGTACATGATATTTCCTCTGACCAACCTTTTTTCAGTATAACCATCTTTCCTTCCTACAGCTGTGTCATCTGGGTCATCTAAGGTGTAGGTGGAAGTTCTCACGGTTGTATCTGAAGTCTGAGGTGTAGAGGGTCAATAAAGAAGGGAGACAGGACAGTCCCCTGTGGAGTCCCTGTACTACTCACCACAGTATCTGACCCACAGGTTTACAGTCTTACAGTCAATTAGTGCATAATCAAGCCAACTAGTCGAGTGTCAACCCTCATCTTAACAGAATCCATGTGGAACCATCCTCAGCAGCAGTAAGTGAAGTAAAAGTGCTAAACTACAGCAGCAGGAAGAATCAGGTAGGTCCATAGGGTTAGAGGAGCCATAGCAGGATCCAGTCCTGGCATCACATCACTCATGAATGGGATTCTACGTATTAGAATAAGGCAGTGATTCCAAATAGTCTAATTTCCATGTAAAGAAAAAAATTAACATGCAGTTGGTAAGAGCCTTGCAGGAGTTTTGCATAACTAAAGCCACATGCAAAGTGGAGAAAAAAGTAAACTGAAAGATTACTGAATGTATAGCAAAGAGTTAAAACAAACTGCAATATTTCGGGCATCAGGAATAACACATAGAGTCGACAGTTAGAGAAAGAGAGCAGATGATTAGATATGCTCTCATCCTACAGTACGCTGTGATCAGAGTGCAAGCGGGAGCTCCGTTAGATATAGCTATTAGATATGTACAGGCAGGAGGGTACATTAGGACATAAAGCATCCCACCTCTCCACCGTCAACAATCTATAAATCTCTATGGCCAGGAACCCCCCGGATTTACAGGTTTACCTAAGAAAAAAAACATTTAACAAAATTCCTGACTAAACAAATAGGTTTTCAGCCTAGCTCCGCCCCCTGTTGGTACTGTTACTGATAAAGAAGCTGAATTTTTTGGATCATAATAGACCAAAAGGGCACTCGGGATCTGCAGTGCAAGACAGTTCAGTGCTTTGAAGGTCATTAGTAATATTTTATAATTGATGTGAAGCCAGTGTAGTGCAGAGAAAAAAAAAGGGGTCATATGATCAAACTTTGGTTCCAGTAAGATCCTTGGCTGTGGTGCTCAAGACTACTTGTTGTATCTACTGGAGCATCCAGAGAGCAAGGCATTACAACAGTCCAATCAAGAAGTAGCAAAAGCATGAGCTAGTTTTTCTGCATCATGTAACGATTTTATATTTCTCAGCTTACCGATATTTCTATTCTAGTAATATTATACATTATTATGAGCGTCAAATGAGAGAGTTAATAATCACATCACTTACACTCTACTTACCATAGAAAAATTTTCAAAGCTGCAATATTTCAAAGCATTTTTTTTTCTTTCTTACTAGGACCAATAACCTAGATAATAACCGTGATTAAAAAATAATTGTTTTAGTAAATTATATGAATGTCCATTTTTTGCATAACAAATCAAGTAGACACTTTTTTTTTATCTCCAGGTAGATGTCCTGGATGAACCACCTTCACAGAAATGTATGTAATGCCAGTTCACTTCCATGCAGTTAACAATGCTAACATTGGAAATAACCATGGAAATAACCACCAAGTGCCTTCAGCTATGGATACATGGATTTGGATGATGAATATGGATTTATCTACGGCATGACTCTGGAACTGAATCATGAAAATGACTGAATCATCACAATTACAAACATAGCTGTGCAAATGAGTTGTTATATTAGGTTATAGTTGCCTCATATACTGTATACTGTTAAAATGATTCAAAAGTGAGTCGAATGAAGCTGAAATTTGGACACAAACCATCAATGTTACAGTTTTATTTGGTCTTAAAGATCATTGAGAGACGTTCTTCCATTCTGTGACAAACTCAGTTGCTTATTGTCTTCCTTCAGACTAAATGGTTTATGCAAATCACTTCCTTTGCTACTTTACCTAAGAACCCATTTACATTAAAAAAAATACTTACACCAAATTTGAGTGGCTGGAATTTCTGTCTTTCATTAACTTACAAAACACTAAGAGTCTCAGTTCTTGGTTTAATATTGTTTTTAATGTTGCATGGGATGTTAAAACTTTAGGATATTTTTGATACTTTTCCAGAACTTTGTCCTGGACTTTGTTTTCATAGCTCCTTAGTGCTATCCTTCATGATGCTGTTTGAGTTAATGTGACTATGTTTTCTGTATTTATGCCAAAATGTCAATATTAAATCAAAGGTGTGTCCACCATAATGAGTGGGTCTTGTTATATTCTGTCACAATCTAGACCCAACCCTTGCTTTTAGAGGATCTTATGGATGATCAAGATGAATATAAACATCTCCAACCAGTAGAACCAGGTTTGAAAGGAAGTCTGCACGTTTCTGAAATATTACTGAATGTATATCAGAGAGTTAAAACAAACTTCAATATTTCACAATGAAATGAAACAATTTATAAAGTCACACAATTTATAAGCACACACACAAAGCAAAGGTTTATATTAATGCACTTAGGGCTGTTTTTGAGACCACCATTGTCAGGTCCAAGACCAAGACTAGCCGAGATCGAGTCATGGCAGGGTCTTAAGTGGGTCGAGGCAGTAAAAAGAGAGGCTGGTGAGGGAACAACTGTTTATAGGAGAAAATAAAAAGAAAATGTCATCTTAGCAAGTGAAAATATCTTGAATATAGTCAAATTTATCTAGTACTTCTTATTATAAGATTAAAATAAACCACATATAAGATGACTAAATCTATTTCTAGGTATTATTACTTATTTCAGGGTTCTTGTTCAACTGGCAGAAAATTTTGCTTCTTTTTAGAAATAAATGCTTACAGTTAGCAAAATTATCAACAAGACTAGTTCAGGTTTGAAATGAAAAAAAAAAATCTAGAAATGGGTTAAATAATCTTATATTTGGTTTATTGTAATCTTATAATAGGAAATACTAGATAAATGTGACTATATTGAAGGTACTCCACTTGCTAAGATGCCATTTTAATGCAGTGTAGAAAGAAAGAAAGAAAGAAAGACTGGAAATTGAGGGTTTGGGGTTTTTGCACTGTAATACCGCCATCTAGTGGTTAAATTCATCATCACACTCACCAAACACCTCAGTGTGTGTTATTAAGTTTCCTTTCAGCATCAAATAAATCAGCATATGTAATAATTATTAGATCTAGAAGTGATCTAAACCTAATCTTCCTATGATTATGATTATAACAGTACAATAAGTTATATTTTATAGTGAATAAAGGTGAATAATTTATAGCTTATATTTTGTATAAAAGTTAATAATTCAGTTAAAAATGATAGTAAATTATTTATTGATGATTTGGACTTCATAAACAGATTATTTTTCATCACAAGGCATACTAAATAGTATGCAGAGATTTCACTTAGTGTACTGTTTTGATATAATTGTATAGATTGATACTGTTATTTGTTTATTTATTTATTTATTAAGAAATACCTGGAGGTGTTTTACTGTGATTTTTTTTTTTTTTTAAACTTTAATCTGTTTCTACTGAATTTTATTTATTTTATTTATTTATTTTTTTGACAGAAGGGTTCTCCAAGACCAATCTTGTGAACCTGTGACCCAGGTAAAGCGCGCACCTGGAGCCTTCCCCGGTAATTACCGCTGTGTGGCGCCACGTGGTTGCGACATGTTCACTTGTCGTCTTTTTCAGGTGTAGTGCATGTCATCATCATCACCACCACCCTCATCATCCACCTGGCCTTCCAACGCTTCCCACTTACCCAGAGAAAATTTAAATAACTAATAACTCCAGGTGCGTCTTGGGGGTTGAACCTGAAGGTTTATGGATAAATTACGCGCGGTGTTGAGCGGTCGAGACGGAAACACTGACAGCACACCGAATATAATCGAGGTAAAGAAGTGATATGTGATGTTTATTCTCACAGAAACTGTACAGAAATCTTTATTAGCGATTTCAATCATTTCTATTGATGAATTAAGGGATGTTTCCAAAATGGCGCACTGTGTAGCCATGACGCACAGGGTTAGAGGAAGGTAGGGAAGTTTCTTTTAGGTGAGATTATTTCAGATTTATGTGCTCTGATGTGCTCTGGGTTAATATTCACCATTTGGTTTAGGGATAGTGATTTGATTTTTTTTTTAGCTCCTGAAACATAAAGGTTGTGAGTTCAAATCCCATTGCTGAGTCCTTATAATAAGGACAAACGCTTTATTTATTTATTTATTTATTTATTTATTCTATTAGTTCTTGCTTTATATCTTGTCCCTATGGAGAACAATATCTACCCAATGAGTAAAACTAAAACTAGCCCTCTGTGTTTGTAGGCAGCGAATGAAGCATCCACCTTGTCATGGCGCACAAGGGTGAGAGGGTTTGCTATCTGCATGGGCATTGGGATCTTCTGCTCAATCCTGGTTTGTATCTGGAGATATATTTGTATTTTTTTTTTTTTTTTTTTTGGTTTGATTACTTCGTTTTTGCTTAAGGAAAGAGTCTGAAGCATGCTTTTCATTCTGGCATTTCAGTGGGAATGAGGTAGGGCAGTGTTGCAGGTCAGACCAGCTCTGAGGAATGTCACACAGAACAGGAATGCACTCAGATATGCATCGACTCACTGATGATTCGGTTCTTTTCGAATGAATCTTTTTAAGTGAGTCGAATCTAAATGTAGTCAAGGAACTGACTATGAAAAAAAAAAAAAACAATAATCCTCACATAAGTACAGTACTCTGTCACTGAGTTTGAGTAAATGTTGTATAGTATACTGGCACTGTTAAACATTTCTTGCAGTAAATTATCAGCCAGTAATATTATAGTGAGGATTTGACGGTAATTTACAGAATTCTTATTAATATTTACAGCAATGTGAGGCAAAGCTAGCTCTAAAATGACGTACATGCTTATCATTTGTAATTTCATTGCTGTAAATTTACAGCATTTGTTATTCTATTAGTGTTGAGTAATGCATTCTATCGCAAAGTGTCACTGATGGTATAATAATAATAATAATAATAATAATAATAATAATGGTGGATACACACCTACATTCATTATTTATACTTTTTTCAAGTCCATAACGCTCGATTCGGTTCATGCCGTGTTTCCTATGAATACCAAACATGATAAACGGAAAAGTTGTAACTCTTTTGTTCAAAAAAAAAAAGGCACTAAAATTTCAGTCCCTTCATGTCCTTTTGTGTAATTCGTACTTTGATTGGACAAAGTGTGTTTAGTCTGTTTACTTTCTCCTACAAACACATTTTAGGGAGGAAAAAAGGATGATTTAGTATATAATCCACCTCTTTCATGTGTTACAGATGTGTGTAAAAAAAAAAAAATCAGCTCAGATGAGAATCAGATCTAGGGGGCGTGTCACTCTGTGTAATCACCTGACATGACCTTTTCTGATAGGCTGCATGAATCTACAGTCTGGGCTAGAAAGAAATCAGCCTCGCTTCTTAATACGTTTCTATGTGTTGTTTTTTCCTATGACTAGTGCTAATTGTTATTATTGTGTTCTGGGAAACATGTAAATATCTTATGTAGCTTCTGAAAGGCAGTACTAAATGAAAAAATAAGATCTTTTAGCAAAATAATTTACACCGATCATCCAGTTCAAAAGTTTACATCCCCCTGGCTCTTGATGTATCGTGTCGCTTTCTTGAGCAGCAGTGAATGTTTGCACCTTTTGTAATAGTTGTGTTCGAGTTCCTCAGTTGTCCTCTGTGTGAAAAGATGAATCTAAAAATCATATAGTTGCTATTGGAAAGGGGTCGAATATGCAGAAGATGCTGGAAAAGCAGAGACTGTGCAGGACCTGGAGGATTTTTCTGAAGAACGGTGGTCAGTTTAACTGCTCAGGACAAACGAGGGACTCGAGAACAACTATCACGAAACACAAAAACAGTCGCTGATCATCCAGGTAACACGCACAGTATTAAGAATCGAGCGTATGTAAGCTTTTGAACTGGTTCATTTGTGTAAATTCAGATGTGTCTTGTGGACTATATGTAAATATCTGCTATGTGAAATAGCTTATTCAGGGCAGAACTAAGTAAAAAAAAAAACAATGCAATTTTCATGATCTCTCTCTCTCTCTTTAATTATTAACATTCTGCAAGGCGTATGTAAACTTCTGACCCCAACTGTACATCAGCCTCTCCTGGTTGGGTGCCTATATTATTGTCAGATGAACACAACTAAATTATATACCATCAGCATGAGTTTTTAGAAAACTAGAACCAACTTGCTGTTCATTTCAAGGCTAAACATATTTGATCAGGATTCAAATCAGATCCGTCAGTGATGGAGCAATCATGTAGACTTATTGGTTCGAAGGTGTGTGTATTGGATATCAAGTTGCACCAAGCTGAAGGCCAGCGACTCTGTGTGTGTGTGTGTGTGTGTGTGTGTGTGTGTGTGTGTGTGTGTGTGTGCGTGCGTGCGTGCGTGCGTGCGTTTGGTCTGTATGCCCCACATGTGGTTTATAAGGTTTGTAAAGAAAATTCATGCCATAATCGCACATAACCTGACATATATGAGGAGACGAGCTTTTCAGGGATAGGGAAAGTCATAGTGTTTAGTGAGCAGAGATTAAAGCCTTCCTCAGTGTTGCAACATTTCTGTTAATGCTGTGGTCGTGAGTGGACGAAAAATAGTAATATTTATTACAACAGTGCAAGTGAAAACACATTACAGATACAAAACCGTTTAACCAAAAATGATTATGACCAATTATCGCGGTGTCTATTTATAAAGCATTCTTTATAAAGAATGAAACGTGTGCTGAGTGATGGGGTGGTGTGATGAAGCGGAGTTACTGACACCACTCCAAAGTTGATTATTTTCCCATAATTCCACGTTCCTGAAGTGTTTAATTCCTCTTATACCACAGCAATTTGCTGATAATTATAATTAAAGATTGACGCGTCATACATTTTATCAGGTTATGGTTAGCTGCTATGAACAGTCATTCTCTCACTAGCAACTCTTTAAGTTAATAAGACAAAAAAAAAAAAAACAACGCATAAACTCCTCTGTCCTGAAGATATCTGACAAGTTACTGCTTTACCTCTGGGTGTTATAAAGCACTGACACTGGAGACTCCTTTCATAAATATTACATACACATCTACGTCCTTGTGAATGAGCTGTTACTATAGAAACGATAACGTATTAGAACGAGTGCATTAGCAGCTGCACTACTGTCAGAGCTGTGCTATTATAGAAAATGAATCAACACCTTCTGACCAATCAGAAATCTGACCAAACAGCACTGTGGTATATTTAAATCTGTTCATTTTAGTTGTTCAAGAAGCACGTTTAAGTGAGAAGTAACTTGATTTCCTGTGTGCATTAGGGCGTGTGCTGCCTGTTCCTCCCCAAGATAGGCCTGCTTCTCTTTATCGTCCTTTACACATTCGGGAATATCTGCTCCTTAGCCAGGTGAGTGTCGGCTTATTTACAGATCCACTCGTCAGCTTGGAGTTAAAGTAACGGAGTTAAACTGCTCTCTCCCACAGCACCATGTTTCTGATGGGACCAATGCAGCAGCTGAAGAGGATGTTTGACAAAACCAGAGTCGTCGCAACAGTGGTCATGCTCGTGAGTTGGTTTTCATCACCTCCACCTTTTGTTAGAGCCTAAATAATCCTCACAATGTGTCCAATAATCTTTTCATCTCTTCTAATCAAGCCTAAAACATTGCTTAGGCAAATAAATCTGTCACTTTTTAAAAAAAATAATAATAATAATAATAATAATTCTGTATACAGCTGAGTGCAAATGTTTGTGCACCCTTAGGGCGAATTAATGCTGATGTGTGAGATTTGCTCAGGCCGGAGGTGTACACAGGCTGTCTGACGGGCAGGGGAGAAATAAAATAAAAAGGGGGTGAAACAGGGGCACCTGGAGGGCATTAACTCATGTTTTTTCTACTAGAGGCACCCTAGAGGGCAGATTTTCTCACACTGGAGCATGTAGAAGGAACGGAATCGCATTTTTATTGCATTTAGGGGAGCCTATAGTCAAGTCAAGTGGGTTTTTATTGTCATTCCTCTATACGGCTTGTATACATTGGAACAAAATGTCGTGGTGCAACACAGAACAGTACGCAAGACTACATAAAGTGCAAATACACGACAGTGTGAGATGAGTGCAGGACAATAAATACACAGAACATGGGCTGTAAGCTGTAAACTGTTGTGTCGTGTAGCAGAAATATTGGCAGCAAAAATGAGTTCCGTAGTAAAAAGTGACTGATGCAGCTTTGTAAGGTGCAGGTGTGCAATGTTTTGAGTCATACCGGGTGTTTGACTAACCCTGGTGAGCGTTGGAAGGCAGCAGCGTGTTAAGTAATCTGACTGCCTCTGGGAAGAAACTGTCACGGAAACTGCTGCTTGTCGTGGCTCAGATGCTCCTGTAGCTTCTGCCAGATGGCAGGAGGGTGAAGAGTCCATGAGAGGGGTGAGAGGGGTCGTCCGCAATACTAGTGGCTTTGCAGATGCAGCGGTTGTTGTATGTCAGTTGTTGTATGAGGTACTGGAAATCACAACATTTCTGAACATGATTTACATAGTAGACAATTTGTATTACTCACAGAGGCTCTAAAATATGCAAATCAGACCTGTGTACTGCTTTGTGCATTTAGTATAGATAGAAAAGTTACAGGTTCAGGCACTAACTGGCTGTGAAGAAAAAAACGAGCACAGAACACACACAAATTTCTGGTAGAAGGAGTTTGAGAGCAAATATCTGGTTAAATTGAAAAAGAAATAACTAACAACCAGGATAAGAACAGATGGCAATGCTTTCCTAATGTATTGTTTGTTGAAGCTGTGCTACATATTATCTTTGTAGCACAAATTCAATAGTAGCTACAAGTTGCTTTGTAGATTATGATTTAAAAAAAAAGTGCACAGCATATAGAAAGTGTGTTTTTATGATTTCAGTGGATTTCTAAGGAGGTCATGCTTCTCTTGCAAGCGAGTAGAAAAAATAGTAACGAGAGTAGCGTGACCCACAAGGTTGAGTTTGACGCACGCTGAACGCTCCTCTGACGTGGCTGGTGTGGTCTGAAATGATTTTTTTTTTTTTTTTTTTTTTTTTTTTT